>JAVDOI010000010.1:8788193-9255693 GCA_032191485.1 Leptoclinus maculatus
GAGAAGTTGTGTGGAGCACAAACTAACCCTGGCATCTCTTTTATCACTAAAAGAGTTGCAATTGTAACACATTTTTTAATAATGGTACCTTAACAGATGAACCTTATTCTTTCAGTCTTTCTCGGTTTAATTTCAATGAGTGAATCTTACACGATAAAAAGTAAAACATTGTGTCACCTAACTGTGCCTACTGTTCCGTTATGCGCTTTTGTTTTATTTTAGTTTGCAGAGATGAACCTCGATGAGGACAGTGGCCTGTCAGTCAGCTGCGGCAATGGAAAACTGAGACAGTGGCTGATTGATCAGATTGACAGCAGGGGATACTCCGGCCTGGTTTGGGAAAATGATGAAAAGAGCATCTTTAGGATTCCGTGGAAACATGCAGGAAAACAAGACTATAACAGAGACGAGGATGCAGCGCTCTTCAAGGTCCGACCATTCCCCTATATCTTCTCACACTGCACCCGAAACCTCCAACAGTTCCATTTTCAAACACACTATTGGACATGAATCACCAAAAACTTGTAATGTAGTTACTCTGAAAAGCAGATTTAGATTTTGTTTACTTTTTAAGTGTTCATGCCATAATCCATTCTTCAGAGCCCTACCATTGTACAACTCTTAGTATATAGGCATGACTAAAGAAGAAGTGTAAATTAATCTAATCAATAATTGTTTCAGGCATGGGCGTTGTTTAAGGGAAAATATAAGGAGGGAGTCGACAAGCCAGATCCCCCCACATGGAAAACCAGACTACGCTGTGCTCTTAATAAAAGCAATGACTTTGATGAGTTAGTGGAAAGAAGCCAACTGGACATCACAGACCCCTATAAAGTCTACAGAATCATTTCAGAAGGAGCCAAAAGAGGTAAGTGTATGTCAATATCATCCATCAAAACTGCAGTGTAGTTTGTGAAAATTACATTCAGCCACACTATCAGGTGTCGGATGTAATTTGGTGAGTAAAATAGTTTATGGTTGAAATTTGACAACTGTAAAATCTAAAGCCCATTGCAATGGTTCATGTATATACAGAACACTGGTGCATTTCACACAGAATCTCACATTGTTTGCAGGCTATTGGCAATTTTTCACATGCGCCACTGCAGTTGTTTCTCATGAGGCAGGAAGCACAAAGGAAGCCAAAGCATGTACCAAAAAGGCCTTAGTGCTTTTTTTAGAGGGCTTCGGTTAGTAAGCGCAGGGTGCACATAACACAATCAGGCGACCTCCAGCCTTGCATAACTAAGTCTCTGCCATCGTACAACAGTTTTTGTCACACCAGAGCAGTTTTTTGCTCTCTGAGCTAACAAGTTGAACTCAACAGGATTCAGCCTCAGTCGTCTGTTGCACTCACTTTGCAAAGCACCCTGTCACTCAAATGAAGAAAGCAGGACCTCACAAAGTGCACAAAACATAAGTTTGAATCTGCCAAAATGAATTAGGTTTGTTAGGTTCATAGAATCTGTTGCCTTATATGTTCTCAGTTTATTGTTAATCTGCACAATAAAACTATTTGATCATCCTGGATTATTGTCAAAGAGGTTAGTTCAGGTTTTTTTTTTTTTTGAGGATTGGAGACACAATAGTGGACTAATTATCTGACAAATGCATTTCTAATTTTGTATATTTACAGGAATGAAGATAAGCATGGAGGAGACACCATCACATGTAAATGCCCTTGGCTATATTCCTCCATATACGTCTTCACATGACCAGGTCAGCATGCTGGTCATGAGCACATCATAAATGAATGTGTAGTATTACTGATTGCAAATATCTTGTTTAAAATGGCAACTTGTCTGACTGACCATCCATGTGGTTCTTTCTCAGGTATCTGGCTATATGGTGTCTCAGGAGAGAAGGGACTGGAGGGATTACTCACCCTCAGAACAGCAACCTCTTCCTCCTTCACATCAGCACGGGCCACATGCAGAGCTGCAGTACGGTCAGTTCCACTACCCATCACCGTTCAGCCGGGCTTGGCCCGGGTCACACACAGAAAATGGTAAGATATGTCCATGATTATCAAACTAGAGATAGAAGTGAATAGATGGATTTAATCATTGCGTCTGTATGTGAGTGTGGATGTAGTGCTCAGCATATGATGCATGTCTTATCTTCAATGTCACCGTGTCTATATTCTAGATTGCTTTAATGTATAGAATTGTGCTTTTTGTTTTGGGAATAATGTTGTCACTGTACTGACGTAAAATGTAAAGGGAGCTAGAAATCACGATTCTTTGTTTCATCGTGTTATGCTTTGATCCATCGATGAATCGAAGCTTTAACAGGTCATCAGGTAGTGTCAGTGACTTGTAGGTCGTTACAACGTCAACAGTTATCACAATCCTCTTTAGTTTACAGTGGAATTCAACTTTGATCTTTAAGGTGGAAATAAACTCCACAACCACACGTTTAAAGACGTCTATCGCTAACTGTTTTATGCATAAACAAGAACAAGGGTTGTATAAACCCCACGAATGCCTGTGGTTGCATTCAGGTGAGGTAATTGGGACGCACCAATTATAGTAGAAGAAGACTCACTATCAATTTAAATAGTGTTAATCATTACAGCCATCCTAATTGCTCTAGAAAGTAGTATTATTTAACCGTTATTTAATTATAATACTGAGCATCAGCTGCACATTCGTTATATATTCATTTGATCTTCTCACGTACAAAGAAAACAGCTACATAGCTCGCTGTAAAGTTGTATATATATATATATATAATAGGGCAATATAAAAAAGGCACTCACCCCTGCAAAGCGGCGTAATGCACTATGACATTATTCATTTGATTTATTCTGCACAGGTTTTCAGCTCTCCTTCCACACCTACTTTTCAGAGTCCCAACCACCTGTGTATTCTATCAACCAAAACAATGGCATACAAGGTAAAGGATCATCTGGGGGCTCATTTAGAGACAAGACGCACACAGAAGTTCTCTCACATGCTTGTTTACTATTTTGAAAATATTTGCATTTACAGATAAGAAACTACAGAAAACCTTGTACAACACTTACTTACTTCCCTATTTTGAAGAGCAGCAGGCCATGATAGTGAATTGGGAGTTTTTTTTTTAATCTATCACACGATGATAGATTATAAAAAAAGGGTTGAAAAGATGCTTGAAATATTAAGAGAGAAGTGAGTAATTCTCTGCATACCAAGATTATTGATAACAAAGTTGTATTTAGCTTATTATTCCAGGGCTGCCATCAGATCCGGCTGTGAGGCTCAAGTTGTTTCCTACACGGATGTGTCCGCTGAACGCTCGTCTCTTTCTTCCAGACTTCAGCCTGCACGTGTCCCTATACTACAGAGAGTCTTTGGTGAAGGAGGTTACCACCACCGGCCCAGAAGGTTGCCGGATCACCTCTCCTTCCTCCTCCTCCTCTCCATCCTCTTCTTCCTCCTCCTCTTCCCCATGCCCAGAGGACAAGCTTCATAGCGGGGCAGAAATCATCCTTTTTCCATTCCCGTACCCTGAGTCTCAGAGGCAGGGTGCTGAGATGCTTCCTAATGTACTGGAGAGGGGGGTGCTTCTGTGGATGACGCCTGATGGCTTATATGCTAAGCGCCTCTGCCAGGGACGAGTTTACTGGGAAGGACCTCTGGCTCCTTATATGGATAAACCCAACAAGCTGGAGAAGGAGCAGCCATGCAAACTGTTTGACACCCAGCAATTCCTGATCGGTAAGCAAATATGTTTCTTATGTGTTCGGTTCACACCTGCAGCTTTGGAAGCAATGGCAGAAACACATCGGCAATATGATGTAGTTCATATAGTCAGAAAGTGGTGGGATTCAGAGAATGGCCAAAAAAATATAACTTCTCCTCTGAGGACACATTTAATATTATCAGTTTTGTGTTTTTACTATTTTGTCATTCATTACCTGCACCAGCATCTACATGCGAGTGCCCATAGGAGGACTTGACAAACTCATGAATTAACACTTCTGCTACATTGTAGAGTGATATGAACAATGTATTAGTTTATGCACTGCTCACAGGCTTACACTGGGATATATTGTTACCACGTAAGCAGCGGATTAGAACTTCTTTATCTATTTAGCTTGATCTTAAGCGATGTGTTTTATAAGATGATCATATGTTTTGTATGTAAAAGAAACTTAAGCTCTATGTTAATTCAAAACTAAAATGCGTCCCCTAGAATGTAGTTAAGTATAAAGTGTTCTAATTAAAACTACTTGACTCTGTCATGCTGAGATTGTAGTCGTGAATAGTTGTATTTTCTATCCAGTTGGTGTAGATGCTCTTGGGTTTTACTGCTCATTAAACTCTTCCAGCGATCAGAATAACACTAATAACCATGCTACTTCAGCTCTTTACACTATGACGATGGTTGTGGTCCTGTTGATGATGGCTGTGATGTTAATGATAATGATGAAGGACAGTCTGCAGTTGCTTTAGCTGGGTAAATCCCACACAGTGTTGAAGTATAGCGTTGTCACAAAATCAGCAGGGGGCCAAAGTGTGAAGTCCCCACCCACCTCTTGTGGTCCAACACACACTGTATGACAAGATGGTGTTTTCACACTGAAATTTCCATCATCCAGATCAGTGGTTTCCAGAAAAGACACAATGATAAGGGTGTGAGATGTTATTATTTCTTTTTTTTTTTTAATGTTTCTTCACTGTATATTTTAAAAGCGGTATGCTGGAGTGTGTGATAAGTAGCACAGCGTGGATTTGTTCTGCAGCTCATTCCCCTTTCTTTTCTTGCTCCTCTTCTCTCAGAGCTTCAAGAGTTTGCCCATAATGGCCGACATTTACCGAGACACCAGGTGGTGCTGTGTTTTGGAGACGAGTACCCCGACCCACAGCGCCCGAGGAAGATGATCACAGCACAGGTAGACGTCCACTAGCTATTACATTCTCAGATGGCAAAAATATGTTAGACTTAATTTGTCACTCAAACAAACGTTTATGTATATTGGCAAATTCATATATGGTTGTTAGAAATACTACTGTACTACAAACGCAAAATGCCGTAACTAGTCTACATATTTGGTTAACATTAACACCTGAATACGACTTTTAGTTTACTATATATCATGTAAATGTGTAAGTTCTGTGGAAACACCTTTAGTGTCACATTCACTTTCTAGTCACAGCTAAAAGTAAAGTTACATTTACTCATCGACTTTCCCTGGTTGTTATCTGTAATTGAAGATATCCATTTAATATGACCTGACCTGTTAGGTATTTAGTTAGGTATTCCCCTTCTTATATACCGGCTATGGCTATTACACATACATGAGGCAGTAGTTAGTTACTGGGTAAGGGTAATGAACTTAGCTAGTTGAATTCTTGCAATTCAGTTTGGTTAAGCTGCCATTAAATGTTCTAAATGAATTCATTACGTTGAATGCAATAGCAATATGAAACGTATTTATAATAAGACAGACAGACGCCTATCAAAACAGAGATGCATTTAAGTCATATTCATGGTCTGTCAATAAGCAAAATAAAGTTTACAAGAAAGCTGCAAGAAGTGCAGTATATGCATATTTTAGGTATTATATAGGTTTTATGATAATAACCCTATCTTTATCTAAAAAATAACAAACCTGAAAAGACATTAAATGAAGGCATTGTTGGGGCGCAGTATGCTAGCCAACCAGAACATGCGCTTCTCAAGTTCACTGCTTCTTTAGATCGCTTTAAATACTGCTCTCTTCCTTTATAGGTATTCAATAGGATAACATAATTCATCAGTCACAGACATATTTCATACATAGACCTCATTTCATTTTAGGTGGAGCCAGTGTTTGCCAGAAAACTGGTGTACTATTACCAGCAGAACAATGGCCACTACCTGCGGGCTTTTGATCACGTCCAGGAACAGAACACATCTACAACAATCGACTATCCTTCCCAAAGACCGCTACAGCATATTCAGGAGTGACAAGCGCACACGCACACACACACACGCACACACACACACACACACACACACACACACACACACACACACACACACACACACACAATCCACTGACTGTTTCTCGTGCCTTGCGACTGCAGTGTACTGTAAATGATAGAAGCTGTCATGGAACTGAGGGGTAAAGATGGGGAAGACCCTGTTGTTTTCACTTGCACACCTATGCGTCGTAGTCTTTGTGTCTGTGACTGCAGAGTTAAGTTCTTTTTTTTTTCTACAAGTATTATTGTGACAGTGTGAAGGATGCGGTTTGAGGGTGAGGGGATGAGGGGAGCGGAGGGCGAGTGAGACAGGAAGTACTAGCACAGGTGCACAGGAAGAATGGCCCCTAACACAAAACACTGATATGTCAAAGGGACAAAACTATTTTCACAGGTAACAGTTGGCAATGTGATTGGTGCACTCACACACTGAAGTGGCACAATCACAAACTCTGCTTTTTAAACTCAGTTTGACGCCGCTCCTTCTGTGATTCAAAACGTTCATTGAATACAGTTCTTGATGAGCACAATAGCAACATTTGCTTGGTGCGCAAGTGTCAACAATATCTAAGTCCATCGTAGACCTGAATTCTGTTATGGTGGTGTAGTAGAGGAAGCTGTTGTACAACTTGTTTATCTTTTGGCTGTATGTTGCAGGATGCACTTACGAAAATGTATCGATCTACTGAATCTGGTCAGCTTTTAAAAATATGTGATTCCTTTAAATTACATCAAACTGAACATTGTTTTGAGATGATTACAGAGGTTGTATATATTCATTTTTTCTATTCATTGTTTTTTTTTTGCTTGATCTTGTAAAATACTGTACAGTTTTACTTCTTCGGGTGTCAGAAACAATCTGATTCGAAAACACCACCTTCGATTGAAGTTCTAACAATTTATAGAGATGAAACTTCTGACGAGGGTTCACAAGTAGACACGGCTTCATATTCGATTACAACTCATGATCAGAGAGAAGCGTTGGCCTGAAGGTCTGTGTCACCAGAAAGAGTGGGTGGCCTCGACCCGACTGGGCTCGACCAGGTTGACTGGAAAAATCACATTCATCCCGTAACTTGCAAGGAAACCGTACCTGTTCCTCTTTTACCTGAAACTTTAGGCCTCTCAAATGGGAAGAAAAACTACCTTTGTGGTCAGCGTGCGAGTTTGAGCCATGGCGGAGGCCTCTGGTTCCCATGCCTGATACTGTAGAGGTTCACATACTGGATGTAACACCCAGTCGCCCGCACAAAACTAAGATCCTAACAACCTACAGAGGAATGTGTATACAGCATAAGACGTATAACTCCAATAGTCAGGATAATGCAATTCCTCAGCTTTCTGAAGTAATAAAGGCTGCTGCTGCAGCAGAAGGGATACATGTTTTGTTATGTTTTTCCTCTGTGGTCCAGAGTTTCGATCTCTGCATTTACTTCCCTCTCACTTAAACCACATCACTTTCACAATGGCTTTAAAAGTCTGACCAAAATCACAGGCGGGAATGGTGTGTGTGTGTGTGTGTGTGTGTGTGTGTGTGTGTGTGTGTGTGTGTGTGTGTGTGTGTGTGTGTGTGTGTGTGTGTGTGTGTGTGTGTGTGTGTGTGTGTGTGTGTGTGTGTGTGTTCTAAACCTTAAATCATTTCCCTCTAACATCTTAGTCAGTCTGATTCAAAATAAAACCCTTATAGTGAAAATGTTACTAGCTCCATGTACAGTGTGCTGTTGTGGTAAACATTGTGTGTGTGTATGTATGTGTGTAGTAAAGGGCCATGTGTGTGTGTGCATGTGTGTAGGTGGGTACATATGCGTGTCACGCAGTTGCACTATTACTGTTATCAGGAATTGACATTTATGGACTCAGGATAAAACATGTGACTCCCCCGCCTACAACATCAGTGACTCAAACACAGACACACACACACACACACACACACACACACACACACACACACATTTCACATCGTACTTTACAGTTACAGTAAAACATTCAAGACAAGCTACACAGGAAATCACAAAAATAAGTGTACACTGAAGAAAATTAGGAGACACTTTCAATGTCTAAGTCTGTAATGTGTTATAAACATAATTATAATGTGTTATACTCTGCAAATATTCACAATACTTTATCAAAATAAGTACAACACATCATGAAGCATTTTAGAAGAAGAAATTACTTTTATGCTCAAGTATCATAATTCTTTATAATTGATGGTCACTCATGTTTTGTTATAAGTATGTATTTATGATTATTATACACATAATAGAAAGAGTTGCTGAAAGTTGTTCTGTATTTTGTACGACATATATGAATAATCACAATCATTTTAAAGAGACAGATTAATAAATGGATACACGATTTATTTTGAAATAAACACACCAATCTTCTACTTCTCATGTCTGATGTGCCGTTTCGTCTTTGAGCTCTTTTTGGTTGTCAAACAAAGGGAGGGAGAATGAGACTACTTTTTGGTTAAAAAAAAAAGGACAAAACAGAAAAAAAGAAAAGCACACTCACACATGGTGTTTCCCCCTCTGCAGGAAGCCACATCATTTGTAGTCGGGCTTCAGTTTTTCCGCCTGTATGAGCCGTTTACTCCAAGTGACATCGCCTCATTCCTTCAGTCGAAGCTTTGAAATGGACAGTTTAGTTTTCTGATGCCGCAAAAACATCACCGAAAAAAAAGGTTTTACACAGAAATGAAACTACCGCGAAACATTTCAAATGCAACACTTTCTCCAAAAGAAAAGTTCCATCTTGACTCAGTGATGATTAATCTGTCTGGGCAAATACTGAGACATGATTAATAATGTGCACTGTGTCAATCTTTATGCTAATTGTTTCCACCTCAAAAGAAAAGCAACAAAGCAATGCACTGTAACATTGTATTTGTATGTGTAAATATCTCTATATTATTCTGTTAATGCTACTTTTAGTACCCTTCACACGTGGATCATCTTATCATTTGTTTCACCCACTACAGTGGGTGAAACAACTACAGTGGCATCAACATCACTACAGTGGCATCAACATCATACTTACTCTGATGTTCATTTTAAAAGGATTCTGTTAAAAAAAAACTACAGATTCAGAAATCATTGTTGATTTGTTTATCTATTAATGCTTGATGAATACACCAAGGGTCTGAGGCAAGAAGAACATCTGGGTGTATCACAATAAAACTGTAGCAATGTTTTGCTGACATCTGCTGGTTAGCGTAGTTGTAGCTAAACAAGAAGCTCTGAATTTAAAAGAGAGAAGAACAAATACATGTTTCTGCTGCATAAAATAATGTTTGTTTCTAAAAAAAAATGTCTGTGCTTTCTTCCCATAAAATACTTGATAATTGTACCTCTTCAGGCCTCTAACAATTATTTAATCTTTGATGAGGAGACGCGATTTGACTCAATCTAAAACAGTCGGGAACCACTGGGACACAATGCTAAATCCTCCCCACAGTCAGAGTGGTCTACTCCACCCCCAAGCTACAGTTAATACAAATATCCCTGTTCGTTCTGGGTTGTCCGGTCATTAGGTGTTACATACAGTATACGACATGGCTGGTAGTAGTTTTAAAAGAACTTGAGAAATTGGGGACATGAGGACACTGTATACCCATCTTTAGCTGTCACATGGTGTCAGACATAAAAAAGGAAGAACAACATAATAAAATGAAGTAAATCAAATCAAATCTGGTTGGTCTGCTTGCTGGTTAGATTCCTTGCTTACTGAGAACATACCTGTGGTAATTCTACACTAGACTCAGAGTCCATGACCCCAGTTTGTTTAGGGTCAGACCTCTGCCCTGGATTTGATGACAGTCCTGTTTAACTCTCAACTCCTGCTTGTTGACCCTGTGGTAAGGAAGGTGTTGACCTCATTCTCCCTTTTTTTTTAAACAAATTTTGACCCCTGGAAATTATGCTGCAAATCCACCAATCATCACTCTCAGGCCCACTGCGGACGCTGAGTTGTTATGAAGCAGTGACTGATGGGAACAAATACTGAGATAACCTGTTGACAGGTGATCATGTTAAGACTTTTGTAAATGGCAGAACAGAGGACAATACAACTGACTAGTGTAGGTGAGTACATATCATTACTCTCTATTATCCTCTTATTATAATGTCAGTCACTATCATTATGTTATTATTATTATTATTATTATGAATTCTCTCCTTCACCAGTAAATAGAACTGTTATCGCCACAATTAATCGGCTTGAATTGTTTTCAGACGTCTGTGTTTATCTGGGACTCTTCAGATAACAACGTACTTGACCAAATACATTATGATGTCGGGGAAAGCAATAACAGTTGTCGGATAAGGAGCAGCAAAGTAATGGAAAACAATCGGATGACTCGGGACACCAGTGTAAACAGATAAGGGCGATAAAGCAGAACAATATGGTGGTCTACCTGGCACTGATGCAAAGGGCAGGGCTGCTTGTTTAGTTTGGCTGGCGACTCACAGAGGTTTTCGGCGATAAAGGATGCCACACTATAACGTCATTAGACAAAAGTAGGAAATGCTGCATTTTCACCATAATCGAAGATTTCCTCCAGAGACACACAACAGAGATACAAAGTTACCAACCAACCACAAACAAAAGGGGACTGTGCATGGATGTGTATGCAGTGAAATAAATGACCAGCAGGGAGTGATGTATCATTGGTTGGTTGCTGTACTAGAGCTGGAGAGAGTGGAGATATGAATTCTCCACATGCAGAGAACGACATGATGCTCACACATTTGGGCGGTTGGACTGCAGTAATCAGTGCATTCACCAAAACCCTTTGATCACTCTGAATGGTGCAGGGACGTGACTCTCTGTAGCACACATGCCTCAACATACAAACATACACACACACACACACACACACACACACACACACACACACACACACACACACACACACACACACACACACACACACACACACACACACACACACACACACACACGTATTATGAATTCCCTCAATTGATTTGGATTCATCAACATTATCAAATCATGCTCTCTCTCTGGATTTCCTCCTAACATTTTCCTATCAAAATAAAGAGTTTGTGACTCCACTTCTTTCAATTTCTATCTTTCTAAACACAGTTGCTTTGTTTCGAGTGTCAAGTGACGGGCAGAACCAGTGCTGACGGAGAGACGGAGGTGGTCAGAGTGACAGCTCGTGGGCTGTGTTGCGTGAGAGTGACTCGAGCTGTTCTCAGACTCTGTGTGGTCTGGGTGTGTGGTCTCCAGCTGACGGGCTGGGAGGAGGACAGGAGAACCCTCTGAGTGTGTGTGTGTGTGTGTGTGTGTGTGTGTGTGTGTGTGTGTGTGTGTGTGTGTGTGTGCACGCTCATATGTTTACTTTATCCAGAGTCAGGTTTGGGGCTCTCTGTAGCCATGGCTTGACTAAAAAGCTCTGCCTTCCGCCACTCAGCAGCCCCGGTCTGAAGGATAAACACATACTGCCACTGGCTCATCTAAGGATCATTTTTATCCATGTATACATGTGAGACCTGAGAGACCTTTAGGTTAGAGGGTCTTAGGCTGGTGTGTATTTTCTGAAACTATAGCCTTGTATAAAGTAATTGTTCGACTGCCTTTTCCTTTAACATTATTGGATTAGAAATTTACACCCTTTCTTAATCTTACCTTCAGAGTGTATTCATAGACTTTTAGCATATTTGCACTTGTGACAGGTGTAACCATAGTCATGATTTCTCATCATACTTATTACTTTTTATCCTTTATATTTCTTTTTTTACTAATCATTACTAAAACATCAGAAGCATGCCACATTGCATTTTACCCAAAACATATTACTTACATATAAACCTTTGAATCCTTAAGTCCTAGTTTATAACCAGATTCTTTCTGTCATTTATGCTCTGAAGTAAGACATGCATACATGTTGGTTTTATGACTCAGCACTATGCATAGTGTAAGTATAATGATAAGTATTTCTCATTTTTATGGGATTTCTGATGCTCTAAAAGTGTACAGCTCAGATTAGTTTTTCAATGCATCTAGAATAATTATCCCATGTTGGATGAATCCGGGTTTTATGTTTTGGTTTTCATCATTTCCTTTTTTTTCTTGTTTGTAAATATTTTGACAAAATTTTTCAATTTTATTTGACTATATTTTTTATAGTGCCTTATTCCTTTTTTATTAAGTCCGCAGACAGACCCAATTAAAAAAACATAGGCAACACAGAATATTTAAAGGTCTCATATTCACATTGAAGGACATTAGACCTCATACAATCATCACGCTTCCCTCCTGCACACATACATTCAACCATTGGGCTACTCTACACTCTTCTCCCTCTCCCACAGCGATCTCAAGGGAAGGCCATGTAATGCAGCACTGCTGAGAACGCGCCATGAAAATATAAATACAACCTCGCCGCATTTCAACCATGTAAATAAACAGGGCCACCCAAATTTCCAATTAGAACTGGTGTGGAAGGCAGGAAATGGAGTAGACAAGAAGAGACCACACCCCCTTCTCTCACTCCTGCAAAGAGTCCAGGTCCAGGTCCAGGTTGGGGACACGGGACAAAGGCATGAAGAGAGGGGAATATAGCATTCAACATCCCACTCAAGGCTGTTTTTTGCACATCCCCCCTCCAGCTCCACTGTGCTCCTCCTCATTACCTCTCAAGGAAGGGACTCTCAGTCTTCCACACAATTCAGATATGGACATGGAAAGAATGTGTGGGATTTGATGCTTATACCTATGAAATCACTATAATCTTGGTAATACATACGATTTTCTTTTGGTTCACATGCCTTCACCTCACGAGAGCATTTGATTTACTTCATCTTGAGAAACCAAAGCTTTACACCAGCTTGCCTTATCAGTTCCATCAAGGTTATCAGGCAGATTCCTATCCGGGCTGAAATGAAGCATTCTTGCTGTATTCCACGTCTTCTTGGAACAGCTAGGCACCGTTATTACGCAGCTAAGCCCCGAGACCACCCAGGAGCTCGGGGTCCAGTTGTGCGAGGCAGAGGCAGGGTCGTTGTTGAGATAAGAAAAGACAAGCATTCTCTAAGGAGGGATGGTGCTTTGATAGTGTAGCGAGGTTCCCCCGATAGCTGCCTGATCAAAGTCCGATAGACTCCCCGGCATTCAGGTCGAACTCATGTGCCTGTTGGTCGATCGCTGCTTCAGCTGATGCCAGTTGGCAAACATCACGGGGCCTATTAGTTAACATAAACATACAACTTAGTGAAACTACCCCAGAGAGTCAAAGAGCTGTGTCATGAACGTCACTTTCACTCCACATATGGCTGTGGAATATCACCACATTTCTTAATGACTTTAATTCACCCGGAAAGGGCAGAGCTCATTTAGATAAAGTAGTAGAGAAGAATCTGAGGTAATGATTTTTCCTCACTGCGTATGTTTTGCAGCAAAGCTCGGCGGTTGAGTTGAGTTGATGGCGCACAGACAGATAGCCATGAAAAACTGTGTCTTTGGAGCAAAATTCTTCCCCCGTCCATCAACCATTGTTCAGTGTTTATGTTTGAGTGGTCTCTGACTGCAGTGTTTCTTCCCTCATAGGCTCCCAAACAGCCATACAGGAAACAGACAGTGTAAACACAGGGCTCAGGAGATCCTCTCTCTGCCTTGACTCTGAACTGCAAAAACCTCAATGTCAACACACAGAGACACTGGCATTTTCACTATCGTAGTTCAGTGTGTTAGCATGCTAATTTTTGCTAATTAGCGCGAGAAGAAAAGTGCAGCTGAGGCTGATTGGAATGTCATTAGTTTTGCAGGTTTTTTTACACAAATGTCAACTTCATGGCGCAGTTACAGGAAAAGTCAGGAGGTCACTAACGTCATTAGGATTCATCGTCTGGGCACCATGAATGTCTGTGCACACATTTGTGCTAATCCATCGTTTAGATGTTCAGATATCTTTCTGAATGACTTAAAAGATTGACATTTTATTGTCGCTACAGGAAAGTTGGCACCAAAGTCATTACGATTTATCCTCTGGGGACCATGAACATCATATTAAGTTGTTGAGATATTTTAGTCTGGACCAAAGTGGTGGAGAGATCAACATTGCTGTCTTTAGAGCCACACAGCTAACATGGCTAAAAAACTCAAATGTTAGAAGATGCTCACATTAGAAGTTAGTCATTAAGATATTTAAGAATCAGAAAGCTCATGTCATCATCATGTCTGACTGCACAAAATAAACCACAGGTCAAAGCTCTCATGAGTCACAGAACAGTCAAATCCTAGAGATATACAGTGCATCAGGTCTCGCGTTTGCTACTTGACGTTCCACAGTTCAGGATTCTGCCAGACCGGATTGAAAATATGGGGGAAACACAATAACGCAGCATTAATTTTAAGTGCACCACTGCAATTACATTCTTTGAGGTGTAAAAATGAAAAAGGACACACACTGCAAACGCTTACACCAATATTGACCTTCCATTAAATGAGACTTAAAGCTTTCTGTCCTGCTTCAATGTTAAGACCTCGGCAAGCCCCCGGGGGAATGTATTTTTATCAGCAGCGTGGTGGTTTTAACAACCTCGGTTAGAACAACATGCTACAGACTGGTACAGCGGGGGAAACACCCCGGTGCTGGATTAAATGACCTGCTGAACATCAGTGGGAACAACTTCGAGATCTATTTGTCTAGAGAATGTTAATTTGGTGTGTGATAATAAAGATTAGCGACAAGCTTGTCCGTCTATAGGATATGAATGGAGCTCTTGTGTGCTAGGTTATAGTTTTAATGTTGTTTGAGTTAATCTTGTCTAAGGTTATGACTTTGTCTCATAACAGGGTGCATTGCTACTATGAAATATACTGTCTGGAAAACGGTTCTCAAAGCAGAATGTTTGGGATATTGAGAATGTGCAGTGTACTATTTTTTAAAACAAATTCCATTAACTTTTACTAAGTTTTACACAATTATTTTGGGCCTGAATAAATAATGAGTGTGTGTGTTTAAATTAGAAATGAATGACAAGTTGAGGCTTAAACAGGCCAGTGCTGCAGTAAATGTTACTTTTTACTATTTCTTTTACTTAGTTTCAATAAAAAAAAAAGTACATAAATAGTCTAGTTTTTTTCTGTGTAATATAATTTTTGGAGATACATTTCTTGAGATAGAAACTTGTAGTACATTTCCTAAATTCATTTTCAGAAAACAATTTAAAGAGGAAAAAGATTTCAAAGCAATTAAAACTAAACGTTATTATTATTAGTTTTTTTTTAATTTTTAATTTCATTTTATGAAACCATAAATATACATTTGTTTTCTTATTTCTACTGACACAACCTGAATGGTTGTTTTCCCATGAATGAAAACGCACCAGAATCACCAACTAAATCAAAATCAGCACACACTCAATGTCTTGATCGGAGCTCGACTGTGACTTTTCGATAGCATTGCAACTTACAACTAGCTTCTGCAAAACACACATTAACTATTGTAAAACCTTTCCTAGTATTTCCCTCATGCATTTATCAATACATATTAATACCAATACTATTTAATATGTATTGATTTAGTGTATGATGATCTTCATTGTTATCTTTCCCACTCGGACTACATGGATGCATTGAGCCTGATCACTGTGCTGTAATATGATTTTTGTTTGCATTTGGATAAAATGCTTGTGGATGTTTGTCATCGACCCCATTGGTGGAGGTATATAGTTGCTTTAGAACCATTGCTTAATAATGACCTAATGCAGTGCATGTAAATCTCACATCTGAGCAGCTGAGTAACTACATTTTTAAATATATATTAAACTGTAAAAGTTACTGTTTCATGGTGTTCATGTTGGCTTATTGTACATCAGAGTTGATCTTTCCAACATTACACTAAATACATTTTTACGATGTTATATATCTTATATATTATATTTCAGAACTTCTCAAAAGCCTATGTGAGCTGTTAGCTATAGACAGAAACACTGGTTTGGCAGTTTTAAGAAAAGAAAAAGTGGATTCTATGCTTTGCTTAGAGGTTTATTATCACAAAGAAAATATAAATATGTATATGTATAAACCACATTATTTGCACTTTGCCAAATACATATTACCCGGCTGTCAGTTTTGTAACAATTAAATTATACAGGCCATCATATATGCATATTGTGACAATATTTAAATACAGCATGCTATTATCATATTATATATTATTATATTATATAATTTATGAACTTTTGACAGACAACAGTCGTATAGACCAAAACAACGTGTCAGTTTACACATCACTTAAATTCATCAAGTCATCGGCTCTTTCCAGCTGAGACACATGGGACCACCTGACTCTTCTGCCCAACAGGGGGCATGGTTGATCCCACCTCTGGGACCATTTTGAATTAACTTACATTTATATCAAGCCTAAAAGCGAGGAGGTTAGAATGGCAGACTCTTTGATAAATAACATTATTCACAAAATATGGGATGTTTATTCTGCCAATACAAATCATAATGTTATCATTCAAGCCGTTGATTTGAACCTCTGTGCACCTTTAACCCGTCCACTTAATGTTCCATGGTGGTAGTAGAGGTGCGTGTGTGTGTGTGTGTGCGTGTGTGTGTGTGTGTGTGTGTGCGTGTGTGCGTGTGTGTGTGTGTGTGTGTGTGTGTGTGTGTGTGCGTGTGTGCTATGGCATTTCAGTTTGGACAACATCAGACCTTTGATCCTCCCACTGAGTGACCGCCTTGTTCTCTGGCACAAAGTTTATCTGCTCACTACTAGTGCCACATAACCACTCCTTCCTTTGGTTATTTACATAGACACTCAGACATGACCTTGTTCTCAGGACGCAATCAACATTGTCAAGTTAATCAGACTCAAAATAAAAGTGAAAATTCATCTGGCCCTGCAGGATTTCATAAACTCCCAAAGCAAAAATCTGAAACTGAAAATAAGTACTAATGACCCCATAATGTCTCCAGAAGACTAAATAACACACACTTGAGAAATACCTTGAAATATGGCCGAACTATACAGTTCAGGAGTGCAAGTAATTTCAACTCTCTACAGTACTTACTGTAAACATTATGTCATGAGGAAACCTTCCTGAACAAGTATATATTTAAAGCTATTGAGCTACTCCTGTGACTCTCTGACCACAACAAAATGATTGTAAAAGTAAATACACGGACTAATCTACTATTACGTATTGCTACTGTATATTATCAATATTAAGTCATTATGTCAGAGAATATAAATACAGCATTTAACTAAATATAAATGCATTATAAGGCATGTGAACGCTGCACCCTCATAGGTAAATACGTAACTATTTGGTTATTAAATGGTCTTTGTCAGCTAAGAGTTTCTTATTATCCTAAGCACAACGATTACAGCCCTCCAACAATGCTCATTAAATATAATAAAAACAAAATGAGAAAGTGTAAACAGGAATGTAGCAAATGACAATTGTACGGTATATGCATAATGATAAGTAATACAAATATATACAGGTGTAAACAGTTTGTAAAACAGTATACAAAGTATTCATAGTCGTAGTTAGGTCCCGTGTACTTGACTGTTCTACCCTCCTCCCTTTCTTCTTCATCTGTTGATTTAAATCCATCGAGATAGATAACGTGGTAGATAAACCCCTCGACAACTCTCTGGAGCTGATTGAGTTTGGCAGTTTTGGCTCCTGTCCTTCTGGTGGTTTTGGTAATATCACAGGCATTTCTAAATCAACAGTCTAAAAAGTTCAGAGTGTAACTCAGAGAGGCTGTGACGCCATATCTCGTCATCACAACACGTTTAACAAGATTATATGAGGTTCACACTGTGATTTCTTCTATTCATAAATGCTATTGTAGGACATATTTCTCTCTTAAATTGGACAGATTATCCTTTTTTATTTGTTCACCTTTAGAGTGTGGTGTTGTGCATACATGTTAAACTTTGAACTTTGAGTTAAAACAATAAATCAGGTTGATAAGCATGGTGATTTGGTTCATATATTAATTTAATTTACTATTTTACATTCGGTTTTTATGCAGGTTTGCAGTCTTCTCACTCTCCCTCCACCTGTCTTTATTCTCTTTGTAACTTGATTAAATAAACGACATATCGCTCAACAGAAAGATTAATAGCTGATTGTTGATAATTTATCATACAACTAATGCAGCCGTGCGAGGACAATGCAGTCTAGGGTTTAACCACGGAACATGGATCATATTAATCACATTATCAAACGCAGTGTGTAGAAAGTAGGAGTGTCACTTTTGCATTGAATGCCTTTAATGTGGTTAATATAGTTGTCCATTAAGATGCCATTGTAAACTTGGACATTATCATGCAATTAGTGCCGCCTAGGTTTTGCTTGTGGTCAGGGTGTTATCAACAAATCAGAAAGAAAAGACGCAGACTCTTTAACTCTAGCGCTAGAGGGCCCTGCAGTCAGAGGTGGAGACCACTGCTGCGCCTCTATAGCGTGACTGGGCAGAACACAGCTGTCAGGAGGTGTGGAAAGGCCTCTCTGCTGCTCTCAGCTGTGAAAACAGTTTACAAGAAGCCCTTCTCACACACACACACACACACACACACACACACACACACAAACAAACAGAAAGATATATTGCGATATTAAGCCTTGTGACTTTTTATCTAAAGTCCTGATCACGTAATAGATTTCTCTAAAGTTCTTTGGCATTGTAAAAGAGAAATTGCTGCTGTAAAAGTACAGTTGGACCTAGTGTAGTACATCCGGAGCTGATAACAGTGGGTCTAATTAGCCACAATACTGAGTCAGAGAGCTCATCACAACACGTTTGGTAAGCTGTACTGCGTTTGCTTATCTAAATTAAGACAGCGTGACGCACCAGGATCACAGGTTAGTTACACAAAATTGGTGGCTGCTGCTGAAATGTAAATATAGTCTTTAAATATACAAAACAAAACAAGGCATTTCTCGCATACATATATTCTAATCTAAAACTTCACATTGTCTTTGCTGATACGGGGTCATCTCCGGTCTAGTAGGGGACATATTACACATAACGACAATAGTCTAACCAGGACACATCACCTGTTAAAGGTATGTCATGTGGGCTATAAAGAGTATATTGTTTCACCATTCATTGTTCCACAGAGTAATACGAATCCTTGGTTAGTTATTTCTTACAGTCCCCTTTGAGGTGTGTTTAAGGTCAGTGAGGTCTCAGATGGATCGTACATTGGACCGGTCTCTATCCTGGACCTGGTGGGGTGTTCCTGTATCAGGAAAGTTGTGAATGTGAGCCTCGGGCGGAGACCAGACGCAGGTTTGTTTATGTCCTTAAAGCCCACATCGCGTGCCAGACAGGAGTCACCCATGTCAACACCGATGCCGAAGCATAGAATTCCCTTCCATAGAGACATTAGTCATGACTGTTTACTGTGTCTTACTCATCAGTTAGCTTATTAAGTAAGCTTTAAAAATCCTTTAGAAGAATAACAGTGAGGAATTTCAGGGCTATTTGTAAATGTGTGCCTCGCTGCTTCTCCTCAGGTTGTTTAGATATGGGCCTCACCCCAACTGACAGCTTCTATTCAAGTAATGCTGCTTTTATTGTGGAACTATTTCGCCGTCACCACTGAATTCATGTCTGTGCTTAGGTGCTGGGTAGGTTCCATTTTTCTTAACTGTCATGCAAACTTCATGCAAGATAGTGGACCTCCTTCAAAATGTGAACGCGTAAGGATTTTATTAGACATTTATTTTATTTGTCCTTAGGTTGTACATAAAGATAAAACTCATAACAATCACACACCAAAAATAGCTTTGCATGCTACAAAGGGTGTGTTTAACTGTCAGCCTTTTCCAAAATCATAATGAGAAGGTGTTCAAAACTACAGTTAACGTAACATGTTTTCAGCGGTTGCTTAGCAGCATGTGTTTATCTTTGTCTGTTTTCCACCTTAAGAAACACTTATGAAACATAATTCAGTGCTCAGGCACAGCAGTGATTAAAGTTTCCTGAGAGCAGTTATTATTTAGACAGCGATGCTGTGCAATTACAAGCATCACATTTATAGGACAAAAAAAATCAAACCTGCTTTATACTTTCAGTTCTGAGGTCTTTGCACTGGCTTCCAACAAAGAATTGACTTTTAATCCTGCTGTTGGTTTATAAAGCACTGAATGGTTTAGGGACAAAATACATCTCTGATCTGTTGCTACCTTATGAACCATCCCGACCCCTTAGGTCGTCTGGGACTGGTCTGCTTTCTGTTCCCAGAGTCAGAACTAAACGTGGAGAAGCAGCGTTCAGTTTCTCTGCTCCACATATCTGGAACAAAGCTGCAGGTCTGCTGAGACCCTCAGCTCCTTTAAATCAAGATTGAAGACGTTTCTGTTTGCTGCCTTTAATTGAACCATTTTCAAGGATATTAATCAATTTCCTGCATATCGGCATTTTACTACTGTATTTTATTTCTCAAACTGCTTTTTAGTGTTTTAATGACTGTTTTTAATGTGTAATCAATGTTCTTAATTGTTTTTCTCCTTTTCTTTTGCCTTATGTTTTGATGCTTTTAATGGTTTTATGTGCACTTTGAATTGCCTTGTTGTTGAAATGTGCTATACAAATAAACTTCCCTTGCCTTACTTTACACGTTCTACACCTGTGGTATAAAACACCAGTTATTGAATAACTTACTGAACAACAATGTGTCTGTAGTTTTGTTACAACTGGTGTCTCATAGTCATCATTTCTATCAGTTACAGTAACACTATACTCAAACTATTTGTTGAGAAAATGACACCATTACTACAATGAAATCCAATAGGGCAATACACACAATCAGTCAGACTATCCAAACCATTTCATTTGGTTGTAACGCTGAATGTGTGTGTGCACCCAAAATGTCAGAAAATCAGTTTGCATGCAGAACTACCATATTACAGTAGGTCAAATATGAATTAGGAAGTTGATCTGGAAATAGATAGACACCTGAGGTCATATTTATTTTATTTTCTTCTGGTTAACCCTGTTGTTTGTTTGTTTGTCTTATCGTCTGACTGCTTGTGTTTCTTGACCTGTTGGACTTCATAAAGTCTCGGGATGAACACAAATGTTTTGCATTGTCCCTTCTTCACATAAAGTGGGCCCTGGGCAAATGTTGTGCCCACTCATGTATGTCTATGGACGTATGCAAACGCAACACCTCTGAAACTCACTTCACCATCGGTCTCCATTTCGCTTTGAATTTGGTCCCCCATCACTGGAAGCAGGAAGGGATCCCTTCATGGCCTGTTTGAACCAGAGGAACAGTTACAGCAAGCAAAACCAGTTTTAATGTTCATGTAAGCACCTGACTATTGTTTGAAGACAGACTTGAACCAGTCATTGTGTACGTTAGAAAGCTATGTGCTATGCTAAAGGAAGATGGCACCACCCTAGTTTGCCTGCTGTTGTCTACAAAAAAGATAATCAGTTTGGATATTTGATGCTTATTTTTCTGGGGATACTGGTACTGTGTTGTCAGGTGCCAACGATGAGTCAGTAACAATGTGCTAGCACATAATACTAGCTGTTGTTATGTGATAGCAGCTAAAAACAACTTCTATTCAACACCGTTCATTTTCAGTGATCTCATTATTACGCTCTCATTGTTCTGTTCTTGAAAGAAACAACTTCGTCCCCATTATATCTGAATGGCTCGCTTACAAAGAGAAGCCACTGAGGATTTACAAAAAAAAGTGTTCTAAAGTTGACCTAATGTGTTATGATGAGTCATGCCGTGTTTTTGGCTTTATGAATGGACTTCACAACCTCCTACACTCGGGGAGTGCTTGTTGGTTTCTCCTTTGTTCTGTCCACTGAATTTAGCATTTGGCCAAAAGTGTTCATAGTCGTTGCATTAAAAAGCGCTATAAATCAACAAACATACCCGACATGCCAATAATTAACTTACATTCACTTTTAGATGATTTGCAGGATGATTTAAGGAAGAAATCCGTTAGAGGTTTTTCCACTCACCATAACTTTAATGACACAGTTTGCAGCTGTGCTGTGAGGAATTTGAGCTATTTCAAAAGTCTTATTCTCTAGCTCTCTTGAAACTTGATAGACTGTGTAAATTGTTGGCTCTCTCAAGTGTTTTCAGAGGTCAACATGTGTACTGTATTAGATTTATTAGTATCATTTATTGCTATATCTTTTTGTAGCTGTCCTGCGTTACAGTTGCTTTGCCATTTTTATTTTTGAGTTTCACGTCTAGCAAATGTATCAACCCTGTGACCTTAAGAATGAACGACTTTAAAAAATAGACAGGTGTAATTTAGAAAAGCAGACAAAGTATGCCAGTCTCCCATGTCTGTTTCTGCAGTTACAATGGCATTGTGTTACGGCCCTTACCCAGACTATTTCTGTGCCCTTTTACCTCATAGTTTGTTGTTTTGTTGGTAGTGGTTGTTTGATCCTGAATGTAGATCAGATTACAAAGGCTTTGTTTTGATCTCGCTCCACAGCACGGCGGGCTTGGAATGACAAGAGGTCAATGGACGGGAAATGCTTTCATCGTGCCTGCCTCTTTGACTCCGGCCCACCATTGTGTTTATGGGCCAAGTTCACGCCTCGTGATGTGGGTTCCCAGATCTTCATTAGGTATCAAGTGAGCACTGCTTTATTTTGAGAGACATCTTTATATGTTGCTCTACATTAAAGTAAGTTACAGGTGTGTGCTGACACATGTGGTGACAAAGATGCAAACAAACAGAACTTTAATGTTAAAGACAGGTAAATAATATTTGAAAAAAACTTGAATTACCTTGACTATTTTTATTAATATTCGCAAGATCCAAATATATTGCAATGAAATTAAACATCACAAAAGTAGGATTTGTTTTCTTCTCCCCCTTTGACGGTTTGCTCTTCATCTCTCGATTCACAGTCTGGGTCAAAAGGAAAGAGTCGGTCCGCAGACCCCCCAAAGGACAGATGACTCCGTCCTTCAAAGAGACTGAAATAGAAATAACTATTTACCTCCTTCGACCTCATCATAACCCACCTTCCCTCCTCAGACCTGACAAACACTGGGTGTAGTAAAGACAACATCCTTTCACAAGTTGTCCCACTGCCAGTTTCCTGAGAAAGGTGTACCGTCTCTTGCAGCGTGTTGCAGAAACCTGAACTTCCCTGTTTAGCAACAACAGCTGGTGAGTCATCGCAGTGGGCTGTGAGATTCTCGTTGAAGATAACTGATTCAGTGAGTGTAAAGGTTTTGTATTTTTTAACTTCTAATAATCTAACCACCTGGGAACATGCTAGCGCTCAACAGTCACAGTGGTCGCTTCCTTCTAGCTAGCTTACGATAGCCTTTTTCTCAACAAAGTTGTGAGAAAAACGGCTATGGAGTTTTACTTTCACATATGTAACACACAGCAGGAGATTGTGTCAGATGCATTCTAACGTATTGAAAATACTACGTTTGACAAGGGGTGGCGCCTGGGTAGAGCGTGCAGGAGGCGAGTTACACCGTGGTCACGTAGCCGGTTCATAATTTGGTCATAAAGAACCGAGTCTCGTGCCATTCCTTGACTTTGTCTGATGATTTTTGCATTGGCCCTACCAATGGAAGTTCACGAATCTCGTCGATTTGTTAGTTATTTGTACCATCAACTCCTGCCTCCTAACTGTTTGTAAACCATTCCTCTGGTGTGGAGCACTTTATACTCCGGCAGAGGAGGGTTAAATAAAACAGATGTGCAAACACAGCTAATGAATATGATAGCTTTCTCTGTTTTGGACTCCTCAGCTCTCATTTCCCCCAAAGTTCAGCACTGTCAAGAAAGTTTGCTATTAGTGCTAAATTTGCATGCCAAAGTTCCCTGAAGTTGAATTTAGGAAATCTGACAAGGTTCAGAAAACACTTTGACATTTCTACTTCCAGCTCACCAGATTCTGGATACAATTCAGATTCCCATTCCCTCATCTGGTTTGAGCCTTACCAACATAAATAATGCATAGACTTGGCTCCTTTTCAATCACTCATGTTCACCAGTCATAATCTTGAATGTTTATGTATCGACATCTTGATTTGTGTTGCTTTATCTGATGTAACTTATCAGATAGGTGAGGAATGATTTATGAAATGGGGTGGAGCAGAGTCTCTCACGCACCTTTACTGGCATGGATTGATTGTCCTTGCAAGATTCCTTGAAAGCCATGCCCAGACAGCCTATTGAATTGACCTTGGCAACTGCCGGTAAACCGCAGGAAATAAAAACACATGAGCTGTTGCCTTGGCCTCAGGTATAGCTCACATAAAATTGAGGGAATTATTAATTAGCATTCATAACTATATGGTGAAACCAGCTTTTAAAAGTCAGCAACCACTGCTGATGACTTCAAACACCGTGCATTGCGGCTTTAATCTCTCTCAGATCTCTGAACCTGGGAAGATTACAACAGCAGAGATCATATTTCAAGCACAGTTTACATTCTCCTCATTGTGAACATACCACACACCAAGTCACACACTTGCTGTGCTGGAGATTGAAAGAATTCATATGTTCTTACAGATGTGCCCTGCATTCATTTTAATGGGTTATTTCCCAGTTCTTTAGAATTGTTTTTTTTTGATGACTCCTTTATCCTGATTTACATTTTAAATTTCACATTTATATTTTAGAATGAACAACTACTAACTTTGGTATGTGTTGTATTAAAACACAGACTGAGAGGATTTCTGTAAGGGCAGGAATACAGCCATTACTTAGGGTGAAGGTGCTGCATTAAAGATTCTGATCATTGCTTAACATGAGTAACGTGACGTCTCTCTGTCTGTCAGACCTCGACTAGTGACATTCTTTTAAATGACATTTGCCATCTGAAAGTCAAACATGGATTTCCAAAGATTATGAGGAAGATAAAGAAGGTGTGGGGCAGTTCTTTTACTGACTAACAACTGAAACTTGTTTATCGAAGCTGATAAAAAGTACAACTAAACAATGCTAAAAAGACTACTCAGGTGGCCCATACCGTAAAGGCAACTTTATCAAACTGAAAGATAATCACTTCTCTCCTCCCCCCTCCCTTTCGCTTTCTATTTCTCCGTCATACTAATATGTGATAGATAACTCTCTTGCAAATATTAGTTGTTGTATTAGGTGTCACTCAGATAGAATGACACCTGGTTGATTAGACAAATGTATCGCTAATACGATACGATAAAGGCTCATCATTCTGAAGTAATTCATCTATAACTATTTCCATTCTTAATCTTCATTCCTATTTTTCAGTTTCAGAGAAATGTTAGCACACTTCTATAATAAACTCAGGTATGTTGAGACTTTCTAGCATAACCCGACCATTAGGTTCCTGATGCTGGCTCACTGTCACACTGTCATGGCAGTGTTCATGTTATTAATGATACCTGTGCTTCTTTTACCATGATACGTCAAAGTGTCGGCTGTGGAAAAGGGCCTGTTACAATAATCTGATATTTAAATGAAAAAAAAGTAATTGTGAGCATGACAAATCACACAGTGGTTGAAATGACAACGTCAATACATCATACTGGCAGCATTGCTAGCAGTAGCATCTCTCACAATTACACCTTACTTAAAAGCAATAAAGTATAAAACAATCTCTCTTGTACCTTAAAGAAATCCCGCAGACAACATGGAAGGTTTACAGTTACTGAAGTAAGTCATCTTTGGAAAGTATTCCCATAACTTGCAAAAGCTTGTCTTCGTCTCCGGACGGAGTGAAAAATTGCCAGTAGGCCTATGAGCTGACATGAAAAAACAATTAAAACGTGTTGAAGAACTCTCTCCATCCTGTTGTTGTAGATGGATTAGATTCAGTAAAATAGTCAAACTGACTTGTTTTATTTCTGGTTTGTAATCTGTACTTCTTCTACTACTACTATAGCGCTAACTTCTGATCAAATAGCCACAGTCATCTAAAAAGTTTGCTTCAAATTCACTTGACAATTGAATGGAAACATGCTAATGACAATGGCAGAAAATGTTAACCATGTTCACCACGCTTGTTTAGCATGTTAGCATGCTAACCTTGCTAATTAGTGCAAAAACAGTTGATTTGACGCTGATGAGAAGTTTAGTTTGCAGGTATTTGGTCATAAACCAAAGTATTGCTGGTGCTATATGAAAAGTCAGAAGAATTTATCCTCTGGGTACCATGAATAAAATATTCATATCAACTCATTCAGTAGTTGTTGACATATTTCAATCTGGACCACAGTGATGGAGAGACCGTCCGACTGATCAACATTGCCATAAAGACTCACAACCGTCGCTAACGAGAAAATAGTGACCGATGTTGCAGCTCGAGTCTGTGAGACCTGGTCTTGAGCTGATGCAGCTCTGCGGTGGAGCTGAAGGAACAGAGATGTTTGGACTACAGCCGAGATTGTTAACCATCTTGGCATGGCAGGTATAGGAGCAGGCTTATTCACCTTTTGGAGAGTTTGTGTGTATCCAAACTGTCATAAAAGATCCATTACTGTTGTCAGCATGTGTGCAATCACACTCTTACAGAGACAGTCGGTACACATACCGATGGCAATGCACGCCCACACACAGTACTTCATACACACACTCATCAAACATGCTGTAAACATTCCCCATTCACAGACATTACAAGTAAACTCACACCAGGCTTGAGGCCTTTTGCTGAGCTGAGGGTCCAGCTGAAAGAACAGATCCAGAACAGGTCTGGAAGCGTGTGGCTTGGAAATAAATATCATTAAACTCAGCTGTCAGACTGCATTTGGCTCTGCTGAGCAGCGTCGCCATCCATAAGAGCTTGGCTTTCCTCCATCCGAACGCTGGTTTTCTGTCTTTCTTGCCTCTTAAAACACACATGCTACAACCACCGTTCGCAAAGAAAGACACAAACACATGCAGGGACAAATCCACACACACACACACACACACACACACACACACACACACACACACACACACACACACACACACACACACACACACACACACACACACACACACACACACACACACACACACACACACACACACACTCAGACCACCAGGGAGATCTGTTTATGGAATCCGGCAAAGACTACACGAGAAACAGACGTTGCTTTTATTTCGCTTTAAGCACAAAAGATGTAAATAGCCTCATTCATTTACATTCAAAATGTACTTTTGTCGTTGTGGAACATGGATTATAAAATCATGCTGTGATCACAGACAAAGGCCTGCTGTTGTACACGAGAACAAACACATTGTGGAGTGGAGTTACTGGTCAGTAGCTTCATCTTTGAGAGTAAACATCTACCTTGCCTTGTGATGTTTTATAGAGACAAGGCAATCAAATTAGGAAAGACAACCCTAGTAACAAAAGCAACAAATATATGGCAACCAAACACTAAAATAAATGGGAAGAAAAAGATTATGATTATTGTACCGCAGTACATTAAATCTTCTTGACAAGGTAGCATTTGCCCTCTGATTGACTTCTATCTGAGTAGGTGTAAATAAGGTGTGTGCTGGTAAACCTGTGTTGGTTTCGTGCAAAGCCAACCTTTTACAGGCACTCACCTAAAGGGAGTTCCTCCTTTCATTTGCACGCAGGGCCCTTTGTTGTCATCGCTGAGAGCATTTTTTCCCCCCCGTCTTCTTTTCTCTCATTTGAAAATAACCCAAACAGGTCCTGTAGACGTAGTAACAGTGATATTATCGGAGCATATTTTACCTGAAGGGGATCCCATCACACAGATTTGTTTTCCGTGCCGCACGAATGAGGCCTGGAGGCCTGAAAGGCAGGCAAACAAGTTGAGCACAGTTTGGGGCTGGCCAGGCCAAAAGGTTTTTTTCGATTCTGTTTTTTTAAGGTGTAAATAGCAATTTTGGCTGATGCACACAAAGCGTCAGGACCTTTTGGTTTGTATACATATTAAATGATTGAATTAATCAGTTACGAATTCTGACGATTCTGTTCTGTAACGTGATTTTTAAAATATTCCAATCCAGGTTTTGTGTCACTATAAGCTTGAGATGATGTTTCACTGAGACCGCTGAAGTGGTCAGTGTGTCTTTCTGTGTCTTTCCCCTCTTTGTAGTTTGCCAGAGAGCCTTGGGAACATGTCACAATGTTTACACTGTCTGCTTCAGATTTGTTACATTATTTACTGTGGGTAGCTGGATATAAGGCACCCTGATCAGAGTGGGAAGTAAGAGCAACTTGTTCAGCAGTTTCAAATGTTTAACAACGGTTCAACTTTATACTGGGTCCCAGAAAAATGCTGAAAAGACCCGGTGATGTCTTTAATAACACAGGGTGTCAAAGAAATGCAATTTAATTTGGATGAACATATTCATAAATATTGAATATTTAATACCTCAAGCTTCCTTTTTGAACCTCTTTATTTCTTGTGATTGAATTTGACGGAATGTACCCATTGCCATTGCAACATAAGTTATACACAGGAAGAAAAGAGAGAACATGCCTTTGCTTGTTTACAGCTTTGAATTGGTTCTATTTTATTGATGTGGTGTCGTGTTCTGAGGCTTTGGTTACGGAAAGAGACGGCAACACAAAAATATATCGAGACTGAAGACAGACTAGGGTTATTTGCAGGTGATGATGAACCTCTCGTACACAAAATAATGTGTAACAGCAACACCTTTAAAACAAAACATAATAGCAAATCATTGACTGGCTATTAAATGATATAGTACTCGGTGTACTTATTTATGTACATGTATGTCAGTTCATGGATACAAAACAGTGAATAATACAATTCAAATAATGTACCAACGTGATTGCATGGTGACATTAAAGAATCTTTCATTTGTTGAGAGGAGCGCAAACATGTACATGTACATATGTCTATACTGTATATATATATATATATATATATATATCATCACATGGATTTACTTTTATATTTCTCTCTGGGTTACAGTCTCTCTAAACTGTGACATGGGGCGATAAATGTGCTACAGCTAATGAAAGAAAAACAACATTGTTGAATGTAAAGCACATGTTTGGAGTCTTTTAACCTAAAACAATGCATTCTAGGGAAAAAGTCGGGAATTATTTCTATCAAATTGTTGTGACTCATTTCAGTTTTGATCCTAAGTTCTAAGAAGAGTACTCACAACTTAAAAGTTGAGACACCTCACATGAAGATATGTATCCGGCCTTTCTCTCTATTATATAGTGTGATGATGTTAACAGTTTTGTAGCCCCGCTGCTTGTCGGCAACAGCTTACTCTATCTAACTTACACGCTATAGGCCTCAACACGGACCTCAGTACCCAGAACTCCTAGAATAAATAGAGAAGATCGACCCCTTTTCTGAATGTATCCACTGTCATCACTCACGCTGTTATGACGTTATACGCCCATTCAGTGTGGAAACTGTTTCCCCATAAACCACATCCCTATCTCAACCCCACCCTCGCTGCCCCCTTTGGCAGAGTGCTTACTCCCATTCCCCCTTTTTCCGTCTAAACACGAGAGAGAGGGGTAAGGCTGTGTATTCACACACATGGCTTGCATGAAGAACGCCAAACAACTACCAGCTACCTGGCCTCTCAAACCTTGTGCCAGGGTGCCTGTAACAGCTTTAACTGAAATGGCCTCTGATGCAAATATGTAAACAAAATAGGAACTGCATCAGGACGTTTTCAAACTTTTTCATCTTTATTATTTTTACTTCCCAAGTCTAGTTAGGCCTGATTTTTACTCTCAACATCAGTTTGTCCCTGCTTTTGACTGATGACATTACTTCACTAATATATAGCTGATATGAATAAAACTAGACAAAGCAGTGTATTTAAGAATGGGGAAGCTGGGTAACGTGGCTGATTGCAATATAGACCATATGAAAAGATGTATCATTGAAATATGAAAATATGGCAGGAGATACAAAAAACAACAGTTGACCAACAAGATGAAAAGTATAGAGTGATAGAGCAGGACAATAGATGCTGCATGAAACTGAATGAACAATAAAACATATTGTTTGACCGTATAAATCTGGTTTCTGTAGTGATGAGGAAAATGCAGGAAAAAGTACATTTCCATCCTTCTCCACCTGTAGATAACATCTCTTGCTTGATATGTTTACTGCTTTTTCACTACACTTGTTCATCCCATTAACTTGGCAGCTCATTAGTTTTCACGAAGTCACAAGACCAAAATAGAAACTTCCCAAACCAGCAACAGGCAGGGGCCCGTTTCCATTCCTTTTTTTTATTGCTACTTCTTATATCAAGAGACATGAGAGAACTTGAACTTTGTTAGCTGTCATCTTTAAATTTGTGTCTCAGACATCAACCTATATTTAAGCGTAATAAAAAGGTAAAGAACTTACGACAGAGTCTTTCATACAATAGGTACTTACAGGTGAAAGTGTGCATTTTAAAGGGCGGGACCAGATATACATGAAGAAACATGTGGAGCCAAGTATACACCAAGAAACAAACTGACGATGACTAAGAACACGCACATGTTTGTGCAAAACCATAATGCTCCAGTCAAGACCATAGTTTCAAAACAAGAGCTGTCAAAATACTATAATTAGTGGCTCATGAAATATTTTGAGGTGGGATGTATTGTACAACGATAATAAACACACAGCCGCCACAAATAGCACGAAGGAATGCCTGGAATCAACATGAAAATGCAGTTTCTATTTTGAACCTTTGAATACATCCCAGACTCTGAAGCCACTCAGTGATCTTTACGCTCTCAGCAACATAATCCTTTGTAAAACATCTGAGCATCTGAAATGATCTGCTGCCTCGCACGCAAAAAGCTTTGTGTTTGCATAAAGAGAGAGAGAGACACAGAAGCCTCGAGGTGTTATGCAAACTAAATCCTCTCAGGTTGACATCTTCACAGGGTTATTTTTAGACACTTTATAGAATCTGTTGCAACAGTTTACAAAACTGAAATGCTTAAGCGGGGTTTGGATATTTTCCTCAGACACTAGGAGAAGGGTCATAATCGGTCTGCTTTGTGAGACAATTATCTGATCAGAAATGTTACTTCTAAAAAGATTCAAATAAACAGAATTGTTTTGGAACTGAAAAGTACATAAATGTACTGACGAGGATCCCCAGCACAGTACAAATGTATTTGTTACACAAATCATGTTCAATAGGGTAATAAATCGATCCTTTTTCACTGATTTGACATGCTGTAAATGATCCAGCTTGTAAGAAACCACTTGGATCAGAAGTATTGCAACACTCAGCTCTGTTTTATTTATATTAACTTATTGTTGGAGACTTGTATATCCTCAACAGAATGTACACAGGAAAAGCTAAATATATTGTGTGTGTTTTGAAGGCTTCCCTCTTCACTGTCTCATCTCACACAGTGCATCATAGTCTTAACACCTGTAGCCAACTAAGAATATTTACTCCTTTCTCGTGCCCTCCAACAAATGACTGTAAAAGGATTTCCCTTCACAAACATCTAGAGACAGAGGGAACGTATTAGAACTCATGGACTTGTGACTAAGTGTCTTTCATGAGCTACGGCTGGGCCCGATCACCTTCCAGAAATCAAAGCCCTGTTTAATTAACTGGAGCTTTCAAAAATGTGGAATAATCAACAACTGCAGGATCCAATATATTGTGCACTACATACGTTGAACTGTAAGTGAGTTGTCTACTCAGTTATTCTGTTGGCATCAGTTTGTGATTCTAAAATGTTTATGAACCGAGCACTGTGCCAACGAATCCCAGAAATGAATTAGCAACAATAAGGGTGTTAGTCCCTGATGTGACGTCTGACTATATACGGGCTTCACAGTGTTCCTCATTCCAACACATCAACAAGTGATACCTGAAGGCCAGAGTCAGAGCTGCAGCGACAAGGACACGGCACCCACATTGACATTTGCATCTGAAATGTGTTGATCAGTTCAAATGTGACAAGAAATATGGAGCGTTAATGGACAGAGTGCTGCTCAGAGTTTAATTGTCATGGCTTACAGGTGTGTGCTTCAAAACTGAGTTATTGAAAACTGAAAGGTCTTATCTGATCTCGTGTCTGCAGATTGCCAACACACTGTTATCTAATGCACTCGTAAATCTCACCACACTGGTCCTGACAGAGAGTCAGAGAATGATTAAGACAATGAGAACTTCTAGTTTAAATGATTAATAGCAGTGAGTCATTGTCTGAGGGAAATGTGACACATATCTCAGAGGCGCAATTTTTTTATTTTTTTAAAAATCTATTGTCTAAGATTAATATGCCTGCCAAGCTTATGAGCTTCCATAAATATCCCTGTATGCAGTACGTGTTTGCATCTCCTTTCTAGAAATAAGTGATAATAAGATTAGTAAATTATAAAACATTCTCATGAAGCCAATAGTCACTTCTAACTCCTTTTGTAAAAGGTGCCTTGTTAGAAAGGGGGCCTTTGGCAGCACATTGTTGCACTTATTGCTCTGTGGTTCCACCTGTACAGCTGTTATTAAGTAGATCCTGATGTATTCAAGAACACAGTACGGCCTCACAAGCTGCTACACGCAGTGACCAGAATGAATACGAGGTATTTGAGCTCTTGTCATGGTGTGGTTAGCTTACAGGAATCCATCTTTCAAATGCCACCTTTCAAAATAGTGACTTCACCCTGGATTGGGAGTCACAGACAACACAAACAGATTATCAGAAAATCAAAACATCCACACCGGCACAAACATGTGCAGCCTACATGTGAAATATAACCGCTTTGACACATACAGTTTGCATAAACAAAAGCTAAACCACTGGTCCCAGTAACAACATATCAGCAGTTGGTGTGATTGGTTTCCAGTTGGTTATTATTTTTTTGCATTTACCAATTTGGTGACAGTGTTTGCAGCACAACCAATGAACCCAGTGATACAGGTTGTCGAGTTCAACGTGACTGCCGGATTAACCTGAGGGAGTGAGTGGGAGGAGAACATATCCGGGCTGTGGAGCGGCACTAAATGATAATGAAAGACTGACATCAGAGGCATGATATACAGTCTATTCAATGGGTCTGTTCACCTGTCAGCCTTGTTGTCATAAGTGTCTCCTTGGAATCACATCACAAGTGACAGCCCCTGTTCCATCCAAAAACCTCAAGGCGGTTCATCCTTTAAAGAACATAAATCACAATAAGTAATTAGGTGAATCCATCTTGGCACTGAGCAACAGGAAGGACCAGACCAGCTGTTTGTTTCAGGAAAGAGAAATACAGTAACAATGGGCCGTTAAATAGGTATGAACATCTGAAGGGCACTTAAGTGGAATTGTTTGATGTGTCTACAACCTTCAGGCACATGGAGCATCTTTTCTCACAGATTTGTTTAAATATATATGAGTTTAATTAGGATGCAAAGAATTCCATCGATGAAAAGGACAGTTCATTCTAGTGTTGCCTGAAATTCTACCTGCAGGCGCCACACCTGTAAATACAAAGGCAACATACGCCACCTGGTTGTCTCAGGTGAAATAGTCCCAATGTGTCTGACGGATCCCATTTCACAGGTGAGAAAGTAATAATAAAGCTGCACTGAATCGTGTTTTCAGTGAACATCATCATTGCTAAATATTATATTAGCGGCTCGTGATGAAACTTGTATTATGATCTTATAGACTATCATGCTCGCAGTGTGAAGATGTTTTGTAATTTAACTCCGCCCTCTTGGGTTGGCCTTGAGGTGAGCCGCATATAAACAGCTGCTCGCGCAGATTAATAGGTGAGACTGGCTACAGTGCTCTGCCAGGTATGACAGCTAAGCAGGACTTCACTGGATTCACTTCAAAGCACTGCGCTTCTTGACGCACACAAGATCCGGACTTTACGCGGAGACCATATTGGAAAGGTTTAATAACAAAGAGGACAATTCTTCAAAGAGCATGAAGTTAGAGGTGTTGTGTGGAAGCCACTATAACATGAAGCATTTAGAGATGTCTAGTGATGCAGAGGGGAGTGCGCGCTCTCCTCTTTCTGCTGAGGAGGAGCTGGGGTCGGATGGGGACTGCGTGGCTTCCAGCCCCCCACCTGTTACTCCATGCACCACCACCAAGTCCAAGCCGTACACACGGAGACCCAAACCCCCGTTTTCCTACATCGCTCTCATCGCCATGGCTATCCGGGACTCCACCTCTGGACGTCTGACTTTGGCGGAAATAAACGACTACATGATGAAAAGGTTTCCGTTCTTCAGAGGCAGCTACACCGGCTGGAGGAACTCGGTTCGGCACAACTTGTCTCTGAATGACTGCTTTCTCAAAGTGCTGCGGGACCCGTCCAGACCTTGGGGAAAGGACAATTACTGGATGCTCAACCCTCACAGCGAGTACACCTTTGCTGACGGAGTGTTCAGGCGCAGGAGAAAACGCATCGATAAAAAGTTCAGCAGGGAGCCAAAGGTGTCCGAGCTCACAGAGGAGCCGCAGAGTATTCAGCGGTCCGCATCCGCCACCAAGACGGATTCATGTGTCAAGTTTACTAGTTCATTTGCGATAGACAGCATCCTCAGCAAGCCGTTCACGAGGGACTCAAACAAAGAACATTTACCACTCCACCCTGCCTTCACCTGGCCGCGCTACACTGACATAATGATGCCTCATTTAAATATACCTACTGCCTCATTCCCATACTTCAAGCCAGCCTGCTACGTGGACTCCTTTGCTGCGCCTGTGTCAAATGCCTATTTCATTTGATGATTGAAAATCATCATTGTTCACTGACGATGGACACGAGACGATAATTGAAAATGTTTTGGACTTTATAGTGGTGGCAATGTGTTACTCTTATTTGTATACCTCTTAAAAGCATTATAAGATTTGATATTTGATACACAATTATTTGTTGAAAATGTTCCTGAACTGACCATTAAACGTTGTTTATAAAACGTGTTAAACAAAATAAAATATGCACTTTGACTGTTTTTGTGTCTCTCTGTCTTTCAAAAACGAACGAAATAAAAATCGAACGATGGTCTGCGTTTTCTGATGTTGTAAAAATGAAAACGTAGTCATTGGTTCTTGTTGAGACAAATGGACAGACACCTGCATGAGACATCTACACCTGTTAAAATGGTTTTGAGGGCATGTGTTCGTGACTCCACCTTGCAAAAAGGATTGGTTGTAAGTGTACTAAGGGCCTGATATACACACTAGCCTCCTCCTATTAGGTAAAAGCCTCAGGCTTGCTGGCCTTTCCAGACAATTATGTTGTAGCCATATACAATATTTTGTAGGTTAAAAGGTGAGAGATTTCTCCTGACTTGCTTAGGAAGAACAGATAGTAACGGTGCATAATAATAATAATAATAATAATAATAATAATAATAATAATAATCATCAAACCACAACAATAATGATGATGATAATATAATAAAATATAATGAAATGAAGTAATCGTAATATGTTATTAGATTATTATTAGTATAGCCTAATCGTTTTTTGTATGATTTCCGATGCAAAAATAAATTGCCTTACACGTGTTTCTTTTTCAGTGTCCATGAAGTTCGCTGCTGCCGGAAAGGGGCATCCAATATTTATGTTTTCTGTCTGGCGCTGCAAATAGCTGTCGCCTCAGTCACCACACATGCGCAGGAAAAGGGTTTGTACAAATGGTGCATCCTGAGCGACCTCAACTGGAATCCACAATAGGAAGAAATGTCTTCCAAAGTAGGCCTATTCCTCTGAGGCTAGAAAGTAAATTTCCTTTTTAGACTATAGCTGTGCATCCTGGACTCAGCGGGGCGGGAGGTTTGATGCTGACTTTCTGGGTAGATTGTGTTGTGCATGGTGTGTGAATTTATAAGACGACCTTATTATATCGGTGACTTGCTCTGTAATGACGCCGACATTTGCACAACTCTAAGTCTCAAAAATACATTTTAAAAGGTTTCACAATATATATGATTAGTAAATGATCTGAATTGTTCCTTACAACTTTAGAGTTTCTGATCAATTAAGTTATCCAGGGATGTAAGACAGGCTCAGGGAGGTAAACTGACACGTGTGCGCTGTGTGTGGTACGTTGGCACGCTCTGATGGAAAAAACATGCTTCCTCTCATGTCAGAGTCTAACCTTGAACAGATCCCAAACAAATGAACACTGCAGGACTCTTTCTCTCCTATACCTATACAAAATAAAACCACCAGCAGCCATCGTATACTTGTTAAAAAGGTACACGAGGACAAAATAAATCATTTGTCCAAATAGTTTTGTTTATACATCAGGGTTTGTCAGATTATCGTGCCGAATATGTGCCTGACAAATGCATTCAGAGGTGTTTTGGAAAGTGAGTCGTGGGAGGAGATTTGTCTTACTCCACTGCGCCGCGTCCGGCTCCTATCTGGATCCTGGCCAGATGGGGAGGGGGGTAGTTCCTGGCGATTTCTTGGAGGGATTCGGGGGGATAGCGGGGCAGAGAGAGATTTAAGAATTGATAGGTGGTCGAGTTGTGTTTGGCCGGTTGGATATGCGCAAGGAAAGTCGAGGATATATATTTCCCCTCTCTTGTGGGATTATTGCCAGCCATGGACAGAGAGAGAGAAAGGAGGAACAGCGGATGGTGTTTCTTGATTGTCACGGTTATAAACGCGCACAGCATCGCCAAGGGACACTGACCTTTTAATCATTAGCCTTTTGTGAAATATAAGAAACGTTAGTTGCTCAACTGTTTTACGAGTCCCAACAGGGAAGAGATTCAAAAAAAGAGGCGCAACCATGACGACCGAGATCCCCAAGCAACATTTGGATCCATCTAATCCTCGCTCCAGCCCAGCGGCCGCTGCTCTGAATGCAGCTCTGCTGAGCGCACAGCCAGTGATGGAGAGCGCGCACAATGCATCACCCAAAGGGAAAAAGGGAAACTCCGGCTTGAGGCGTCCTGAAAAGCCTCCGTACTCGTATATCGCCCTCATCGTTATGGCAATTCAAAGTTCGCCGACAAAACGGCTAACTTTGAGTGAAATCTATCAGTTCCTGCAGGCCCACTTTCCTTTCTTCAGGGGATCATACCAGGGATGGAAAAACTCCGTCAGACACAACCTGTCTCTGAATGAGTGTTTTATAAAGCTGCCTAAGGGTCTCGGCAGACCTGGCAAAGGGCACTACTGGACCATCGACCCGAGTAGTGAGTTCATGTTCGAGGAGGGCTCATTTCGTCGCAGACCTCGGGGGTTCCGTAGGAAATGCCAAGCTATGAAGCCGATGTACAGGATGATGAATGGTATCGGGTTTGGTGCGTCCATGCTGCCGCAAAACTTTGATTTCCAACCACCTTCAGGCTCACTAGGGTGCCATAACAGCTACAACATAGACCTGATGGGCAACACAGTGCCAGCTGGCTTCGAGGGCCTCGGAGGAGGACATCACGTCTCACATATGTCATCAGGCTCCGGGTCATCGCACATGGCCGCGTGTCAGGTGGCCTCTAATGCGGACTATTGCCCTGACAGCAGCAGCAGCCCCCTGCAGTCCTCCTCGGCGATGGTAGGCACTTTGGACTGTCAGTCTCCTTATGCAAATGCAGCCTCACACTGGAGTTCACCTGGTGTATCTTCATACATCAAACAGCAGTCGCTGGCAACAAGCAGTCCCACTTCTTCTGCTCTGCATACGGGGATGTCATCTTACTCTCTGGATCAAGGCTATCTGCACCACAATGCACGAGATTCCTCAGATATCTCAGGTATGGCGCTGCAGCTATACGATTTATGATTCCTGATACATGTGCACCACGATGAGAAATTGAATCAAAGTTCCTGGTTACCTTAAACTACAGTGATGAGTTATTAACTAAACTTTGCGTAAAAGTCTCACGTTCAGCTATCACATACATTGAACAGTATAATTATTAACAAATCTAGAGAGCTTTGATTTTCAAAATGCATTTTTTATTAAATGAAGTTGCATTGGATAAAGTGATCGATACCATATAGCGATTCCGTTTGTGACCCAGGCGAACCGTTATTGAAATGTAGGATGTAAAGCATAGAAAAATACCCTGACAAGCTTCAACTAATTATTTCATCAGATTGTAACGTTGCACAATTTAGACCTTTGCTTTTTCAGTTTCAATGTACACAATTTCGATTTAAATGTTTTACTATTTGAGTGCATTCTCACTCAGGCTTTCTTTAAAGGCCTCTGTGATAGAGAAGGTCTACAAACATGCAGAATAACGCAATGAAAAGGACGAGTTTGTGATAAAGACGTAGTAACGAACACGACATTAAACACGCTGTCACAAACTAATTATCATCAATAAATAAGAAAATAATAACGGTTATTCATTTCAGTGCAGCTACATTGAGGCCTTTAACACGAGCCACAGCAGAATAATAATCAGGATATTTAAATTAGAGGAGTTGTTGTTTTATTGCCTATTTTTGCTTCAAGTTTTTTACCTTTTGCATGTTGTTCATTGTCATTTGATGCACATAACAACAAACAGTGGAACAACTTTCCATTACAAATGTTAGTGTAACTGATATAAGATAAGCCGTTATTGATCTTCAGATGGGAAAGTCAGGTGATGGCTTTTTTAATGGTTGTTTATCCATTTTATTTAATTCATCCATCAAAAGCTACTAATACTGTAAGAACAAATGTTAGGATGCCATGTTGTGAAAAATCCATCCGGCTATAGTGTTAAGGATCTTCCACAACGTTACGTGCTTTATATTTGTAGTTAATGTGGAAGGTCTGCCCTCTGAAAAAGGGCTGCAGTATCTGTGCAAAACATTATTTTCAACCACTATTTATCAGCATTTGAAACTGAATATGACTTGATTACTGAAAGCAAAAAAAAATCTATACCCGCAAACTACATTAATATTAGAAATAAGAAATTCATAATCGTCTATTAATGAAACATTTGCATTATTGACAAATAAGGATAAACATCAGCCAGAATATCTTTCGCTACCTGTCAACCAAAACATTGCTTTTATAATTATCTTATAAATGATCTATGAAGCGATAGTAAATTATTTGTAATCGTAAATGAAGCCATTATAGAACCTAAAACACTATATAAGCGGCACCCTAATTGAAAGTGGTAGCCTACCAACACATGTCAGCAGGGCACATAATAGAATATATACTTAGATTAGACTAATAGATAGTTTGAATAAGAATAATCCAGATACAAAAAAAGGAAATGCTTTGACCTCATGTGTGCTGTGTTTTGTTTTTCAGTGGGACTGTCTCGATACTCCAGCCACTCAGCTCCTGTGTGTGACAGGAAGGACTTCGTTTTGAACCTAAATGGAATCTCGTCCCTCCACCCCAGCACCGGCGGATCGTACTATCACCAGCTCCATCACCACCACCAAAGTGTCTATCAGGACGTAAAGCCATGTGTCATGTGACATGACAACAAAGACACAACTGCCTAGAACTTTTCTGCCAAATGTAACCCTCGGGTGGAGTTATTTTAACCGAATATTTGGTGACTTTTGGTGAAAATGGCGATTTTATGCCAGTAAAGTTTGACTTTTTTTAAACTGTTTAATAGCTTAATGGTTATGATGAGAGGACTTGTTTTGCCATAGCTTTACACATATGAAGAAGCAATATCAGCAGTTGTATTGAAAAAAAAATACGTATACGTACCTGAATTATTCTTTATTCGTGCACTTAATGTTGTGTTCCTGAAGTTGCTGAGATTGTTGCTGATTTTTTTTGCAGCAGGCCATTAAAGAGCTTTATTTTTTAAGGATAATTTGGAAGTGTTTTTAGCAATAAAAGTTTTTTATACACAGCGCTTTTCTTTTTCACGGCACTGCAGTTATTTCCTTGTCCATTATTATTGTTGTTATTATTATTATTGTTGTTATTTTATTATTATTACATATAACCAAAATTATACATAAACGGTGCAGTTGTGTGCGATTTCGATTGACCCTTTGGGTTTGATTTACTTATTTGATTACCTTAATGGTTATTTTTTTATTTCGCTTTCAGAAAAATCAACAGGCCCTCTTCAAAGGCACTGTCACCCCATTGAGCACCATCACGTGGTTATCATCAGTTTATTATATTGGATAAGGTGTAGTTTTGTATTAACACTTATTATACGAAAGTATAAGAAAATAATCCTCCTTTGATTCAGTTCACAGGCGGAGAATAATTTAAATGTAATGTACGTCTCAAGAAGCCTGTCTATGTTGTCATCATGTAATGATTGTTATTAGATTAATTACTAAAGAGAAAGGAAGAAGGCAAAAGGCACATTTTATACACAACTCTGACCTGGATACTGAGATAAAACCCCATCCTTCATGTTTCGTCCTGTTGGTTTTCACGTGACTGTACCGCCACCTCGTGGTGATAGAAAGTTGAAGTGCTCAAATTATATTTCAATCCTACATTATGGAAAAATGCGTTTGCATATCTTCATGCTGCTAAAAAAAGAATAGTCAGTTGACAGGTTACAGTTTGACTTGATGAATCCAGTTCTGACTGGATTGCCAAATCTTTCCAGCTTAATCTGATTAAAGAAGTCAACATTTCATCGTCAAAGAATGTTTGCACACAAATATGCTTTGAGTATAAAATAATGGTTGTTAGACTAACACACACACACACACACACACACACACACACACACACACACACACACACACACACACACACACACACACACACACACACACACACACACACACACACACACACACACACACACACACACACACACACACACACACACACATGCAAATCCATTACACACAATTTGTTCAGAATAAATCAGTCTTTTCATTTGATCGTGCTGTAGGCAGCATGACAGACATCAAACAGATGCAAAGCTGTGTTTTGAACCCCAAATCTGGTCATTTTAGAAGTCTAATATTGAGTCCCGGTCTGAGAGACATTGGTATATAATGTTGAACAATGCTGCACAGATTAGAATGACAAGCGTCATTTCCCATAACCAGCTTTTAAGAGCGAATGCACACACAGTTGTTGTTATACATTAAAAGAATACGAGCTGATTCATGTCTCTGCTGTCCATGGTGCTGAAGATAATTAGTAATACATTTTTAGCTCCATGGTATATGTATTGAAATACATACGCCAAAATAGTAAATCAAAATTGATAAATTGTTACACTGACTGCTTAACTTTTACGATCAACTTTCAGAGCTTTTATCTTGCTGCATTTGTTGTAATACTTTGGAAGTTAGTTTAAGTGAGCTAATATCTCAGATGTTTCATGAATTAAGCACTGAATACAGTGTCTGTCATTAAATGAACATTTGTGTGATAGACGTCTGTCGGGAACTGGAAGAAGTAGAACATGTGGCTTTGATGGTGAGAGGACACTTCATTGAGTTGTATTACTTGATACAATGTATCACAGTGGCTACCTGCATTCTATGATACATGTCACGTTACAAACAATTGTAACACCTCTTCAGTGAGTTGTTCATTGGGGGAAATGATTACTGTCCCTTCAATGTCTGTAAGGATATTCAACCAAAATTCTTGAATTAGTTTTACATTCAATGTGATATTTTGCAATTAATCCGAGTCATGTTTCAAAAGAAAAATAGAGACGGCACACATTTTCACAAACCCAAATCAGTTATGGATTGTAACGTTTCTGTTTTTGATGTTTCTATCTTAAAAACATAAAGTAAAAAGACAAAATATCTAGCTTGTATTGCTTGACCCAACCCCCTCTGTACTAATGGCTGGTTATGCTTTGTACGTTCTCCGTCCTGCTGGGATTTGTACCCCTGATCGTCATGTTCATGATAGATATTCTTCTCCCAAATTATTTTCAACATATGTACAACCATGCAGAAAAAAAGATCAGGCTGAATCTGTAGAAAATGTATCCAAAGGAAGAAGAAAAAAAACCTTTTCAAAAAGACAACATTTCCAAATAATCTAAACTTTGAAACTGCATCATGCATAATATTGAAAGACACAATTTATCTTTATAACCATTATCATCCAAACTCCACATGCAGCGATATTTGCAGCACTTATTTTATTTTGTGCTAGAATTCAACCGAGAAACAAATAGCAATGTTCCTGTGTGACCAAGGAAGCCTTCTGCTTCTAACTACTGGACAGATATCACATGTTTAGTGCTAAAGAGTTAGTGTACATCACACAAAGCATCCCATTAAGAAAACACTGCTCTCGATGTATGTCCCACCCTTAATGTAAAAAAAAACAAACTGCATGGACATGGGAAAAAAAATCTGAAAAATTGGCAAATCAAGCCAAATGACATTGATATGATATTTGAAGTCGAAGCCGAAATTGCCATGCTGTCATTATCATCATCACCACTTCAGGAGGAGGAAGCAGAGGATGATGGGGAAAGAAGTTTGCAACTGTAAATGAGTTGAGGGATGTGCACATGACCTGTGTGGTGCAATAACCCATTCATTTAAGATGTTTCCATAAAGAATGATAAAGGGATCCTGGCGGGGCCGTGTCAGACCTGGTGTTTAGTTGTTTTCACTATTGCATGGCGAGTAATATTTGTCTTTCCATTTAGTATGTTATGTATGTTATGTATGTTAAAAAAGTGTTACATTACAGTAAGATAAAGCGCATATACAAAGTCTTCTACAAAATCTGCACACCATGACCCGAGAAATATGTATGTAAAACATAGAGAATACTAAAATGGCCCGGGGTAAAAAAACACAAAAGTCTGCAATAAAAACGTTCTTATAACAATGCTTATGCAGTGCAACTCTGTAAGCATTTCAACTTACTGACAGCAGGTTCTAGTGCACACTGTGAGCATTATGTTATCCTTCAAAAGGAGTGAGGTGTGTATCTACCTCATAGTGTTCTGAGTAGCACGTCTTACTATTCAAGGTCATAGCTTTCTCTTAACTGCCTCTTTAATTAATGACCCATTATGTCGTGTCACGAGGCCCTTAAACTGATTCCAGACTGTAGTATTAATATACACCACGAGGTGGCAGTAGCGTCTTATTAATGTTCTAATACTCTCTACTGCTCGCGGCTCTATATGGTAACGCCACTCTCACTCACTCACACACACACACACACACACACACACACACACACACACACACACACACACACACACACACACACACACACACACACACACACACACACACACACACACACACACACACACACACACACACACACACACACACACACACACACACACACACACACACACACACACACACACACACACACACACACAAACATCGATAAAACAAATACAAAAAAACAGATGGGTCTGGTTTAGTGATATTTTGTCCCAAAATATTCTTCAACTGAATTGTAGCAAAGTTGGACAGTTATATGTTTTTTTTTCTTTTTAATTTCTCTCTGGAAATGTAGGTTTGACAATTGTCTTATAAAATGGTTGGTGGCCATAAAACATGGGACTTCATCACGGTTTGAAACAAATACCAATTAAGTTACACAAATCAGTGTAGGTATGTATGGATAGCAACGAACGATTTCTAACTTCCCCTTTGTGAACACTAGAGGGAGCCAGCATCATAGTTATGAAGTAACTTTAATAGTAATAGTAAATAATAGTTCACTCTCTCTCTGGACTTAATCACGTTAATTGTTTTCATGTTAACATCCCTCTGATTTAGTACATAGAAAACTGCATCATTGTATTTGTACTTATCTATAGACTTCCTCTAATAATATAATTATATTAACTTTGTCTCATTATTTGATCTTGTCTTTTGTTTTAGGAAGAGAAAAACTTTACAATGGACGAATATTAAGAGGAACAAATCCACCAAAACAAAACAAAAACACAAAATGGCGTTAGATCCAATTCAATTGTAGAACACATGATATTAAAACAAGTTTCTTAGTCACTTGAAAACCAAAGCATTTTGATAATAATCCTCATTATTGTCCTCATTATATTGTAGTTAAATTCCATCAAATGTTTTGCTCGTTTTGTTTATTATTTTGACATCCATCGTGTTTTTCGCTGCTTCAGTTCGTGGATACCTGAAGTAGAAAAGCGTTAAGGAGGACTGGGTGGGCAGGCCGTGGTATTAAGTAAAAAGCCCGTCGTGAATTGTGTAAACAGCCCGGGGCGGTGGAAAAAGTTCATGCCCGGGTCCATGTAAGGAGAAACCGACGGAGCAGCAGGCCACTTGCACGGACATTTAATTAAGACGACCTGCAGAGGATTACGTCGATATTAGGACTGTAACTTTGCCTCACAATGGCCATTAACAATTTCATGCACAGTCGCCTTTACAGCAGGCGATACGGAGGCCTTCTGGGTCGGGCTTGTGTCGATCTTTGATCACAATCTTCTTTTATTTCACACCTCAGCTTTATTATTAATTACGCCAGCATTCCGTAAAACACCTAATAAATCTCCAGGGAATTTAGAAAATGAACGGAGTTACATCTGTGTGAAGAATGAAGAGGTATTTGGTTTATTTGGTGACAGAGACAATGGCCAACAGATATTCAAACATTTTGATGAAAAGCCCCCACGTGCGAGGTGTCATGCTCTCCCCATTTGGTTCGCTGGGTCTTTTTGTCTTGAATAAACTCTCACACCTCTGGCCCAAACCGTCCTTTAATTCCCGTTGTAATGAGATCTCACTCAACCGCCCACTGCCAACGATGCGAGGCGCTTTGACCTGCTTTGATCTCCCAGTGATCTGCTGCTGGTGTTGAGTCTTTTAACTAATTCAATGCATTTTTTTAAAGACGTTAAAACTGGACGTAAACGACGCCATTTGGTTTATTGGTGTCACTATGTGTTCTATTAATAAAGGAAATAAGTAAGTAATATGGGAGGACCGCCAGCATAAGAGAGCATACATGATCTGCACGCCTTTCATATTGTGGGTTTTTTTTGTGAGGAGAAATATAAATGAATGTAATGCTATAACATTTAGATTCATGAGATCTTACATTTCTAATTTGAAAGACGACTCATCTGTTTCTGTTTTCTTTAATACAGCGACAGGTCTGATAGAGGACGTCTTTTCTGTAACAACGTGTGAGGGGATATACACTCCATGATCTGATTGTGTACATCAGTACGTCTGAAAGTCTTGGCTGCGTTCAGATGGGCTGGGGAGTTACCGACACCTCCTCTCCTTCTAAAAAGCCCCGAGTGTGACCAGGAGCTTCCCTCGCTCTCCCTGCACGGCCTCACTTGCCATTGGACGACTCGCGCAGTCTTCTGGGAGGAGCTCCACTGGCAGGAAAGAAACTTGCGCAAAAAGTCCTGTGTGGTGACGGATGTCCAAAGTTCAGAACTTTTTCAATTTGAGTTTCGTAGAGACACGGGGATGGGGACGGCTTAAACGCGGCTGAGATCCAGCACGTTGCATTGAAGACTTTCCTCTCTTTTTTTTTTCTTTTTCAAGTGAGCAAGCGCGGAACTGTGATTTGAGCGCTTCAGCATTCAGAAGTGGAGCTTCTCCGTCTTGTGTATTTTGGAACTTTATTTTCGCCGGATCAAAGTGAAGACATGCAGGCTCGCTACTCCGTCTCCAGTCCCAACTCCCTGGGCGTCGTGCCGTACATCAGCAGCGACCCGAGCTACTACCGGGCCGCTGCCGGCGGGGGATACACGGGGATGCCAGCGCCTATGAACATGTACTCTCATGCGGCCCATGACCAATACCCTGCCAGCATGGCCCGGGCGTATGGACCGTACACCCCCCAGCCTCAGCCCAAGGATATGGTCAAACCCCCCTATAGTTACATCGCGCTCATCACCATGGCTATTCAAAACTCGCCTGACAAGAAGGTGACCCTGAATGGGATTTACCAGTTTATCATGGAGAGGTTTCCATTTTACAGAGACAACAAGCAGGGCTGGCAGAACAGCATCAGGCACAATCTGTCGCTGAACGAGTGCTTCGTCAAGGTGCCCCGTGATGACAAAAAGCCCGGCAAGGGCAGCTACTGGACCCTGGACCCGGACTCTTACAACATGTTTGAAAACGGGAGCTTCTTGAGACGGAGGCGACGGTTCAAAAAGAAGGACGTCATGAAAGATAAAGAAGATCGGCTGCAGAAGGACGTGCCGCCGAGGCAGCAAGGCCGCGAGCAGGAGCAGCCGGTGCAGGGCTCCAAGCCTGTGAGGATCCAGGATATTAAGACTGAGAACGGGACTGTCACGCCGCCGCAGTCCGACTCGCCCTCTTTGAGCACCGTGCCCAAAATCGAGAGTCCAGACAGCAGCAGCATGTCCAGCGGGAGCCCTCACAGCATCCCCTCCAATAGGTCCATCGGCATGGACAGCTCCGAGCACCACCAACACCACGGCCAGGCCTCGACGCAGGGCTTCAGCGTAGACAACATCATGACCTCCCTCCGGGGGTCTCCACAAGGTGCCACTGAGCTCGCCCCCAGCCTTACCGCGTCCACCAGGACGGGTATAGCACCGTCTTTGTCCTTAAACTATTCTCCAAATCAGACATCCGTCTATAGTTCACCGTGTAACCAAAACTCCATGTCCACTACCTCCAACGCAACCTATCATTGTAACATGCAGGCCATGAGTTTGTACGCTGGGGACAGATCTAGCCACTTGGCGCCGAGCACCACCGTGGACGAAACATTGCCAGATTACTCGGTCACTACCACCTCATCTTCCATGGCCCACGGTAATCTGAACTCGGTGCAGGAGGGCCACCATCCCCACCAAGGGAGGCTGACCTCATGGTACCTCAATCAGGCCGGAGACCTGGGCCACTTGGGCGCAGCGTACCCAGCGCAGCAGCAGAACTTTCATTCAGTCCGAGAGATGTTTGAATCCCAAAGAATTGGCTTGAATAATTCACCGGTGAATGGGAATAACAGCTGTCAGATGTCGTTCCCACCGAGCCAACCCATCTATCGCACTTCGGGAGCTTTCGTATATGACTGCAGCAAGTTCTGACCCCCCAAAAAAATAGGCTCAAAATTTTCCTCACGGTGTGTGAACTCTTCCAGTAAAATCCAACGTGCCCCCCCCCCCCCCCCTCTCACCTGCCCACACCATATGGACTAATGTGAGACAGAAAACAAACATAAAAACAGAAAAGACTCTATCTTGGTTTTTCTAAAGAACAGTGTTACTGCAAATAGCACGTAAGTCTCTTTGCTTTTGTGGCTTTCTGTGATATGTTAAGGATATGTCAGTTTTCATGGACGTGTAAATTGCATATAGTAATTTATTTCTAAAAATGTAGCCGGATATTATGGACCAAACACCAAAGAAGTGTTTCTAAATTGAATTGCCTTAATTGTCCAAACCATTGTTCCAATATAAAACGTAAGAAAAAGGAACGTGTATATCGCCGTACTATTTTAAAGATTCTTCATTTGTTGAAAAGTATTCTGAAGGATTTGTTTGTTTGTTTAATAAATTTTCATTTTATGTGAGTTAAAGTCACGCCTCGTTTCTTACAGACTTACAGGCTAGTGCTATTTTACATTAAGTCTGGCTCGTGTTAGTCATTAATCTTAACTGACGCTCTGAGATTTTGCTCTTTTTGTATGCCGTGCGTTCGTCATAATACGTTTGGACTGTAATCTGCTGCTCTTTAAATAATTTTACTCTCACCCAAAATAATTATATTATTATAAATATTTCCCTTGTAGCATTTTGCTTCTCCAAAAAAAAAACTATCTTTGAGGAAACATGAAAAAAAAAGCAAATTTGTATCCCCACGTTCAAAGAGAACACGCATGTTATGGATGTGTTTATTTAGGTCTTCTAACATTCAAAATACCATGCACTATTTGTGTTTTTTTTGTCATATTGTACATGATTATGGTTTTATACGAGATGACTGAGATGGTGTTGACCCGAGGCCTAGACCAGCCTGCACACAGCACAACTTTGTTTTGGATTGCGATGTGTGTTTACTGGCGCATACCAGTGCTTACTTAATATCATACCACACATGCCAAAGATAGTCCCGTTGTCACTTCAGTTTTGATGTTTGACGCCGACGTGAATGGAGACAACCACCGTCAGGTTTTATCATTCTGACACATTCTAGTTTTTCAGAGTGGGCATTTAATTGCAAGAATTAGTAGGCTATTTATTAAATCGGACCTTTATTCAAAATGTCAGATTGATGTTTATTGTAATTGGCAGTTTTCCCCTTAAATACAGGTTCCTTCAGTGACATTAATTAATGGGAATCGATTTATTTTAATTACGTTAAATGGAAACTCATAAATTACTTCAAAATAGGCATTCATTTAGTGCTATTACGCATATGAATGGCAATTGTTTAATTTAATACACGTCTGTTGTCCATTCTCAAGCCAACAATCAAAGTAGTTTTTTTTCTATTTCTCTTATATTCTTTTTGTATTTAATGGATTTCAAATATTTACCAAGTACAGAAAGATATTTTTTAATATGCCAATAATATATACAGCATGTAAAAATACATTGAAATTGTGTTTTGCTTGGTGCGTGACGTGTGCGTAAAATTGCGCATGGCTACAGGCCGTAAAAAGACAACGTCAATAATAATGATAATATTTTGGCTATAATAAAATAACAATAATAATAATGTTACTACTAGTAGTAGCAATAATAAAGATAGTAAACATAAGTGAATATAAAAACATTTGATAAAACATTGTGAAATAATAATACCAATAATACAAGTTTGCACATTTAAATTCCAAAAGCGAGCTTCTTGAATTTCTAACACAAGTCGTATTAACTTTGTGAGAGCAATGCAGATACTTTTTGCATATTTTGAGTGCAAGGCAACATGTCCTCTGACAGATGCCAAGTCATAACCCAGCCCAGAACAAGTAGCATGTCAAACTTCAATATGTAAAGTGCGATTCTGAGAGACTCTTCTGAAAAATAGAAGGCTTATTCCTCATATCCTTTTCGGCAGCTTCAGGCTTTTATAGACCAACAAGACACATCAAAACAAAACATCTTGAGCGCACTGTAGCTGGAGGCCACGTGCACATATCTCAGACTATACCTCATAGGCATGGTGTACATGTGTGAACAACGACAACAAAGAACAACACAAAAAAAGAATATTCATGAATTGTTCGGTTGTCGCCAAAACGAAATGCTGCTCTTATGTGTCTCCCAGCTCCCCGATTGCACCAACTGTAATCAGGCTCATAAAAGTCATTATAGATACGTTCCCAAGTTGAGGCCTAATAAACAAACGTCGTGTTAGTCAAAAGATTGATTGCGCCCTCGCAGAATAGACCAGGTCAGGAAGGAATAAAATTCAATCAGAGAGCTGGAATCGTTTTTCATGAGACGGAAAAGGCAGAGAGGGAGACGGGGGTCAATGAGGAGGATGTCGGCCGCCAGAGCACCATCAACAATATAACCGGACATGGCACACACACACAGACAGACAAGGAGAGAAAGGGAGCTCATAGCTTGGTGTGTGAGACTCCTTCAAATTGTAGTTTACGGTTTGTAAACGTTTTCATAAATAAAAGGTCCAACAGACGTGCAGAAAACGGTTTAATGTATTTTAACTTCTACTTTTGGCACTGATAATGAACTGATACTGTAATTAACAATGAGCCTGTGTTTTCCGTGGGGCCCGGGGGCCCTCATCCTGTCCCGAAGGGTCCCACAGCAAACTAGGTACAAACTTAATTTCACTTTCATTTCCCTTCTCAGAAGGAGTGGAAAGGTTGTCTATATTTCCTGTAACAGTTATGCCCCCACGTTGTGGTTGCTATTTCTCTCTTCTTCTTTTTTTTAAACAACTCAAATCAGATGTTACTCAGTCAGGGCTAAATCTCACTAAACAGGGTCCCCTGTCTGTTTGGGGCTCCTTAACAGAAGACATTTGGGGACCCCTGTTTCACTCTGCGTTTCCCTGAAACTCTCTGCTACATTCCTGAAAATGCACAACTCCCCTCATTGCTCTGGGCCAAATAACGAAGAAAAAAAAGCGCCTATAGCTATGTTGGCTAAATATATATCTAACAAACCAAATCGGTACATTTGTTACATCATGGTTTTAAATGCAGATAAGAAATTAATTCAAAATATCTTCGTCTTTTTTTGTTGTTGTTTTGTAGCCAACCTCATTATTAAGATGAAGTATATGCGTATTTAGGAAAAAATACAGATCCAAACCATCTAATCATGTAATCTGAATTTGACGTGACTCACTCGAGTGCCAGTAGGTGAGATGGACAGTGTGTCAAGTCTGCTTGTTTGGAAGTCAGGTCAAAGTTCGAGAAACGCACATAAAAAATAACACATTCTTTTTAAAGACAGCCTGGATGAGATGTCCACTAAAATGTAGAATGATCTCATCAATGATTTATAAAGAGAAGAGCCGTGATGTCTATTTTGACTCATTTTGTTGTCGGTAACAATCATGTCAGCTGATGATGCACAAATCAAATTGCAACCTTCAGTTTTGACACCATTATTACCTCGTAACAATAGACCGGAATTCATTATTGGTATTGTTGTTATTATTATTATTGAAGTGTTGACGCAAAATATGATGTATTTATTCATTTGATAGAAGTTTGAGATGTATGGTTGTTTATGACAGCACAGTAGTAGACGAGATGAAACATAGATATAAATGGACCTGGAGCCCTTGCAGACAGTGTCCCTGCAGACATTGTGCACCTGTACTGCTGAGTTACCGGCTCAGCTCACAATGGAAAATGCTGTGTTTAACTCTCGGTTTAGTGTACAAGACCCGAGCTCCACGCGCCATCTGTTTCTAATTAGGAGTCCATAGACGAGAATTCTGTCTGCACTGCGGCCAAACGAGTGAAAGGTTGGAGGTCCAACACTTGTCTCTCATAAGGGAAACTAACCGCGGCATGTAGCTTCTTATGTCTCATTTTATAGACAAATGAGACTTTTCTGAAGAAATGATTCACTCGGCTTTGTACAAAGAGGCAGCGCGATGAGGTGTAAAGCAAAGGCTTCTGGATGAAATAATGATCTTGAAATGTGTGCAGCATATTCAAGTCATAAGAATAAAGTCACTGCATACCCAGTGAGCGCTGGGCGGTGGGATAATGGGGTAACTGTGGATTCAAGACCGACGGGAACCGGCCGACCTGCAAGTAACCCGACAGCCTTGGCGAGATACCTTTAAACGAACAGAGCTGCCTTCAAGTTACACAAAACCTGCCTTTCTGCTGCTCGGGCCTGCGGTTACTAATAATAGCATCTTTTTTTAGGCAGCGAGCACTTGAATGCACCAATTATACAGCATGGCATACAGTATTTATTGTCAAGCGTTAATGTTATGAATATATATATTTTAAGGTCTCATTCTCGACGACTTTAACAACCTTTTAATCCGAATGGTCAGGGTGGAAAAAAACATCTTCATCTTGATTCTTAATTTAGATTTTTTTTGTAATTTCTTAATAACTATATTCATTGAATCTCTCGAATTTATTAAATTATATCAAAACAGGCGTGTGAGGTAATGCATGTACTTTATTAGTAAATCCCATAAACAAAGGTGTTAACCGAATTAACGATTTGCTCTTCAGTGGATTTTATGCCCCAATCATTATTCTTTTTTTTACTTTTGTAAAACACATGGCTTCTGGCTCATAGTAAAATAAACATTACAATTATCTGAATTAGAGTTCAATAAATCAATTCAATAGTATACTAATAAGCTATAACAGTGATTGCATGTGTTTTGTCTGGTCAGTTGTACTCACTGCTTAATGAATAGGTACGTACATTGCAACTTAGCACAATAAACAAACGAGGCTAATGTACATGCATGCACATAATACATTTTAATCACAGCTTAAAGTGGTTTTATAGGAGTAAGAAGTCCTGATAGCAGGGAGCAAACAGAACAAATGTGATCTCTGTAACGTGGGACATGAGAGGGCCACTTCAAAGCTGCCCAACTGCTGCTATTTGAGCCACAGTAGCAGTTGTCTGTATCTTTCGCGGGTCTCATCTCATTTTATGGTGCCACTGGGCTATGAAAACATCAACAGCAGACTATAGTACGACTGAGGAAAGAAGCTGCATCGGGTTTTCTTTCATTGAGAAGGTTTGTTAACAGTCACAAATATATAAGAAATAAGTGTAAACATTCTTTTTAATGAGGCTATATGTTGTTCTATGGTAGCAGACTGAATGCTGTTCGAGTTGTTTTTTAATATTTAACAACAAAATAGGTTTTAATTCTAAAAGTGAAAAAATAATGAAATAAAGCTGATCAAGTCATAATTTGAAGACCCACTTTTGTCACATAATTCATCTTAAAAAAGTAACCACATTACTCAACAATCAAAAGAAGAAACATTCTGAAGACAATACATTTACATTTCTAGATATATGTGAATTAATTTCCAATGAATATAAATACATTTTTTAATGAATATTATATGTGCCCTGCTTATATGCACACCTGGCAACGTCACATGAGTTTTCACCAAACTCTTCCTGATCCTCACACATTTTAATCCCAGGGAGAAGTGTGTCATCCACCAAAAGAGGAGGAGACAGTGTCGGAAGTGACAACGTCTCAATTCGGAGTCCTTTAGTTGGTCGAAGGAGGAGACAAGAAATTGTCACACCAACCAGAGGCAGACGTGGACGACAGTGTACATGTCATTTCCTTAAAATAGGAAAAAAAGTTGCTTCACATAGTTGGTAGGTCACTGAGGATCTTGAAATTAAATTTTATTAGGGGGAGCTTTTGTTTGTGTGTGGAGGTAAAGCCATCCCTCAGGAAATGAATTCCTGGCAGAGTCAGTGTAGTGTGCTCCTGCATGCAGTATTGAGAGAAATTGTGTGTGAATGAGGGGGTTTTTATGTGTGTGATTAAAAAAGAATGACCACCAAAACGTTCTGCTACAGCCTTTCCTCTCAAAGTATTTCCCACTAAGCGCCTCGTCACATCTTCCCTCTGCTGCCTTCGCTTTTTATTTTTTGAAGTTCAGATGGCAGCAGTGATTGTGTAATCAAAAAGAAAGTAATGTAATGACAATAGCTCTGTGCTCCCTGGGACGTCAAGACTGGATTAATCCAATATATTGTAATGACTTCATAAGAAACCGATACATGTGCTATTTCTTTACAACCGTCAGTGATGATGATAAGGTCTGTCAATCGTACAAAGAGGTCAGTGGGTCATGAAATTATCTGACTAAAAAGCCAAACATTCAAATCAAAAAGTCAACAACAAGACATCCAGTTGAAGGAAATTCCTCTTCAGCCTTCACTTCTCCAGCCTTTCCCCCCTTTATGATGTTGGTGACAGATTTGGTTAATCATGATTAGATAAATGAGGTTCAGAGGTGTAAACACAAAATTGAACGAACCACATCTTATTGATTACTCGCTTTAAATTGTACTCACTTGAAAAAACTCACTTCTCAGGATTCTCTGATTTCTATGATGACACTGGTCGTCATGATGAAACAATATTTCCAGCTTGAGACACGATCAAGCATTAAATATGTAAGCACTATTTCCTCGTAGATCGATAACAGTGTGACCGATTCACTTTGCAACCGTTGCCTTTTTTCATTCAACACTGCTTCTGAAAGACCGAAAGTGACTCTGAAGTAACGACGACAATGTGAGCGAGTGAGTGGGAACCTAAAAAGGCATGGCTGTGTTTGAGTGACAAGTCTTGCACTCATTCATTCTCCATGTTTCATGCAGTTTGTGTTCAGTCCCTGCAACCAGAACAGCAGGAAGCAGGGATTTAATCTGCTATCCCTTCAACATCACCACCTCAACAACACACTTTCAAAAAACACAAACACAAACAAATAACATGCTGCGATGGAGAATTACAATGCAGAATGGGGTGTGAGGTGAAACACAGGCACGGAAAACAAGCTGGTTTAAAAGAATGACACTGATCTAAAGCAACAACTATTGCACAACTTCTGAGGAGACGCAAAAGTTGCAGTTAATTGAAAATATAGAACTTGTGTGTGCAGACGGAAACAACACATCCTTCACATGGATCCTGCAGCATTAACATTGAACGAACACATTTCCTGTGACTTTAAACAGTATCAACGTACAGTGTGAGGTTGTCTAAGCAATAAAATATACAACATGGAACAAAAATGAAAACTTTTTAATTTTGAGAAATTCTTGGAAAACGCGTAACAAACATGATATGAAAAGCACAACGTAGCTCTTTTCAGTTTGAAATCTGTCTCAAATGTCAGCTGTCTGAGCTTGTGTCAATGGACAATCTAACCTTTGACTTCTGAGAGGAAAACTATTCCTCCCAACGGTCTTTTACAGGGAACCCATTGTTTACTCTTCAGCCAGTTAACTAATTTTCTTTAAGTCGTCCTTTCTCCGTTTTCATGCTTGGTTGCATTGTAAACACCAATTCGAACACAGAGGAGGAAGTCGAGGAGGAGAGTCTATGGAGAGCACAGAAAAGGGGGGGGGAAAGAATGAGAGATTAAAAACAAAACAAGTTAGTCGAATCTCCAAAAGAGAGAATTAATACAAGAACATGCTAGTGAGGCGGGGGGTGAGGGATTGATTAATCTTCTTCTCAAGATGATAGACGTGACCTTCTGTGACACACATTTTAAAAATGAGCTAATAGGAAAATCGTATGTGTGGCTCACACAAAAGTAGAAGCACATATCTAACATGTTTCACATTTTTTGACTGTGTTGAACTAACCCAAACAAAAGACAGGACTTAACATTTACAACAACTTCATATCAAATCAGTGGTTCTTCATGTATTTCTGTGAGGTGTGCAGGTGTGAGGTCTTTCTCTGTCTGGTGAGAGGCAGCCAGATGGTGTTTGTGTGTGATGGCGAGCAGCAGCGATACAGCGGTGGTTCCTTTCACAGATCAGCACCCATATCTCTGTTCCATCTCCAGGCTCTCGGCTCATATAAACATCCCCAGTTCATGGGCCTCTGATGTTTTCGCCATTGTGTTTACAGTGAGAACTCAGGCAAATACGTGAACTTTAAGACAAAGAGAACAAGGATGAACAATGGAATGGGGTGGCTAAAGCGCTTGCATTTGTTGAAGTTAAAACCTACAAATGTTCTAAAAACAACATTTTCTTGATAAATCATTAATAAAAACTTCAGAAGTAAAAGTGTACTTTTTAATGTTTTTTTACCAAACATGCAAACATTGACAGTCAATCCCCAAGCAAACAGCATTCAAACCTGTGAAGGTGTTTATGTACGCTCTTCACCCTCAACCGGCACACTCCACAAGCAGTAGGAAGTTCAATTACACCGATTCAGCGTGGACATGGGGCGGACCCCCCACAGGAAAAAAAAGAAGTCACGTTTCAGCGCTTAGAGCCTGTGGCAACCGAAATGAAGAGTTCAGGAAAAGTGGAATGCAACACACACACACACATAAATGCTTACTCATTCTGACAAAAGGTTAAATTGTCTTTGCCATGGAGCAAATGAGATGTAGCAATCACTTCTAAAAATGGAGCTTTTTTCCGAAATTAATCTCTCAAAAAACAACCATGCACATTTTCCAATCAAACCCCATGCAATGCTAAAGCCATGACTCCAACATCAAAGCGGGCTCAAAGCGATTCTCTCCCCCCCTGCTCCTTTTAAACTGCCTGTTTTTCAAAAGCAAAAAGAAGAAAAATCCCCCCCAAACATCAAAGAGGGAGACAGAGAAAGTAATTTAGCCTTATCTTAATTGAGCTGCAATTTTGATAATGACCTTACACATTGGGACCGAGGAGGAGAGAAGGAGCTGCAGGCTGCAGGGACGAGTGGCTGGCTTCCCCTGCTCTGTGCTCCGCTTGCTCCACTCTGGTTGTCTAATCTCAGCTACAGACATGTCATTGGCCAGTGAATTATGATGACCTAATGTTTTGTTTACTTCATGCTCATAACAGGCGGGCGGATTGCATGGGGCATGGCGTATGGGGAAACATCAAAGCGTTGGGACTTGGAGGCCTGCAGTCCCCAGCAGTTTTGCAGAAATAAACAGCTCTGAACTTCAGCCACCTGGCACAGCACCACCTTTCAAATCGAGGGCCGGGGCTGCCGACCGCTCTGAAGTTTACAAAAATCCCAGGCTGTGTGTGTTTCATTGGCTGTCATGAGGCAACCATCAATCTGTAATGGGGAGGTTACACACTTGATTTAACCTCTGGATAAACACGTTGACCCCTCTGTTCATGCACTTTCTCAATAATTGTCTTGCCTTTTGCCATACAAAGAGGGCAAACACATGGGGTCTGACAACCGCCTGAGAGAAAGGTCAAGAGTCCAGTAAGACGGTCCACTTTTAAGCATCTTTCATTTAGCTTCTGTTGGTGGTTTTTCTGGTATTAAGCGAAGCAATTAAGAAGGACTGAAAATAGTTTTACTGCTACAGGCAAATAAACGCAACAGTAGCTTTGTGTGAGCATTTGAAATGACATCACAATTCAGTCATATTGGCTTTTCTTTATTGGTAAGGCATATGTGGCATGTACACATATCTGATATGATAGTGAGTAAAGTGCCTTTTCTCTGGAAGTAAAGACACATATTTTTGAAGTGGTGGTACATATAAGCGGACATTTAGGGTGGGGAGACATCAGGAAGACACCTGTCCAATGCGGGCAAGTATATAAAAGGTTGACGGCTCGTCAAAAAATATTGAATTAAGCTTCAATTACAAATTTAAGTCAAGCACATTCTTCATATGATTTTTAATTAAATATTTACTTTCTTACAAGCAATAAGGGAACAAATGCATTGTCTGTGCCTTGAGTCCTTTAATCCTAAATGAGCACAATTTCTTGGAAAAAGGTTTATGACTTTGAATTCTTCTTCTACAGCCCATTGACGGATTTAGTCAATCTCAACTCTGCCCACATGCACTTGCTTAGTCATCGTTTCTACTGCTGACTAATAGTATTGCCATGCTGGGAGCTCACCTGCAATGGGCCTGAGGTCAAATGTTGAATGACAAACACCTCCATTTGCATAACAAGAGATTAAATATTCAAACAGTTGATATGAACAGAGTTGGTTTTGGTTCAATTTCAAGTTAGACACACTTAGGTGCAGCTTATATAGGTTATGGTCATGCCCAAAAATGTTATTATAACACTTTACAGAACAAATGAGTTAATGAGTTGTGTCGAATGTATCAACAAATTGCCTCTGGCCAATCTCACCCAATCTTTTAAACTCCATCTGTTTAAGTTGAAGTGTTTCTTATGTTTATAACACTGCCCACAACTCCAAGAGATGGAGATGTCAATTGTGTAAATATTTTACTCCTTCCCTGTCTGGCCATTCAAAATCCAATTTGAAAATCCCATCAGATAGGCATTTCCTCCTTCTGCCCGAGCAACCAGAGCAGGCGACTACTACATTCTTATCTTATCAGAAGCAACAATCTTGCATCTCGTCGTGCCCAAACAGGGAGAAACGGAATCATATTGAAAGTGGTAATTTAGCTCCCACCTCCCGCCACAAATAATGCACATGCTGAAACTAATACGCAGCCTCTTCAGTCATCGACTCCGATTGGATATTGGCTTTTTGTCAAGCAAAAGAGTATAAAGGAAAAAACCCTCTTCTTGCACTTAATACTCCCCCGGCTTTCCCTTCTCTCCTGGCAGCGTGACATGCATGATAAGAGCGGCGAAGCGTACTGTGAGCTCTGTCTGGGTCTGTACAGGAAGTGCGAGGGATTCAGTGGTGCTGTCAATCAACAACAGCTCTGCTGCCGTCAGGACCCAGAACAATGGCCACAGACTGGCCTGGCATTGGGGAAACTTAGTCAGCCTGCTATCTCACTAGCACAGAAGAGATAAAGTTAAGAGGAAAATGAGAGTAAGTTATCCAAAAATGATACATTTACTGGCATGTACGTGAAGACACATGGACATTTAGATCCACCTCTGGTTTTTAAAAGCTAATTATTATCTCAATCGAGATTAAAAGCCTTTTAGTTAGAATGGAGAAAGTGGGTTGGGAGGTTCACTTCATACATCAAGCCAACATTAGCTCCATGGGTTGGTTAAAAACACTTAATGTTACCGGCAGACTTGTTTTAAAAAAGAAAATCCTTGTTCTTAAACACGCACTTAATGCATGACGTCTCCATGCAAAAATTCAGCATCCTCACCAGTTGATGATCCAAGGCGATGCTAAATATAGAAACAGCATTGTTCTTGTATTCTGGTGCAGAGCTACCTATAAGATAACTATAAGATAAAACTGTTATTTTGTTCCAACTTAACCCGATGTGTCCGTTTAGCTTACATACATATGTGTTTTGTTCGCTGCAGGTGTTAGCATTAGCCTAAACTCTGATAGCTTCCACATAGCGGGGGAGTACTACTTAGAGGACGTGCTAGTCGTGAACGGTGCTTTTTTTTGTAACCACAAACTAATGTAGTTAGTTAATGATATCAGTATCAGTGTAGTTAGTTAATGGTGCGTTTCTTGGCTTTGGAAGTAGCTTATGTCAGACAACATTGGCAGCGTATATGCATGTTAAAGAAGAAAACACCGTGTTTGATCCATTCCAAACTCTTTAGACACACAATAGCCAAAATCTTATTAGAGATGCATGCACACTGTTTCGGCAAATGGAGGAAGTTTGGACTGTAACCAGGCGTTTACGGTTGCTAATCAATCAATAGACAATCACTGTTCATGGGAAAGATCAAACACCACATTGAGACCTCACAAAGATATCCCACTGGAGACACTTTTAAGTGTCTAATACAAATTTTGGATAAAAAACAGACATTCCTGCCATAGCTGTCTTTACACAGCAGGAAATCTAACCCCAATCACCCAACTGCTAAGTAAAGGCCAGATACTCAACGAAAACAAACAGCATAGAGTGTTGTTAATGTAATGCCATGGCATACATTATTGCAGAGGGAACATTTTTCACTGCCAACACAAATACATTCCATCCTCACATTGCACATACTGGGGATGAAATACAATCAATAATGTAGTAACTAGTGTAAATAATAGCCCTCAGAGCAGCTGTAATGATGATAGATCTAATTGCTTCTGTACAGAAATGCTTTTAGGCTTCTGAAACTGAAACATGTGGGGTCATTGACGGCTAAAATCCCCTAAAAGTCTTTTTACATTGATGGAAAGTATGGAACACACACACACACACACACACACACACACACACACACACACACACACACACACACACACACACACAAGCCATCTGTCCAGGACAGGACACAGCGCATCCTTTAGCTGACACTTACTGGAGGGGAAGTCGGGCCTTGAGGCTGTTGTATGACATCAGCACAGCAAAAGTGACACCATTTATCATCGACCACCGAACATGAAGACATTCATAACATCCTGACAGGAAAATCTTGTGGAAAATAATCACTTGAACTTTGATAACAACTTGGCTCTTTCTTTTGCTCCTCATTCGGACAGTGTCCTGTTCTCAGAGCGATTCTTTTTCTGTCACCTTTATTAATCCTTCATGCTCTGAACCTGACATTGTGGTAATCTGTTCATTATTTTTCACTTTAAAAGTTGTCGTTTAACAATGGCCTGCACCTTACTTACTTATTCTGTCTGTGATTGATCTTTTCTGATGCTTTAAAGAGAAGTGAGAAGAAAGACACAAAGTCACTGTGCACTTAAGTTGATCATATATCATTTCCCATGGAAAAACAGTTATCAGTGTCATACTCAACAGGAGAAAGTTAAGATGACCAAATCTTTCCAGAGCACAATCATTTGAGTCCAAAGGTTAGTTAGCCCTTTCCCGTTTTAAGCAAAGCCCGGAGTCTTTCGCAACTCTTTGTAAACGACCTGCTCTCACTTTTGGTCTCCCTTTTGTGCTCGCGGTGAGATCGGAGCTTTTGTCATATGTCAGAGGAGCATGGACAGCAGCCAAGCCTGTCTGTGGGTCTTCCTATTTTGACACCCTAAAGCACCTGCCCTCACTGGAGCATGGCAGGGAACGTCGTGGAGAGAACAATAGAGAAAGGGCCTCTTTCCAGCCACTCCTCACCGGCTGATCCAGCACTGACTGCCTGTCACTCAAATCCATTAAAGGTCAGTGTAGCTTGCTACCCTCCAACCCTCAGGAGGACACGCCCTAATGGACCCTGCCAGTTTTTACACTCACTTTTTCCTCTCCTGCATCTCTCCTTTTCCCCTCAGAGGTCATAAGGGGGGGGGGATATCTCAAAAGGAAATGCCTGAGCTCTGAAGGAGGTGCCTGTGCCCCCCCCCCTTACTTTAAGCATAGCCCTGGGTGTTATCGCCCTTATGTAATGGAGTGCTGGGTGCTGATAACAGGATTTTGATTTTTTTTTTTCTTGGCAAAAACACAATCACTTAAATTCAGTTGGTGACAGACAGACAGTAAGGCATTTGGAGAAACTCTGCATGTGCTACATCAGTGGAGCTGTTGGATAATCAAAATCATATACTTATATACATATATGTGTTGTTATTAATGAGCTTTAGTCAAAACAGGCAAAATTTCAGATGGATTGATGTGTAGGTAATTTCATACAACGCTATTAGCTATCTAGATTAGATTCAACTGTAATGTGTCACACACACACACACACACACACACACACACACACACACACACACACACACACACACACACACACACACACACACACACACACACACACACACACACACACACACACACACACACACACACACACACACAATATTTATAATACATAGAATGTGAAATAAACAATAATGGGTATAAATACACCAGATATTTACAGCATGAACTCTAATGATTAGTAAGCAGTGCAGGTAAGTATGAAATATATAGTGCAGAGTGTAATTACAAGTCATACTAACCATAGACTATTATATACAGAATAAATATGCTGGAGGTATGATATGAATATGGTTTATGTAGCTTCATATGATACCACTCAAATTGTATACTCTCTCAATCTGTTCTTCTTCTCCTTTCTTAAGAATATAATTTTGAAACAAGAAAAGCATTTCCTCTTTGCACTTCTTTGTTTTGTATTTGTTTACGTCACCCCGGTGTCACCATGGGTGCGTCGGTAGACTAAAGTGCCTCGCTTCAAAAAGTAAACCTGTACTTCAAGTTGGATAATAATTCGTAATGTGATACATTTAGGGTGATGATGAGTTAATACACGGTGGAAAATAACAGTTGGTAATAACCCTTTGCACAAGCAATAATTCTCTTGTATCTGGAGTTACTAATTAGTGTCCCAAGATAGAGATTTATTGAATGTTGTTTGGACCGTTTTTATGTTAAATCTAACCGCCATTTAACAAACAAAAGGTGCCTGAAATAACCCCACTTAAATAAATGTTGCCAAAAATGTCATAAATCAAACTATGAATGGATGGTTTTCTCACCTTTGTACCTGGAATAATCTCTCACATCCATTACAGTGAAGAGAGAACAGCAACAAGCGCATAAGCAGAGGCATGCACACAAGCAAGCATGCACACTCCTGGCATTCCAACCCCTAGCTTGGGTGCAAAAAAATGATTTAGGTGTCTTCCTCTTGATAAATGCATACCTTCACTGTAGTAAAATGAGGGGGTGTGGAGAAGGAAATATGAGGCACCTGAAGCATTGAAACTAAGGAGACAGGTCGTGGTGGCGATACTTCATGCAGCACCTCGTTCGTCTCTGGCGTTGTGAAGACAGATACATCTCTTTTTTTATGGCAACTCCATCATCGAGTGCAGGAGGTAGAGCACTCGCTGCCATGGTGATGACGACTCACCCCCATCACTGCACCAAACAGGCCTGAAGTATAGGGAGTTATGTCTGCCCTCCGCATCCACCAGGACCAGATATGAAAGGACCGGTTTGTGATTGATGGAACATGTAAAACGCATTCAACAAATATGTTTTACATATGGATAAGACTGTTGAAAAAATTAACACAATGCACACCAAGAGCACAAGTTCACCCAAGAATAATAAATGTCTTTGTCGTATCTGGGATTACACATCTAATGACGCTGGAATAAATGGCTAACCTCAGTTTTGAGCTTATTCTCCCTGTTTAGCAGCTGAATCACATCAATATCCTTTTTTTTTTCCCTCCCAAAGAAAGTAGAGGACGTGAAGGGAAAAGTAACTCCTCCAATGATCTACTAACAGCCTCGGGCAAGCTTCAACCACAAGGCTTTCCATCATCAAGCCACAGTTCCTGCCTCTGGGTTAATAGTGAACGTGTAGATAGTGTCAGTCAGTTTACCTGCTGCACTGACATCTTGTTTGCTCCTAACGCAGATCTGGGCATTTACAATATGTCTTTGTCTGCCTTGTGTTTTTAGAAGGATTAGAGTTAAGAAAAAAAACGAGTAAAAGTAGAATGCTATTTCTTCTTGTAATTTTAAAACTCGCTAAATAGAAACGTGGGTAAAAAAAATTGTTTCGTTATGTTATCATTCAATCTCTGCAATATATAAATTCCAGTCAGCACAGATGTTTGCGTTTTTCAGTTTTTTCCTTCAAGATCAGATTGCTTTTGAACTTGCACGAGTACAAGAAGTTGAAGAAAAGGTAGTTGGATTATACGCAGGTTGAATGTAATATGAAGCAGAATGAAAACACAATTGCTCCAGATGCCAAGATGATGTCAAGATAAGCTATTTCAACAGGTGAAATCATAAATGTGCTCATAACTATGTATCATATCAAAACTGTGATACATATTCAACTGACATTTGAACTCTTCTTTCATTTGGAAATCAACACAATTTCAAAACATCTCATAAAGAACTTTGTGCTGACAAAAAAAAAAAAAAAAAACCCGGACATATGAAACCATGAATTGTTAACATTTAAAAGTAGCTGAGTAGAACAGAGCTCATCTGAAACTCTTGAGAAGAGTTGCAAACCATGTGAGCCAAAGAGATGATAGCAGGTCGCCTGCCTCGTCCATGGCAGCTGTCAGCCTTGGCTCGTGGTTCCCTTCTCTGGGTCAGAGGTCATCCAGCTGTGGCCCCTCCCCCCCCCCCCCCCCCCTCCCCTTCCTTCTCCCCCTGACACAGCAGATGTGGTTGGACCACCATGGCGAGGGCCCTGACCACATCTGGCTCTGATTACAGCCAGACAATCCAGCTTTATCAGCTCCATCCACTTTGCTGAGCTCTGCTACACTTACTCTCTCAGAGGTGATGTGTGACACATTCTCAACTCACCAATACCGGCTTTACAGTGTGATTTATGCAGAAACAAAAGTGGGTTATAGGCTGTTAAAGTTCTATTTTGTTTGAATACAGAACACAAAATCTGACTTGTTATGTTATATTATATTATAATGACCATTTCTTATCTACCTGCATAATACACCTTTATGTTCTCTTGCCCTTCATACTTTCCTCTTAAAGAGATGTGACTTAATGATATCCTGCTGAACCTCCATCAGTTTGTCACCGTTATTGAGCCCGTCTTTAAATATTTTGCCTGTACTGGAACATGTGCATTCAAAATCAACGAAAGATGTCACATAGCACTTTGCTACTCATTACACTCCATACATACCACCTTCACTCGGATGGGCAGTCATGTGATCTGGATGAGAAATATGTCACACTTGTAGATAGAAATCCCAACATCCATAAACAGGGGAGTTTGAGTGGGGATTATGTTGCATACAGGGATCCCTGGCAGCAGTTTATTTTCCCAGGGTGCCCTTCCCATTATCTCCACCCCTTTGCCAATGAAACCTCCCAAAGCCCGTAGTTCCTGTGGTTACATTGAGATATCTGAAATCACTTCAAACAAACAGTTGACAGATGAGATGGAATTCCACATTTATGAAAATATGAACCTGAAATCGAGTCTACCGTGAAGAATCTATGAAAGCCAAGTGAGGGGCAGAAGCTTAATACTGGTTTTAACCTTTATGTTGCCAGTTCCAGGAGAGTGACTGTGGTGCTTGACATCTCATGCCATGTCACATTCATGCCATGTCTCCTGTGGCCCGCTGTCCTCATCACATCTGTGGCTAATGAGAGAGACGTTGTTGGGGTGGTTATTGCAAAGCTTTAAACCCTCTTCTTCCTTTCAATCCTTCCAACCATCATCACCCACTTTAACCTCACTCAACCCCAACGGCAGCCCAGTGCTGGGTCACTCTCTGCAGGCTTCCGCATGTCAGGGGTCCCTGTGCAGTCCACTCGCAGGGACACAGGCATGTGCACTAAAGCTGTCACCGCCTCCTACTGCCGCCAGAGCTGGAGGTTATCTTCCCCACAGAAGTCCCAACTGGCCCACTGTGGCTGTTTGATCTTTAATACTACTGAAATACTTTTGTTTCCCCCACTTTTAACTGTCTTGGAATTGAGATTTGCAATTTGCAAAAGCCCTGGCAAGGTATCTAGAATCGTGACATGAAAGTTCAAAGTTTGATGCACATGGCAAACAACGCAGAACAGCCCACAACAATACTCGTCAAGAGCTTGGCTACAGTGCAACTGTAATTTTTGACAGGCTGCTGATGACACTCTGGGTTTATGGATCCTATCAGCAACAGGAGGAAATGGGTGAGGTTTCTGGATCTTGAACTGTAAGATCCAGAAACCTCAGAATGCTAATTAGAGAAGTTCAGTTGTGATTGCCCCCCATTGATGATTACTGGTAAGAGCCCAAAAGTAGAGTAACTTTGAGGAAACTTTCCTTCTTAGCACTGCAACAAAACAGATAAGTAAGTGCATGAAAATGATACACATTAGTTCTAGCAACAAGTGTAATGTAATGGTGGTTAAGCTTGATTTAAAGATGAACAGAACATAAAAGAATAGTTTGGCATTCTGGGAAATAATTGAATTTTGGTATCAATCTTCTCATCTCAGCTCTCCACCAGAAAGAGATCAAGCGGATTTCATGAACTGTCGTGCTATTCCTTAAAAGATAAGATAAGGTAATGAAAGCTGTTTTCACACATATTATGAAGGGTTATTTGCCTTGAGTCTGTTATTTAACATCACTCCATGATCATTTGCATATGACACCTAAGCTGAGAGAAACGTATGCAGATGACGGCGCAGGTCTGCGATTCATTCACTCACATGGGACAGCTACAGTGTGAAAGCCAACTTCCACCAAATTGGTAATCAGGGTTTACCGACACTGAACTCTCTCTCTCTCTCTTTTAAAGTGAGAAATCATTCAAATCAGACATGCTGCCAACTGCCGGAGGAGTTTGCTATTTTTTAAAAGTGTCATCAAAGTAAGCCAGTTGGTTAAACCTCCAACATGTGTGAAGGTGTTTTTCTTTTGGGGGAGGAGAGAATGTCTAAGGGACTGCAGGGAGCTAATTAGAAGCTATTCTCTAACTCAGGGCCAAATGGTGCAATTATCTGGCCGAGTGAGTAGATAATTCCCTCACATTCATCTCTCACTGTCAGGCTCCCACTCCCCACCAACCTGTATTGAGGATTGGATGCTGGGGCCTGTTGACACCTAACCTTTTTGTCCTAGTCCCTTACTTGTAGGTAACTCCCTGCTGTCTCTTAGCCAGCATGGTGGATCACCTAGTTGATAATTTCTCCCATGGCTGTCACATACCATGGCCTAACCCCAACAGGATTTATGACTACTGCATCTCAGGTTCACCTAATGAGTCTGTTGGACACTGGTGGGAGAGCTAGCTTAAAGGGATGATTAATGCAAAAGCCTGATAGGTCCCATGCTTGAAAACAGAGAAGAAGAAATGCAACGTATGGACTTGCTGATTGAATTAAACATGGGGTTGGCAAAGGGACAAAAAAGAAAACCTGATTACCTAGAAAAACAAAAGCTTCGCTACAGTGCTATATTCTACCGTCGAAGCACCCTCTTGCTCGACGCATGACTTTCACCAGGTAATCAAGTTTATTTTCATTGAAGTTCAGTATTTTGGAACGCTATGTGAGAATTTTAGGCTAATATTTTCCGCACACTGGGAGTTGAAGACCTCTGTCCAAAGTGTTACGTTTCATTGCACATCCAAGGTTAGCAAGAAAGTTCATGCTGCTGACAGGACTTGCCATTTATTATGGTGAGTACCTCACTTACAACCAATACAAAGAAGGCATCCTTTCAACACCATCCCTGCACTGACAAGTGTTGAGGACTAAAAGTCCTCACTCGTGCAGAACTTCAGGACGTGAGTCATAGGCAACGTGTGAGCATAAAGTTGTTAGAGTGGGTCCGAAAACGAATGACAATAAGTACACATTCATTAATAAAAGATGTACATGGCTTTTTCTTGGTCTTAGTCTCTTATTAATCAAGGTCAAAAAATATTGTGGTTAAGCCTCAGTGTCTGCTGTGGAATCCGATTAATAGAGGCCATACCTCTAGCCTCTGCCACCACAGAGGGGTCACTGAGGCGGAGGGTAGATTTAGGAATGTCTGGGCGCTCACTAATGAAATATTCAATCACTGAAGATGGAGAGAGCTCATGAAGGCAGCACCAGGCCTCCCCTGTCCTCCCACCTCCAGAAATACATGCCCCATCACACCTGAGTAATCTGTGCTCTCAGATCTGTTGCATGATGGAACTTCTCATTTCACAGCCAAATGTCTGCGTGACAGAGCTACTTTTGAAAGCCTCACTTTGTCTGCCCCCCCCCCCCTCTACCGTTTTTCTCTCCCTGTCTTCCTTCCCTTGCAGACGAGGTAAGAGGACGGGGCGAGAGAAAAGGGGCTGACGCATCCACATGACCTTGGAATTAGTAGAGCTCTGGGGACACAGCTTGCTGGGTGGGACTGCATTGGCAGCTGCTGGATTTTTCCATCCCGGGTGTATAAGATTAATGCATGCATTGGGGTTTGGGGGTGCTGAGGCACTAGGGGGGGTTGGGGGGGGCTTTTGAGGCATGTGCAGTAGGAGCAAAAGTGATTCAGCAGGACAGGTCTACACACTGTGAGGGACTCATGCAGGATGTTTTGTAATGGGACAACAACAACGTATACACTTTTTAAGATGCCTAGAGTGTGATAAGGGATCATAATTAAAAGATTTATCTCTCGGTCTAGATCCAGTCTTGTTCGAAAAGTCAACAGTGGAATGTGTGACCCTTGTGTCGCACCTCTACACAGGACCTTGTGTACTGCTTCCTGTAAGACCACACACACCAAAACACTCTGCAAGCACATTTCCCCTTTTCTTCTCTTGTGTATTGTTTTCCTTGAGGTTTTCCTGCAGTATCATGAGAAGGAGAATTTGTAACGGATGTGATGGATCAACGGTCTAAGAAAGCTCATGGATTCTTTGAAAAATGATCTGCAATAACACAAGTTATACATGATTAAAACACCGGCATGGTCCTTTTAATAAGACAAATACATTGAGCAGAGAGAACAACTGTAAATGTGTTACTTTTGATTTTAGCTGAAAACGTTTGCACCTTACGAGAAGTTAGCACGGCCATGCGTTACTTTATGTCCCCCAGTAACAAATCTTCTGTGGCTCTTTTCCCAGAGCTCACCACCCCGGAGGCACTTTCACCTTCAGGTCCACCACAGTAGCAGTTTTAAAAATGGAGCCTCCAGACCTCAGTTTAGCTCAGCTGCTCAGGCAATCAGTGCTTTGGCTGTGTGCACACGTGTGTTTGTTTGTAGACTGCGAGTGTGTATCGTGCGGTGTGTGAATGTGATGCATATAACATATTAGTGTGACATAAATCCCATGGCCTCCGGTCCTAAGTGTCACCAACACGGGAAAATAAATACTAGAAATAAAAGGCGCAAGCTGACTGACTGACTTCTGTATGTGTACTCAGGCCACATATATCTATTTATCCAACTGTATTTTGATTCGGTGAACAAATGTAGTAAGATAAATGCTGGGCCCGTCAAATAAGATGTATATTTATCCTGGCACTGTGAGGTACTTTATAACATTAATCCTGTGGATTGTTCATGTGTGACCAGTATTTGTGATTATGTAAAACATTTTAGGATTATGTAAAAAGGAGCAATTAGTCAGCAATGCTGCTGGCTCCACAGCATGCACGAACACAGCTCAGAGTGGCTGCACTCAACAAGCCCTTTCATCTGGTATTAATTGAGAGATTTCATTTAAGTTTCTCTCCCCTCTCACATGTAAGTTTGTCTTTCTTTCTGACAGGTGTTGACAAAGGAAAGCTACTAGACATTCTAACAAAGTTATCATGTCTGCAGTGCTAGGTTCAGCAATTCACTCATTTTATTTCATGATCCCTCTCTTTATTTGAATTCCCACTGACCTCATGACGTAGTGTTGGAATCAGGGAATTAATCGGGACTTAGGCCCAGCCTGTTCCCGGCCTCTCATGTTGGGGAGTGCCTACAAAGGTGCCCGAGCAGACCAAATCCTGGCTTCATTTCTCCATATGAACTCATTTCCTTGTGGTGGTTCTCGAGTTCATGGTAATGTAACCTGAGGAGAGCATGGACTGAGGGCCTCCAGGGGATGAAAGCATCCAAAAGCCTGAGAATTAACCCCTCGGGTCAACTGCATTATCCACCTCTATTTATAGTTAAACTTTAATTTTTACCGGGTGAAAAAAGGCAAAAAAACAGGATTACAGGGGTCACAGCGAGAGATTTGCAGTTAATTAAATCAATCGTAGAGATTGACAAAATCTGTGGCTTTTTCCCTTCAATATTCTATCCATTTAGTGTCATCTTAATTAGATTATGACTAAATTTCACAATTAAGTTTTGTAAAAGTGCCCAGGATCCTTTTTCTTTGTGAAAGCTGAAAAAAGCTAATGTTTAAACGATAGTCCTACACAGTATTAATCTCCCATTGTTTAATTAGAGAATCAATAACTCATATACTCAACATATATTGTAATTGGAAATCTGAGTTTAGTACTGGGTATTTAATTTTAACATTGGTTCATGATTAATTGATCATTCAGTCTCCAGTCCATAATCCCCCCCTTCCTCAGTTGCCCCCTCACGCTCACTCTCATGTTTGCTGATTGGTTGTGAACTAAAAACAGCTTTTCACTGAACAGAAGAGTCCTTTTACACCTTAGTGGGGCTTTTTTACCAATTTCTTCCTGGCTGTTCAAGTAGTTTAAGACACATTAAGAGCTGATACTTAGTGTACTGTAGAAACAATATAGTCAATCAGGAAAAAAACGTGCGACTGATGGCAGATTTGCCAGAGAGGAACGTTGACAACAGTGTAAGCTATAAACAGCCACATTGTAGGAAATTCACTGAAATATCTTGACAGCTATTCCGGAATAACAAGCATCTTAAAATATTCAGTTTTTCACTGGTCCTCTAGATCTTTTTGAACTCCCACTCAGCTCCCATTGGGAGGAAGTCGAGCAGTCTGGCCAGCTATATTTACTCCAATCTCATAACAATCAGTTATATCAGTTTTGTATGTGATACAAGGACATGGATGAGTGAACTACATTCAAACAGAAGTAAAGATTGAAGCAGTTATGTTTGTGTAAGTATGAGTATGTGTGTATGTAAGAAGGAGAGACACAATCAATGCTTGGGTTTCTTTGTGCAATCACTAAATATCTCATTTAGCAAATCATTTTATTGTAAATTTGTATATTGAAACCTCATTCAGCATACTTCAATGCATATGCACCAATATGGTGCATATGCATTGATGCATTGATGCATTGTGCAATATGAACAGTATAGTATCCGACTAGCTTAAGTTGTTCAGGCTATATTTCAGCAATCTTTGAAAATTACTTATTGACAATGATAATTATTACAGTAGTGTTTCACTAAGGTTATTAGTTACACCTGTGTTTGATATGTCAAACTGTGAAAAGCTGCACTGGTTGTAGGAGTGAGAGAGAGAAAGGACCGGGTCCTATTCAAGCGTGGGATATAATGAATGGTTATTGAGTAGAAAATGCAGACCAGGTGACACCTTCAACGAGAAGATAGATGATCATCTGTTTGAGCGTGATAATGACCAAGTGGTAATTGCCCCAACAGTATGGTCTTCTCCTTGTATTGCTCTCATATACCCCGCCCATTTATCTTACTGCAGTTTGCAGCTGCCCCCAACCCCATAGTAATGCAAACCCCTGCCCTGAGCACAAAGGGAGCCTGTGTGAGGTGTGCGTGTACCCCCCACCCCCCCACCCCCCCACCTCCCCGCTCCCACCCTCGCCAGGCTCTCCCCATCAGTGAAGCTGATGTGCTCCATTTGCTGGATGATGGACTGAGCGGGACAAGGCAAAAGTTCACACACCTTTCCTGCTCACATGGCAGGGGAGGCCGGCTTGACCCCGCTGGGCTGCTCAGGGGCCACCCCCCCCCCCCCCCCCCCCCCCCCCCCATGTGCCACTGCTGGCCCTCCTCCTCCTCCTTGCACTACAATTTGTCCCCTCATTTAAGGCCAGCCACACCTCTGTTGTCTTAATGCCATAACTGCTCTACACTGCGCTGGAGCTGCCATTTCCTTGCCAGGGACGGAGAGAGGAGGGGATGAAGGGGGAGGTAAAGAGAGAGGAGTTTCTTTGTATAGGGTCAATAGTTACTACTATAGGAGCAGAGAATGACCATACTATGGTTTAGCTAATATACCAATTTTGCTGAGAGAAAAATACGGGTCTTTCCCTAAATTAATGTACTAGTTCTTTTCCTCTCATAACTACGCCACAACATCCTGTTAGAAAGTCATGGGTTGCAGTTTGCAGAGGCCACAATGTTCAGGAGAAGTTTAGTCCACAATGTTACAGTGATGTCTGCGTTTGCATCTTTAATCAGTATGTACTCAGCATGTCTGGGCAAGAGGCAGCAGCCAGCAAAACAAATGGCAGAGCCACCATGCTTCCTCTTTTCCCACAATTCAGCTGTCTCAGAGAAAACAATCTGTCGGTTACCCAGCACAATTTAGCATTCCCTCCCCCCCCCTCACCACCACCACCACCACCACCACCTTCTCTCAGCACACAGACACCCACCCTCTGACCCTCACACATGCGCGCTGTCCTCACTTACCCTCCTCGTGAACACGCTTCCCTTTAGCCCAGAGGAATTCATTTTCTAATTTTCCCTGACTGAGAAAACAATACACATGCCTTAACAATGTTGACATCTCTAATGCTTTAAAACACAGTAGTAATGGAGCTTTGATTGGTAGTAAGTGGATTCAGGATTACAAACACACATAAGGAGCTCTCTCACTATGCTGTAGTCTCTCAGGCGTTATACCAGCAAATATATTATAGGTCACATAAAGCAAAATAAGGAAAAGTATTTTTCGTTTATATGAATTTACAATGAATATTTTAACCCTTCTTGGTAAAATAGATTGGAAAAAGTAAAAATATTGGTGATTGATGGACCAAACAAAGTAACAATAATGTTGGGATTAGATTTCTAATTTCACAGTCTTGTGCATTCTCTGTTTGTGGTTATACACTAACTATTGAGTAACACATTTAGACTTTATATGTGATTTATTTATATTGCAATGAAGGTCAGATGGAGCTGGCGCACATGACTTAGGCACAGGACAAACACACAAGCTGGTTGATTTTTTTTTAATCTTTGTACGATGGGATGCGATTATTTGTCAACGCAGTATTGTTTAAGCATTAAACTGTGTAGTTAATGAACAACAACTGCTGTGTCTCAGAGGACACACACACACACACACACACACACACACACACACACACACACACACACACACACACACACACACACACTTCAATTGACACATTTTATCCTCCTTTAGCAGTGATTTGGTTTACAGTTGAAAATACAAAGAGAGCAGACTTACAGGGGACATGATTTATTAGTTTATTCATGTTTTTCATTAATAATATGCATTTTTCTTGACAAAATTACAATTTAAAAGTTGGCATTTTATTCTTCACTTTGTGTTCGACGTATTATATAAAAGCCTTGTATATTGTCTTCCTCTGCCACAAGTTTGATACTCTAATCCCCACCAGGGCCAGGATCCAAAAAGAAATCAAGCGCCTCATTCACAGTTTGTTGCTTGCTCATTGTGGTGCTACCACAGAATGACATGTGAGCAAAATAGAAAGCCCCAATTTGAAGGCTAAAGTTATGAGGAGTCGTCATTACTGATCATTGTGGTAACATGTCATGTTTCAGTTGAATGAAACCTGGATGACATTCACTATTCTGCAAATTTGAATATGTTATCTTTCAAAAAGTGAGACAGTTTAAATATATTATATTAAAAACCTTGCTGGTTAACCTGTATCTCCATGTGAACAACAAGCATGAGTTATATCTCTGTCAACAGTAGATACAATTGCATAGAGGACTAAGCTGCTGCATGTGAGGATAGACATTAAGTCAAAACAAACAAGCCATGCACATGATGCAAGGTAGTTTGCAGACTGATGCAATTCGGTCCTTTTGGTTCATCCTAAATGTAATGAAATCTTTTTAGAAGTGCAGATGCTGGCATTACGTTAAAGCATCATGTAAAAATAATCATTTATTTGACAACTACAACATTGCAATGATCTTGTACTAAAGCAAGGTAGCAGAGTGCAAAATCATAGAAATGTTGCAAGACTGTCAAGTATGATGGAAAACACATATCTAAGGTTACTTTCTTCAGGCTTCCCGTGGCAAGTCCTTGTCTGACAGCACTCATTAACCAGTTTGTCGCCCATGAACACCTCCGTCTGTTAGAAAGGCTAATTGTTAGCCAGGTTAACGGCAGCACCAACTTCCCTGCCTCAGCCGACTGATTTATAGTGGTCCACATTTTTAGCTGAAGACAATTCACGTCAGTGAACCTGTCACATACCACATAATAAAGAGGTAGTGGTGGTAATACTTTATGAGTACTTTGACACTTTCATTGCAATGCCACGCCATGCAATAAATTAATCAGCTGAATACACTATTGAGTAGTACGGCTAGAGAACTTTCCATTTAAATACTCAAATTGACATTTTTTACAATGACAAGTTGAGGAAGAAACTATGCCACATTTAGACATTTAAAATTAGCAAGCACAGTGTTTGCACATGTCAAAATTCACCGACCAGCACCACTGCTGTTCACTACAGTTTTTCAAGGACGGGCTCACTATGGAGGTTGCAGTGCGAAGCTAAGCTAACCGGCTGTAGCCTTACATTCACCACACTGATATAAGAGTGTCAAACAAGTTCTTGCTTAGTGATATGAGACTTCTGTGTAACCCTTGAGAGATGACCTCTCTCCCATGTCCATGATTCTCTGACCTCATCATGTCCCTGCACCATTTATGTGTTACCATAAAATCATCTGTTTCTGGCAAACCAGTCGCTGAATGACTTATGCCTGGGCTCAGCAGCTGGGAGGCGGCAAGGAAGGCAGTCCAAATCCTGGAGACAGGCTAGTTCAAGTTCAGCGGCCCACACACACCAAAAAAATACAAATAAAAAAAAAAGACCCCTCAATCATTCCCATGGTTCTTATTCTGGGCAGCAAGCGTGGTGTCTACAGTTTCCCAGGCCCCTCCTAAAAAATGACACATTCTCAGACCAGATGCTTCAGACAGCCAGTACAGAGCTGTGATTATTAGCAGGGCCCTCTTTTTTCGGTCCGACAGGGGGGGGCAGGCTATTTTTAACCCACGCTGAAAGTTTGAATATCCTTCCACCCCCTGAGCACACCAACAACCGCTGCCAGATATTGCAACATTTCAGCCTAGACAAGCGGCGTCTGGTAGGCATGGCTCCCATTCGAGACAGCACTATGTCATTACTGCCAATGCTCCATTTACTTTCTCTCACTGCACATAACCCAAAGTTGCTAAAGAGGGCTCTCGATGAGAGATTGAGAACGCTGTACGGTCGGTCAGGAGCTCTGTGACTGCCTTTCTGTTCCTTTGTTCGCTGGCAGTGACATTCCAAGAAGCTATATTTCCCATACATTCCTACATGTTTGGAGGGGGTTTCTGCAGTGTGGGCTGTCAAGAGCGACATGTGGATGACAAGCTGGGATCGAGAGCAGAATGAGGGCTGTCAAAGCGCCGCTGCATTAGATCTGATGAAGAAAGACAACCGCTTAAAGACAACAAAATAACGTCTGGTGCACAGAACAGGCAGGAATCGTTTTTGGAAACAAACAATGTTTGTCTCTCTGATCTTTTTTTTTTTCTTTACTTATAGTTAAATGTTGTGATGGAAACAAATGCTGCTGCACACATGTAGCATGGGAATAAGTAATTGCAAACAACTATATCATGTGTGTTCTCACACACACACACACACACACACACACACAGGCTGCAAGGCCTTTAAATCCTTTGAGTCGTGTGTGCTTTCTGTACAGTAGGGGGAGTGATGGAGATTCGTTGTGAGGTCAGACAAAGTGCATTTACAGTGCATCAATTGAGTCAATGTCAGACCTTCAAAAAATGGGTGTGTCGAGAGGTCCTGGCTGAAGTACAAGGGGTGTACAGTTCACACAGCCTGTCAAGCCCTCATAAGTTTAGCACTTTACATACTGAAATATGTTAATGAACGTCTGATGGTCATTGCAATTCCCTGCTTATAATGTTTATTCTCCATTCATCTAATGAATACATAATCTCAGAGAAACAAAGAAAACAAAAGGCAGAGGCAGCCATCAATCCAGAGCCCAGCTCCAGTGTCAGCGTCTAAGACAAGGTTGATGGATAATGTGATTATCAGTGTCCTGCACCCACAGTATTCGTCAAAATCTCAACCACCCCCAAGTGGTGTTAGATCAGCTGTGTGCACATAAACTGTGCCTCATAAACAAGTACAAGCACAGATTATGCAAATTGTTTCGGCATGCACGTGTAAGCGATAAACCTGACATATCGTTATAACGATGGCTCTCTGCCAAACAACTAGTAAGAATTCCTCCTGCTCCTCAGACTTCTGCAGGCGCCAGCCACCACGGCACTGGAAATGACTTAGCCAAGGGGAGGAGAGGAGCAAAAGACTATTTTAGGAGTTTGCCTTAAAATATTTCATAATTCATAATTAATGACAGGAATGAGTGTACATAGGTCAATGTGAGTTTATGAGTCACTAATAATGCCTGCGATTGCAGAAGGGCTGGAAAATGTATGTGATGCATGGAGAGTGTGTGTGTGTTTTTCTGCATTCATTGTTCTGTAAGGGGGGTAAATGGAAAGAACATGCAAAGTTCTGTCATTCTTCTTCTCTCTTAGGCTCCATCGCTCTTTCCCTCATCTCTCCATCTCTCTAGGGGAGGAAGGTCTCAGAGTTTCTCAGGAATGTTGACTTCTCTGTGCCTTGGTCCCCTGGGGGACGTTGGTAGGGGTCTTGACCCTTCTCCTCCTGTATCCCTGGAGCCTATCAGCTAACTAAGTTAGCATGAGATAACTCTCTGCTGCTGGCCCCCCACTGCAGCCTCTTTTTCCTTTCCTTCCTTTCTGTTTCCCTCACCCTGGGCTAATATGAGACAGGAGCTTCATTAGGAGCAGGAGAACATCCATCACGCTACTGTCTAATCTTGGCCTATGGCAGAATTTGTCTTTCAACCCGTGTCCTCCTCACTCGCACTATGTGCCCAGACACCGAAATCTCTTTCGTTAATCCATTTCTGGCCGTAGTGCCATCCAGACATCTGTTGGTATATGTCTCAAGTTTCTCCTTCACACTCTGCATTTTCCATTTCAAGCAGTCGGCTTAATTCATGAATGCGTGAGATTAAAGAAATATTATTATACTGTATGTGAGAGCAAACTCAGACACAGACATTCAAAACATATAGTTGTAAGGAAATATACTGGGGTGGAATACCATAGAAAATGCATTACAATGATGTCCTCTCCAGCTGACCTCTCACGTGCTTCCATCACCTGGAGGAAGCTGCAGTTCAGCCCTGCAATATAAAGTGATGCCGTGGGGAGCATTGCATATGTCATCACAGTTGTACAGGTCAGTCAAATCCATTGTGTGCGTGTGGTGTGTATGTCTGTTTGGAGCCACATGTCTATCGGAACTATAGGTCAGAGGCAAAGCAGCCTCTGATAGAAAGAGGAAGCTGTATTTGTTTTGTTACATCAAGAGGAGCGTGAAACATAAATATATTACACTTTGGTCGTTATACACAGTTAAGAATGAATTTGGTTTGTTGCAAGATAAGACATTGTATGCTACACATTTTTAATACTAGGTCATTATTCTCGTGTTGTGGTTGAACCCTGCTATTTTTACCCTTTGCATCATTTATTTTTACTTGACTTATCACCTAATCAGTCAGTGGTTGAATACCCCATTTTGCGTTACACACCGTTATTGTGGGAGGCGGAGCCACTTCAGTCTGGCTGTAGAGAGTGGGAGGGGCTTCAGTTTAGGCATACATTGCATTCAGACCCTTTACTTTTTTCACATTTTGTCATGTTGCAATTGTTTAAATTATTTGTTTTCTCACTCTTCTAAACACCAGAGTGAGAAAACACTCAGATATCACATTAACGTACATTTTTAGACCCTAAACTCAGCACTTAAAGCACTGCTTAGACTTTAGGACAATAGCAGTGATGGTTGCTCTCTGCTGTCAGACCTTATAGACAGGTGTGTGCCTTTCCAAATCATGTCCAATCAACTGAATTTACCACAGGTGAACGCCAATCAAGGGAAGCAGCGGAGTTAAATTCCAGGTGTCATAGCAAAAGGTCTGCTTAATTATGTCAATGTGAAAAAAAATATTTCAGCATGAGGCTGCAACAGGCTGAATACTTTACCAATACACTGTGATTGTCTAGCCCTCTCCAGAACTTCAAACGTTTTATCGTCACCTTTAAAACAGAAACCTTAAACAGAAAACAGACTGATAATATAGCCACTGGCTGATTGGCTGACCCATGCTGTGACCTCTCCATGTCACGCAGACAATATTTATCAGGACCATGAGTTGAAGATGACTGATCTGCCTCTTGTTTGTTGTCTATTTTCTCAAGCCTTTCTTAATTTCCCTATAAGGTCAGTAACCCTACAATTTTCTCCCACACACTGGTTAGTATTGCTTGGCTCTAGCACTGGTCCACCACTTGTTCTCCTCACATTGCCCGGGGTGCTGCTTGAACTTAGGGACACACTTCGTCCCTCAGCGGGAGAACTTGGAACCAGGAGGAAATGGGCTTTTTTCCCAAGGTTGGGACAAGCAGTGCTAGAGACAACATGAGGATTGGCTTAAAAGAGGAAGTATGGAGATTAGTGGGGCTGAAAAATAAATGGATAAATGCTGTTTAAAAAGTGTGTCACTGTAGAGAATATGTTAAAGACTGTGTTTAGCAATGCGTGCCTGAACACGATGACTTTTAAGTAGCTTGAGGGTAGAATGGCTCGATTGGAAGGTCAGAGAGCTTCAAATAAGAGAGGCGTCTGTGAACTTCTAACCTGGAATCTGGATTTGGTTATTCTGTTACAAGTTCTTTTGTGCCATCATTTCTGAGTGCACCCTTGTTGTGCCATGCACGCTTAATATGAAACCCCAAAATACTGGCTATTATTTATTATTTACGATTTCTATACTGGAACTGAAAAACAAAACAAAAGTCTATACCTTGCTTAAAATGAACCGCACAATTTTTCCTCCCCCTCACATGAGCCATTTATTGCTTGTCTCTTAAATGGACTAGCGGCCTGAGGACGGATATTACTCATAACTCCAGCCACTGCCAAGTCCTGGTCTGAGGGCCATTAAGGTGTTTAAAGTCAGACATTCATTTTTGTGCTGGATCGCCTTTTGTCTATTTCAAATATTCCCCTGATTTGTTTTTCATGAAATACAGCCATGGTGATCAACTGGGAGTGCATTGCCTCATGCCTAGCCATACTGCAATACTAAGCATCATACACTACGTATTATATAGTCAACATTGACTTCAACTTTTGCCAATCTGTGGCAGTAAATATAGACAATGAAATTATAGAAAGTACGGTACTTTTTCTTTGTTTACTGTCTCCAGTTGTTGGCTGCTAATGGGCAACTTTACAAAAGCTGGACGACATTTAATGGTTTGGTCACTTCATGTCAATTTGAAATGTACTTGTAGCAGAATACTCATAACAGTAAAGGTGTGTTCAGACAGAAAGCTAAGTTATCTTTCACTCTGTTTTCCTTTTGTCACTGAAGAAGATTCATAAAGCAACAAATTCCTATCGCCATGCATCTAAAATTCGCCCCGTGTCCAGTCTGAATCACAGTTATGTTCTAAATTAGAGGAATAAAATCTGCCCCTTTATTTATTAGACAGAATTGTAAGACTCATAAGCCAGTTCAAAGTATATCCTCATTCAGGGGAATAGTTCCGGCTGCTCTCATACTGTTCGTACCTATACCTATGAAAAGTATTGCACTGCAATTCACATGTACTGCACAACATCAATTCGTTTGTTGTACATATGATCACAAACCAGGAAGTTAACGAGCGAAACACTCAGAGTAAGGAGACGGCCGGGGTGGTTTTCAGGGTCTTGTGTAAAACCGGAAGTCATTGTTTATTTATTTTTCACATAAGTGACATTTAACTAATATGGATTTTTTATATTTGCAATCCCAAATATGCTGGATGAAACATTCTGGCAAGTATAACTCGAGCAATAAAACCATATTGCGCTTCATCATTAATATGGATATTTTATTTAGTGACATCAAATTCACTAAAAGATCTGAGAATGTGATTGGTCACCTAAACCAATGGTTCTGGCTTGAATTGTATATAATGAATATTGTCCTTCCACAGCAGTTTGGGTTTTAAAAGGTAGAATTCATAAAAAAAACATATTACTTGTTACAATCATGCACAAACCTTCCAATCTCATGCATAAAACAGTAGCATACATATTATTTTCTTAAGCAATCGTGTGCAGCTTAAGACAAAGAGGCTGCAAGTTCTCAGTCTGAACCAGGTGATTTCACTCAACCATCCCTCCTCTCTGATTGAGGGTAATCAGTGAAATCAGCTGGTGTCAGTGGTGTAAAAGCCTGCACACACTTGGGACTCGAGGTAACACTGTTGCATGTCCCGCTGGAAATCGTCTTCAGCACAGTCACTGTCATACCGTCTGAAAACACTATCTTAAGAATGATGAGTTTGCCAATTCATAGCTTCTCTCAGCATTGAAACTCCTTTTTTGCTGCTTTGAATTACCAAACTATGAGGCATTGCAGTGGAAGTTCAATAAAGGAGTGACTGAAACTAGCTTTTCTGTGTGCTTGTGCAGAAAGGCCCCTTGGGGGTGCTTTACCCTGGAAGACTCTTTATATGAGAGGCTGGGGAGTCCTCCATGCGGCTTGAGTTACACCAGGCCTCTGTGACCTCAGAGTCACAGGGCTAAATGCAAAAGTGACAATGTGGATAATTGCCTTGCTAAGGATAATGGGCTGCTGATTGAGATCAATGACTTTCCCAAACACAGAAGTGGTGTAAAACTAGTACTGAATGAACTCGAGGCTAAATTGTGTAGAAGCCCTCAACAAAAGGTGGCCTGAAGTAATGGAGATGCTCAGTTGACCTGCAATGTGTAGAGAGACAGCTTTCTAAACACCAGTGTCACTGAAAGCAAACACACATTCACACTCTCATTGATAGCTCACAAACAAGGAGACGGGCACGCACATTCACAAATACGTGGTACATGCAGAAAACTGTATTATCTATGTTATGATCTTCCTGCACATGCAATTTAAGTTTTGATGAAACTAGAACCAGTGTGATTGATTAAAAACCCAGAAGTGTCCGTCCCAGGAGAAACATTTCTTTTGGAGTTCATATGAATGCTTGTCATCAGGGTATGTGAAAGGAACTTCTTTGACATTACTCACCGCTCACTCAAAAAGAAAAAAATGAGCGCTGTAGGGCTGTTTTTTTCTTTTCTTTTATTTACATTGAAAACTTCTATTGAGGTTTTCAAATGTCTGTCATATTTTATGACATCACCTTAGAAAAATCCTCAAACAAAATTCCTTATTTCAAGTGATTCATTGGAATAAATTAGCTTTTCAACCATCCTTAATGAATCTAACGCCTTAGTTTTGTTTGATTGCTGTTAGACCACCTCGTTAATACAGCTGCTTACATTGTGTGTGGCGAGTGGGAGAGCATATTGTTTTTTATCCCGTGAAAATGTTTTTTGAAAGGCGAAACACCAACAAATATGGATTGAAGCAGGATTTCGTTAGACAAAAACATGTACATTTCAGAGATTATTAGGCCTACATCTATCTTTTTTCAATAAAAGTAGATTTTTCAAAGTTCTGGAGTTATTGGAAAAGTTTGGATCATATATGCTGAAACAAGTCTACACAGCCAGTTGTGCACAATACACAGATACATTCTCGGTCAGGCTCGCTTATGCATGCTTCAAACCAATGGTGTGAGCGGTACCGAAGTGAAATTGGAGCGGGAGAAAGCACACTACAACTTTTTTTTTTTTTTTAAATCCGCTCTGCTTTCCATCCAAAATCCGTCTGCTCGCATTCCATGCCCGCCCCGCTCAAACATCCTCTGGTGGTCATGGAACAGGGCTAGCCACAAAAGCTTGCATTAGCATCACATTTGGAGGTTCATTAGTTGGTTGGGTCTTTATTCACTGTTACAATCATTACAAATCAAAGGCAGAATGTGTATATATTCAGTATACCCTCAGTAGCTTGTGTAGCACAGATGTGCTAATGCTAATTATGATGTGCTAACATTCTCTGCTAATGTTAGCTCCACAGGTCTTTACATATAGTTAGTTAATGTTTTAGAAACATATCTCCTTCCCACCTCTCTGGATAACGAATATCGTTACTACACAATGTTTAACCATGACTAGCTTGAAATCCCAAAAAACAGCCTGAAAACAAAGACATTTTGTAACAATTGTTGAGAGTCTATGGAGCAGAGCCGGTTAGTTGTCGGACCCTGGTCAGAGCTGACTGAAGCTACGCTATGATTGGCCAGTCTGCGTTCGAGAGCAGGACTTAGCAAAATGGGTCAATTGGTAGGGGATACGGAAGACGTACTGTATATTACCTGTCTATTCTATGTCTTTTTATACACCAATTTGAAGTGTGTCTGTGGCTCAGAAGGTACACGTATCTGTTACTCTGGGATTTCAGCTTTAATTACTAAGCCAGGTTTCCTCACATGGTGATAGTGGTTCTCTTGAGGGAACCTCTGCTAAAGTAAATTCAAATGAAAGAAGCAGGGCTCCCTTGTGGAGTAAAGTGTAAAATATTGTAACATAAGAATTTTGGTTGGATATTTATGAAGACATTTGATAGGACTTTAAAATACCTTCTTTTTTATTTCCCTCTAAATCGGCCAGTATAGCTGCTGAAAGCACTTTTATTGTTAGACCTTAGACAAGAGCTATGATTAAACAACCCGGTCTTACTCCCAACTTGTCAAATACCATCGCTTGGTCAGTGCCCCTCGATGTCTGACACCTATTGCGCTTTCAACTAAGTCCAATGTAGACCCATCCATTGTTAGACGGTCATAGCATTTGATGTAGGATAAAGCTCCGCTCAGGGCAGGTGGGAGGATATTTGGATGTGTGAAACAAACAAAGGACTTTCATCCAGGAGACCAATTCACCGTTGACTTATTTTACCGTAGTTTTGTTACTTAACTTCCTTACTTTACAAATACCAGTTAGGTTAGGCCACATTATTGCATTGGCACGTTGACATTTTAAGGCTGTCGCAGATTGTTTAGGAAGCTAGCCACATCCCCTGCTTGTGAGAAAACATATGCAAAACTAGCGCAGCAGGACCCATCTATCCTCATCACACACTCTATGCAGAGAGACAACGGATAGCTGGCTTCAAACAAAGAATTGACCTTGATTAGGACTAATGTATGGCAGGAAAAGGGGCAGTGACACACCGAGACAGAGTTTAGCTTGGGTGGGGCTGATGCAGGGGTCTTAAGTGAGCGAGGAGGAGTGGGGCGGTTATGGAGATGCTTTGCGGCTTTGATGTAAACAAGATGGATATCTGACATGTTTATGCTTTAATTTGGTGCCCAATTGTAAAAAGATTGGTTACAAATTGAAAAATGAGTATCAGGTGCAGAGTCTGGGAGTAATACTCACCTCCTTTGGTAAAAACTGCACACTCAAATGCCTACAGTACATACGGCTATCACGTCCCGCTTCTGCCAGGCTGGAAGTTTGCGTTGCATAACTCCTTTTTACTTTATACCAGCCAACCATTCGCCCATAAACTCTGTGTTAATGTATTTTCGTCACATATTTAAGAAAGTCGTAAGAGTATTTATAGAGAGTCCGTAGTGAGGAGGGGAGAGGGAGCCCTAACTTGAGCTGCACTGCTTCTACCCTCTGTCCTGCGAGAGTAAAAACATCTTGTTTTCATTACTGGAGGGGTCAGGGGTGGGGGGAGGAAGAGGGAGGAGGAGGAGGAGGAGGAGGAGGAGTAGAGGTAGCAGTTTAATGTGTATGTTTGTCTGACTGTTTCTGTGCACACATGTGAACAGCACATTTGTGGTGTATGTAATTGTCCACAGAGCCACTATATACCATCAGTTCTTTGGGGAGATGGTTCATAGTCTGTGTGGACGAAGACAGAATGAAGAGCTGATGACATCCAGATATCAAACATTTCCTTTTTTACGCTGAGCCATCTGTCACCAAAGAACTGGCTGACATGACATTAAATAGCATCCCATTTACTGCAGCAAAATGCTGCTCTGCAAATGCGGTACTGTGGTCAGCAAGTTTGTCTGAATCACAACAGAATGCACAAACACGAAGCAAGAAGAATAGCACTGACAACCTCATTTTTTTTACTTTATTACATTTATTCGGACGGTCATACGGACTGTTTTGCTGGGATGCGCACAGACCTACCTCTGCGACCGAGAACAGTGCTGTTTTTTCAAAAGCAGCTCTACATGCCTAATTCAGAGCTGAATAAACCATGTAGATGAAATGAAATTCAAATCTCTATTCATCATTGACATTACAAACATGATGGGATAGGCTATTATCCATCTCGTGAGCTGCAAAAACTACAATGAAACAATTTTAGGCCAACTTTGGCTCAAAGGGGGGGTCACACATAGCCAGACTATATCTGGGCTATATCTAGCAAAAGGTTGAAATTACGCCTGTTGCTTGCTGTGTACTGACTTTAGTGAAAATTCTATTACTGAATTTAAAGATAAAGCGTAACCCTTTTTATTAAGACAGCTGTGTTTGTTTTCCTAATAAGATGAAATTACTGAAAACTTTGGATCAATTGATGAGCAGCAAAGGTGTTTATCAGTGCAGAAGGACTTGTAAAGTGTCGGAGATCCTGTAAAAACATCACACACACACACACACACACACACACACACACACACACACACACACACACACACACACACACACACACACACACACACACACACACACACACACACACAGAAACAATCACATCCTACCTGAAACACCCTGCTGTTATCAACAACATGGGAGATAACACTGTTTCCTCTCCTTCCTATGGGCGTTATCACTGCACATGTGTGTTTATAAATGATGTTATCTATTCATACAGCAGGAGCTTTGATACAGAAAATCCTGCTTTTTTCCTGAAAATGTTTTCCCTCTATCCTAATCACACATGGCTCATCCCCTGTCACAACCACAATATTGACTGTCCACCAGTGTCATCATAATACTGCACTGTATGCAATGTTCAAAACCCCTGTTTTTCAAGAGACAGTCTCTTCAATAATCTGGTGGATGTGTGTTACCGTGTGCTTTCATCAGATGAATGATTGTATATTCAAACCAAACAGCTTTTATAGGCTTTGTGAAAAAATCTAAAATTGTTGTTAAAATGCTAACACTGCTGCAGAAATAACACAAACTGACAAAGTTTATTAATTAAAGCGGTTATATGCAGAGTAGTTCCAAAGGCAACACGACTGGTGTCTCCATCCTCCAAAGGCTCTTTGAACACAGCGGCAAACACGTGTAGTGGAAGTGTCGGAAACAGGTGCTTTGTGGCTCAGGCAGCTCTCCCTGTTTGATATCCTTTATAAGAAACAGACGGTAAGAGTCGGGCGTGTCCATAAACACAGCAAGCACAAGCCTGCAGAGACCACTGCATGTCAGCTCCCATGTGCTATTAGACGGTGAAGGATTTTCAACACACTTATTATGATGGAGTTTTGAGCAATAAGCATGAATAAAAAAAAAAGATTTCACAGCTACATGGTCAAGTTTAAATATATCTTACAAATGTTTCTGTTGCATTCAAACAAAAAAATGCAATTGAATTGAACAAAATTAAACAAAGTCTGTTAATTATTGATAAAATATTTTTTTGCTGAGCTTTCAGTTTTATACCGCTTTTTAAAATTCCCCACTAGGTTTGTGTCCATTTTTATTTAAAAAAGAAACTACTGTTCAAATGTGGTGAGAAATTAAATATTTGATATGTTATCACATGCTCAAATTTAAAAGAGCATCCATGTCAAGTGCGAGCTGGGTTTACTAAAATGTTTGTCTTACCCAGTGGCCTCAGTATATTGTCCTATTGCTCTTCTCTTTACGAACGCAAAATGGAGAACGCCAAACCATCTGAAAAACAATGTGAGGAAGCATTTCAATTCAACAACACAGATGTGGAAAAGAAATGCGTAAAGATGAGCCTGGTTGCTGATTCAATAAAAAAAAAAGAAAACTGCTGCACTAACCTCAGCTTGTAATTCAAGTGAGGCAGGCATCGCAAATGAGCGAAACATTGATTCTACAACATACTTGAGGATATCGTGGGTTAACATTTAAATTGATTGTGTCTAACTTTTAATTCATGGAGTGTAGATATTATGAAAAAGTGATAAAAAGACAACTCATAGCAGGCCTGTGTACTGTTTGGGCCTGTGACATCATTAACCTAAATGATACCAATGATCAATATACTCGAACACCTGAAGCAAACGGGTCTTTGTAATTGTTCAAAACTGTCATCTTCAACTTTTCTATGATTTTTATTTCATTGTAATGGAGTTATGGTAATAATCGGCAGCTTAGTTTGGCTGACGGTAAAGTTACACATCTCAAACTGTTCTACAACTGAAGTGCACACATCAATGTTCAGCAACTTCTTTTAAAACACTCATCCATTCCCAGAAGCGACCGTACGTCATAGATCTGTAAAAAGACATCAAGGCTTAACATGTCCCTCCGATGCTTCCCCCGGGAGAAGCAGAGGCCCACAACTACTGACATGCTCGACCTCCACCCAAATGATGCTGGCACAATAAAAATAAATCGTCTCTGATGATGTGTTAATCCGCTCTGACAAAGCGTCTTGCCTCTGAATTAAGATGTCATTTTTTTTATCACTAAAGTGACACCTGTTTATAATAGGAGGCCTGGAATGACTTATGTGCCTGTTATCATTGCCTTTGAGCAGAGAAAGTGAGGGGAATTGGCCTTGTACTTTGCCATCAGTAGAGCTTGGTAGAAATGTGCTCACAAGGGAGTGTCATGAAATTTTACGATAGAACTTAATTAATTTGAACAGCTCGATTGGGATCGCATTAAATGTGCAGATACCTCAGTTCCCTGAGTTCCTTCCATGCCACCTGTCATAATAAAAACCATATATACACTCGAAACTTAAAATCTAATATATGTGATAAATCACTCCAATGATTGTTTACACCATCCTTCATTCATCGGGACTTGGCTTGGTTGACTCTAACACAACAGTACAGTCTGTACACTTTCGGAGTTCTTTCTAACAGCACACACACACACACACACACTGCACACAAAGGCTGCTGCTGCCGCCAGCGTCACTGTATGATCAGAATCGGCTTCCTGTGCAGCTGAATGCTTCGGCTATGTTGCTGTCAGACTAAACTGTGGGGAGTCGGGAGCATGCAGTCCAGATGTGAGGCAAGGTGTCCGCCCTCTTGGGCTAATCAGATTGATTAGGAGCAGTAATCTGGCGGGCTGGCACTGGACTCTGCACTTCATGAGGTTGAGCAGTGAGAACTCACAAGATGGCTGGATGTTACACAGACCAGAGCAGCGTAGGGCCTGCCTGCCCCACCGGTGCACTGACATGTGAACGGTTTGGTGGAGTAGGGTTCTATCGTATTGTGTGTCTGTTTTAAATCAAAACCGCAGACTAAAAAAGGCCCCGCCGCTTTGGGCATTCTCAGACCAGTCCTAAGCATATTTTTATCTTTTTTTTTAATGTAATATTGAAATAATTTGTGCCTTTTCAACTCGACTTCCTTCCATCGGATGAAACTGCCCAAAAACTTCAAATCAAAGCAGTCAGCATATAAGAGTGGAGCGGAGCTTATAAACAGGCGCAGCAACAGGAGGTCTTATTCAGCTCCGGCCTGAATTTCAGACTTTGAATCCAACCCATTGAAATGGTTTGAGAGGGATGTGGGAACTGAGATAGTGGTGCTGACAAGCTCGCCCAATGATCAGAAAGGAAATGCTGCTCTCAATGACCTTACTGTTACCCTCAACGTTGCCACATAAGTCTCCTCTTTCTGATACCGGTCTGGGTCCGAAACATCCAATTCAGTCCCATCCCAGGAACTAGCCTTCCTCTCATTTCCTGTCTGCACAACAGCCGTCGCCTGTTTAAATTACGCCCCAGTGCCTCCCGAGTTCCCCTGCACATTGCCTCTCTCTCTCTCTCTCTCTCTCCTCCCAAGCCATGTTTCTCTGGAAAGAACACAAGACGCTAAAAGGGTATATTGCTGCACTTATTGCCCGTGAACAGCTGATAAAGAACACATACATCGGGTATTTTTTGTTTGAAAATGCCAGGAGGTGTTGAGAAATAGTTTGTGTGCAGTATTTGCTTGCCTAGTTAGATGAGAAGGTCAATGCAAGGAGTGCGTACTGTAAATATAAAGCTGCCGCTAGTTTGGTTAGCGTAGCTTAGCACAAAGAGTACAAAAACTATCCTGGTTCAATGAACAAAATCCACCTACCAGCCCCTTTTTAAAGGTCTCTTATTAACACCTAATACCTTGTTTGTTTAATCTGTACAAAAAATGAAGTGTGAAAAAGAAAGTTTTAAGTTTATGGGGGTGAAGTGCCGGGCTATTTCTTGGCTCTGAGCAGTTGCCAGGGAAACAGCAGAGACTCCAGAGGCTCCAACAAATAGTCCGCCACGTACCTTGGGTAAAATGGCAAATCGTTTTTTAACACTATTTTACGGGTTAAACAAACGAAAGATATAAAGTAATAGAGCCAGAGTCTAGCTGTTTCCCCCCGTTATCAATCTTACTGCTAAGCTAAGCTAACCAGCGGCTGGCTGTAGCCACATGCTGTACATATGAAGAGTGGCATCCATCTTCTCATTGAACACTTGGCAAGAAAGTAAATACGCATATGCCAAACTGCTATAAGCCTCACTGGTTTTATGAGTAAATTGTAACTTGATCAATGTAAAGCCCATGAATAATATGCATAATACCCAACAGTGGTGGCTAACTCACTTGTCAGGCACAGAAGATGACCAGTTGCCAACAATATCATCTTTGCACAGTTGAAGCTGCGAATGGCAACAAGGCATAACTGTGTGAACTTGAATTTGAACCCTATAGAAAATGTGACTTACAACCTGCAGGTCCAAAAGAGGGCTTGTTCCTGTGGCAAACTACATGAATTGAAGTCAGAGTTAATTTATATACGTCCATAACTGAAATCCTCTCCCTCTCTGTCTGACCTGGTCCAGCTAACCTCCCCTGAGATATATTTTAAAATGTCATCACTGAAAGTTTAGTGCAGCAATTGTCTTCATCCGTCATTGAGTGGACACTTAGCAGAAACAACACTACATAAATATGGTGAACCATATGAAAACTAATCAACAATATGGCTATAAAAAGGTCAATTTTGGAAAGTGTGAGGAGATACTGGTGAAAACCCAACGCGCACTCATTACCTCCATGTTTTCACCGCAAACGTCTCTGAGCACAGATGTTATCACACAATTTCACTACACACATGCTGCAGACCTCTATGAGATGGACATTGTTACTTTAACAAGGAATGATGTGGCTTTTAATGAAAGTATGAGAGTTCCTTAAGTCCAGACTATGTGGCTGATTCCCAGGAAGGCAGTTAAAAGTGAATTTATTGTACTCGTTTACATTTCAATGCATGTTCCAGAGAAATCAGGGAATTATAAACCAGGGGTCTATTTTTCTCCTCTGCGTATGCATAAATGTGGAGAAAAATGCAGCCAGTGTTTTACGTCTCCCCCATTGCTCTGACTGCAGTCTGTGGACACTGAGGGGAGGGTGTTCTACATCGCTGCTTTTCTCTATGCATCTAGCCATGCAGTAATCCCACACACACACACACACACACACACACACCTTTTGAGACATATTTTGCTGCACAACAATCATTTCAGACTCAACACGACAGTACCTCCTCTGCTGCTTTGCAAAACCATATCAAATTGCAGAACAAATACTGTAAAGTTTATGTCTGAAAGTCACGATATTTTCTGTAACCATTATATTCAATGTGGATTTATGTGCATAAGTGTGTATATGTATGCCTCCACAAATTGTTGTATGTGCACACAGACTCGAGCAAAACACGGGGGGGAGGTGGACTTTTAGATAAATGGCGGTGTGTGGGATATTCCAGTTTAGTCTCCACAAAAACCAGAACAATAATCAGGCAGCAGATAGGGTGTTTTCCCCACACAGCATTTGTCACAGACCCACCCTGTGGGACCACTTGGTCAAGCCAAGTTTGTTGGTCCCTTTGGTGAAACCACCCACTGACTGGTAAGGCATGGTCAAGATAACTGGTTGCCAACAATATCAGCTTTGCACATTTGAAGCTTCAAATGGCAGGAAGGGGGTATCGTGAACTTAAATTTCAACCCTAGATCCCAAAAATGTAGCAACATGATGCCAGTGAGTTGCACACAGCTTGCTCCGGTACAAACCCGGTCGGTCTGTGTTCACTTTATACCCATTGTTAGCAAGTTTGGCTTTCTCTCAACAGTTTGCTGCTGTTTAGAAAATTAAAAGAGGTATGGTTTGATATTACATTCATCCAGAAACAAGAATTTTACTGTAGAGCCTGTGAAGACAATGTTATACGTCTCATTTCATCATTTAGCTTAATAAGATGGATATAAATATCTAACCTTAATTACTTTTAACACAATCACCTCAACATATGTTTACAATTTGATTTGCCGAAGGGGTTCTGGGAGAAATGTAATTCCTGCATGGATTATGTTCACTGGCAATATTTTTGGCAGTCAAAGAAGTGTAATATTACTATGGAGAGGTTGTAGGAAGGGTTCGGGGTGAATAGTTGGCAACACAAAGTACAGAACTTTGGTTACTGAGACTGGGCTTTATGTCCTGCATTCAAAATGCTGTTAGGTTTAGGCTACCAACATGGTTAAGGTTAGGGATCATATTTTGGATACATTTTGAGGAAGTTAAAGGTGCAGCGTGTAGGATTTGGCGTCATCGAGCAGTTTGGTTGTAGATTTGCAACCAACTGAAACTTCTCCTGTGTGCCAAGCGAATAGCAGAACCACAGTGGCCGACACGAAAATGTGAAAAGGACCCGCTCCCTATGTTGATATAAACAGCTCATTTTATGGTAATGAAAAAAAACAGTATTTTCAAGTGATTTTTCACTATAGAAAACATACTTATTAATAGTATATTCCATTTCTGAGTCAGAGTCCTGCACTTTGTATGTCCACTATCCACCCTGACAGTTACATGCGTACAAATAAAAAGCCTTTGAACTTAATTTAGGCAGCAATTATGTTTATTATCACAACGTAAGTGGGAGAACAAATTGGTTTTAATCATATGATATTTCTGCAGCGTTGGATATAATATAATCCATAATAAAAATGCAATACATTTTTGAAACTCGAAACCGAGAGTATAATAATGTGATTTTTTCTTTTTACTGGTATGTTTTTTAACATTACACACACACTAGACGGAAAATAGACGGAAAAACACTAGAAAATACTCCCATGAACATATATTGAATTACCACCAAGTAGTGACATTTCGAGCGTCAAGCTCTTCTTCAGTCTGACTACATTGTTTTCCGTCTTCAACACGTTCTTCTGTCCAGCACCTAGTACTTATTGTCTGGATGTGCATGCTTTTGTAAACTTTCCTGTATGTAAAACTAAACAGGAATTTTATGTGCCCCGCAACTAAAAAGCAGGGTAAACTCAGCAACATTGAGTTTTATCATCATCATAACTTATATTCTATATCATTGTGGTGAGATCACAGTCATATGGGAATCGCTCTGTATATTGTTGTCTCTACAAATAGGGTTTGGTGATTGAATTCTTGTCCTAACGTATCATTATACTGCTGTTCAGCAATGTCTCTACAAAGACTTGTACTGTTGTAATGCAGGTCTTTTTTACCACCAGACAGCCCGACATGGTGGCCAATAAAACCAAAAGTACAACAACCCCTGTTGGGTTTCATGGTCACATTTGACATCAATCACTGATATCCAGGGTCAGCAGTGCGATTTTGTCCGCAGGACTCCTCTGATCACTCCCTCACACTCCTCCAGCAAAACAGGCCTCTACATCAATACTTCACTGGGAGGGCACTTACTGGACATGAGGTCGTTACTGCCAGCCGAAAAAAGTATATATCTTCAAGCAGTAATACCGCTGGAGGTCTCTTTAACAGCTCTCGCCGGCTATGAGCAGCAAAATGGCAAAAAACCTGCAAGTGGGCTTTTTTCTTTCTGAAGAAAGAAAGAAAATTGTGTTGACTTTGGAGTCTCCCTTGTTTCTCTTCATCACAGGAATGAGGGGTCCAGTGATTTTTATAGGGCATACGGCTGACATTTTGATTTCAGCAGTGTACTTTTGACTTTGATGTCAACCCCTGCAATTTTCCTCGCAAAAAAAAAGGTTGTGACACGTCAGGGTGGTATGTCCAATATTTACTGTATCCCTAACTGTACCTTACTCTGTCCTGAGAGGCAGTTTAAGTGTGAGATATTACAATGGACATGATCAATCACTAAAGCTCCTAAATCCACAGATGCACACAAACGCACACATTGTTTTGTGTTCACACCCCATCGTGTCTTCCACATGACCTGTCTGAATCACCTCAATAGGTTAAGACACATTGGCGTTGTTTTGCCTGCAGCCCAGCTCTGGAATCAAACAACGAACATGGAGAATTCCCAGTATGTGTACTGTATGTATGTATCTATCTCTATTACCATAAAAGAGCGTGAATTCTGCTGCTTGAACTTGAAATAGACTGCAAAATGTACACACAGTAGAAATTGTTGTTGTATATGGTTTATGGTATCAAAAGCTATATAGTTGCTGATTTGTATTCAAAATGTATTCAAATTTCATCCTCTGGTGCCTAAATTCTGAAGCCGAACCATGCCCATGTGTTTTTGTTCTTCTTTTTCTTGCGCATGCGAAAAAGACCATTTGGAAGCAATTTTTCTTTGTTAATATGAGTATTATTTTAATTGTGGTAATTATAGGTTAAACTGTTCGACCACTCGCAAGGTGCTCACCAGCTTTAGACAAGAGGACAACTTGACTCTTTTTCAGTCCATTTCTCCTCTACTTTACTACTACTTTTCCCCTGAAAATAAAAATAGGACTTTCCATAATAAATACAGTTTATTATTGCACTATTTCAAAAGCTGGAATAACTTTTGCACTTTCAATGATCCTGTAAGTGCTTTTTGTCTTTCTTACTTGAATGAGCGACTAACATATATAATTATACATTCATCTAGGCACATTAGGACTTGTTTTGCTCAAACGTAGCTTTGACATGTCTTGCACTGTGACAAATCAGCATGTGATGGGCAGCAAAAACTCCGTGGAGAAAGTTTTTGGGAGCGCAACTGTTTGCTGGCTAACCTCTTTGCGGTTCCCTCTTTCTGTGACCCCCTTTTATCACAACAGAGATCTCGTAGTCCAGCATAAAATGTAACCTTCAGCAGACCTTAGTGGTGGGTGGTACAACAGATTTCTCTTACATGAAGCTAAAACTCAATTATGTTAAAGGGTTGCCTGGTTTAAGTGAAAAATCATCTTTTTGCATGAAAAGTAGTCTCCCTTTTAGTTTGTCCTTGCTACCAGAGAGTTGTATGACATGGGAAGCACATTCTGTATCTGCTTGAACCAGCCCTGGAGGCTCATAAAGCTCTTTAAAGAAGGATTTTTTTGAGAGAATAGTTTATGTAAACTGTATTAGGGTTTTTGTGAGAAAGTGGTAATTGTCCACATTCCAACAATTTCAATACATAAACTATGGGACCGTCAGCCGTGAACAACCCAGCTGCTAGCAATTTGTGTAGCAGATAATAATCAGGCTACATGCAAAGCAGCGTTCCTCTGTCAGGCATTGAGGCTGTGGCCCATGCTGTAAGGGATTTGAGACATTTAAAGGAATGGTTGGTTTAGTTTAAATAACCTTGGACAAGAGGAAAAACTAGACCTCCTCTGGCCACATTAACAATCTCACTCCAAGAGCAATCCAGATCATTTATCAAGATGAACCAGAGCACGAGTACCCTCGTACTGTAGTCTACACAAAGAACACATGTGGCACGTCACATATTCTACCGTCAATTTTCAGAGGCCAGCAGGGAACATCAATCATAAGAGTCCAGTTTTAGAAATGATATGAAACAAGCTTGTTATGGGCTTTTAATAGAATCTCTGGTTTGTCATCTCTAATTTAATAGACATTGTGGTAGTGGGTGCTTTTTAAGAAACCGAAGTGTTTATAGACAGCACGCGATTTATCACTGAGGGACATATTTACAAAACCCGAGTGTAAACATAACAATAACGAAAACACGTCTAATGACAAGTTCTTAAAAGAAACTATGGCAAAAATCTCAGCGTATTCACCACGTGCAGACAGAAGCAGCAACTGCAGCGTCCTCAACTGTGATTTATGTTCATACTCACCGGGTCCCACTCAGCACATGGTCACCTCATGAACAGCTGGCCGGGACATTTGATTGGTTGTCAGACAGGACACGTAGATTGTATGTCTTTCCATTGGTAAACTATTCTTACATGAATGATCTAGTTTCATTTCGGTCCGATTGGCTCCCTCGGCAAAGCCCGCTTAACTGTTTCCACGAAATTATAGTATTTCTGCAGCAAGAGAAGCTCCTCAAAATAGAACTGATGGAGTGACTGAGGCGTAATAAAATGCTAATAAACATACTTTTTGCTTTTATTTATGTGTGTCGCACCTTCTGTGCAAAATTATAATACAAGGTGCTAAACAATACAATGACAATACAGCAAAAAACAAATGACATAACAGTGAAAGAGGGTCGATAAATAATACATTATATATGTAATATGTTTTTTAATGGATTTATTTCATGAATGATAATATTTTCAAATCATAAATAAGAGAGAATAACTACATAAATAGGTCTCTAAAATAAAAAGTTGTCCATCATTCATCTTATCTGCGCAAATTGACAAGTGGTTGTTGAGTAGCAGCCAGCATCATCTGATACAGAGTGAGATGTATCGGGTCGACACCGAGCTGCCACTGATGTGGATTTTTTTTTTTCCCCTCCGCTCCAGCGCTGCCCCAACAGGTGCTGCTTCAGTCGGAGAGATTAGGTGATCAGTGTCCTCAGATTCCTTCCTACTTGGAATGTCATACATGCAGAAGAGCACAGCCCTTTACGTTCACAGCCCTGAGGGGGAGCTTAAGGTAAGGTGGGGCAGCTGGATGAAAGGGTGAGGGTAATAGACTTCCACGACCATATTGTGAGAATATATGGAGCAAGAAAACGATTAATCAGTTGTTGTATATAAATAACAGGGAAGGAAATTGAATTCCAAATAAATATGAATTTGCAAATATTCTGACAATCTATTAAATTTCGGAGTTTTGGAATGTTGATCAGACAAAACAAGCTGACAGGCTAACATGTTGCATAATCAATCAATGACCACTGCCTCAGATACACCATGATGTTTTACTGCTGCTTTTAAAATAAGATGTAAGATTTGTGGAGGGGGTTGAACTGAAAAATGATTTTGTCTGAGATTGTCAAAAAAAAAACACTTTCACTTTCAAGTGACAAAGCCCTAGTGGCCGCTGACCTCATCACGGAAGCAAAGGTGAAAGTCGCGCGATGTTATAGTAAAGCTGTCCATGTGAGGAGGTCTACGTGGATAGGTGGTTCAACAACATGTCAGACTTTAACACAAGAGACCTTTTGTTTCCTTCTGGAGGTCAGTGCTGTTATTTTTTTAAGCATGACCGCGATTGTTCCACATCATTATTACTGGGATCATAACAACAACGGCCCCCTAAACTTAAAAAAGTAATAATGTTAAGGCTACCTGCCTGCCTGTCTGTCTGCCGCACACTCTCTGCCCCTGCACTCATTGGGCATCACTGGAGTCTTCCACAAGCTGCTAGCTTGACAGCTGTGAGTACTAACAATAGCCATATATACGTTGTGAACGTTCGTTATGATCATTTGGGGAGAGTGGCTTTGGAGGGAGGCCTGAATCGGTGTTGGCGACTTAAAGTGCTGATAGTCATTTTTATAGGAAAAGAGTTTCCGCAACGTCCCAGTTTGAGTCCAGACGGGGGGGGGGGGGGGCTTTGTTGCATGTCAATCCTTCAATCACAAGCAACTGATGAAAACACCACAGTGTACATAGGAAAGTCCTCCAAACTAAACTATAAAATACATCATTTGTTACCGCCTGCTAGTACGACACAGGGGGATTTTTTGATCTTACGCCCCTATTGGCAGGATGCCTTATAGGTCTAGGGAAAGATCATGGTTTGAGTGTTTTGTTACGTTTAGTAACAATTATGGTTAATCAAAAATGTGGATGCAGACTTTTATTACGGGGACATTTTATTTTGGTTCATCTGTGTAATAATTATAAGCATATTAGTATGGAAATTTAAAAGCAGAGTAAAGGGCTATTCTGGTGTTTAGTAAGAGTCTGGCTGTCGGGGGGGGTTGAGCGTGGAGACAGTGATGATACAGTGAGGGCACTAGAGGGTCCTGTGGAGATGGGGTTCCACGCTGGGTAAAGGGAGGTCACGCATGCTTTGTGTCCCCTAGGGAGTCGTGCGGGACGAGACAAGAGTGGTGCCTGCTTCTGAGGTGCAGCTCCCGGGCGCCACACAGATGAGCTCATGAAACGCTATGCTGTTCGCCTAGCCGGGGGTGGGGCGTGGAAGGGTGAGAGGAGAGGGCATCCCTGCCATCAATCACCCAGGGTGGAGCTGGGACCCACTGCTCCCGGATCAGCCAGACAGGCAGGAGGAACATGGGGCCAAGGCCACATTAAAGGCATTGAGTGTCCCCCCCTCAGCATGAGAGGGTGGGGATGGAGTCAAAGGAGAGAGGCTGAGGGGATAACAACCAGGAGGTGTGGTGCCAAGTAACTGGAGAGGTGTAGCTGAGCGTGGAGACAAAGTGAGGAGTCGAGACAGGGGCAGGGGAGGGAGACTTGTGAGGGAGAGCGGCCTGTGAAACTTGAAGACAGAGGCAGGGATGGAAAGAGACAGACATTGTCAGAAGCCCCGGCTTACGACTCAAAGCTTAGTCCATGAACTCATCACCTTTGGTCACATGTTGTGTAGCTTGGACAAGAATGCTTTCTATGTCTTCAATGTGTCAGTGCTCGCTCGGAGCCAGGAGTCAATTTCAGGACCCCGTTATGTGTGCTGGGCTGGAGCGTGATCCACCCCTACGTGTTGGCAACAGTTACAGACTCTGGGTGGAATGGTCTGCCTGCCAGCACACAGGCTCACGCTCAGGGTATCTGGTGTTGACAGACAGGCAGCAGACACACCAGGTACCAGTCAAAGTCCATCAAGAGGCAACTCTGGAAATTCATTCGAATACAGACAATCCTTACAACGTGGACAGTGAAAGCTCATATTACTGAGAGCATGAACATTCACTGTTGTGGCATTCTCAATAACTTTATGAAATAAAAAAAATATTGAATACGTATTATGTAATTTGTTTGGGGAAATGAAGGCTTTAATGAAGATTTTTTTTATTACAAACAAATGTGCTTAAAATTGCATCACCTGTACACAATCTAACAATTCCAAACATGAATACAAAACGTTATGCATGGCTCAACATGCAGTGCTACTAGCTGGGTGTAACACTTAATTTGGTAATGAAATATGTCCAGTGGGTGAAACGGCAAGAGATGATTCTTAATAAACAATGAAAAATGTATTTAATTCATTGATGTTTACTTCTTTTGTAATTCACATAATTTCTAGTTTAAGCTGACAAACATCAACATAAAGGAACAGTAAAAACTAAACCTTTTATACCGTATAAATAATACTGATATAGCAAATAAACAAAATAATAAATACTTGAATAAACAAATACATTAATACAGACCATCAATTACAAAGTATTAAAGACCGGGTACATTTTTTTAAATAATTGCTTGAGGAACATTTTGCTAAATTTCTCCACATTAGTTCTTAGACTGAGTTTCATGACCAAATCACAACTCTTTGTAAAATTAAATGCATATTTCGAATATATATATATATATATATATATATATAGGGTCAAATCCAGAATCAGTATTCCAATTTCAGTACACGTACTTTTATTTACAAGCCAGCACTTTGAACAATCCAGTGTTAGCCACACTCCACCCATGTTGCTTTGGTGGTAACCCTTGCACGCTTTTTAAAGGGAGCACCTGTGATGCATAAATCTGTAACAAACTCCCAGACTAGTATGTTACATTTCTAATAAGCGTCACCAAACCAGGGAGGGGGGTAAGTGAAAAAGAATGGCTACTGTATGGGTTTGTAATAAGAGCCAGCTGTTTGCTGGCCATGTGGGCTCTGCCGGGGAGCATGTTGCTGGAAGATTTGCACCAGGGAGAAGCTGGGAGGCACATCATAAATTCAGCTTGTTGGGTATGGTTGCTTTTCCAACGAGGTTTGAAACAAGCAAATTGGCTTTTAATTAGTGAGAGATCTTTCCTGAGCATGAAGCACGTAATCGGACAAATGGATTTCGCTTTATGCACTCAAGCTGTGTACATAAGAGAGCAACAAATCCCCTTACCTCAAGGCAGGTATTATGCAGCTTTGTCCACCTGACATTTTCTGTTGACACTAACAACAACCTTTGACAGTAAGCCTTACACTTACTTGTATGGAATGACACAACAAAAATACATATGCATGGGAAGCATAACACCATAAAAACACCACAGAGTTCAAGTGGATGAACTATAATTAAAGTCTGAGCCCTGTCACCTTGGTATTCTGATCTAACAAGTTTTCTGGATTTGCTCCAGAAAGCAACAGAACCGAGCCGGAGCCCCTTGTAATAGTTCTGGGGAAATATGGTGGCATTTCACAGTGCTAAACCTGCCCCAAAAGAATTTCTCTGTGTCCTCTGCTTAAATAATTAAATCAAACGAGGGTCTGAAATAAACCATGCATTCCCACATTTTCTTCCTCTCTCAGCGCCACATGCAAACATGTGAAACTGTGTGTAGGTATGAAAAGGAGAAGTAAAAAAGAAACATTCCTGTCCGAGCAATCACTGTAAGCACTACATCATGTTTATTAACAGTACTAAATCAGAGAGCAGAGCGGAGCTGCAATACTCCTCCAGAAGGAGCCTCCAGAATGACTCCAGCTGGGTGAGCACAACATTGCACATTTGGAGTATATAATATGAGGGCTGGGAGTTTTGGAGGCAGACATATTTTCTGGTTTCCCTTCTTTCACCTTTTATTGATCCTCTTGTGTCTAGCTAATTCAAAAATGTGTTCATGTTAAGAATTTGCTCCGAGAGTGAGGAAGGCGAAAAGGTTTAAATAGCCGCAATCCTTGTATCATTCAGTCTGTCTTACTTTTTTTTATTGATTTAATATAAAAAGTTTAGAGCCAGCCAGGAACAGTGAGCATCTCTCTTTACCTTTTCTCTTCTCATTCATCCACAGCTGTAGACCTCCAGGGCCCCCCGCTCTCTGTGTGGGCCAGGGGGCTGCGCCCAGGACCCAGGCAGCCAAGGAACGAAATGGTAAATTCACATACATGCCCTTCTAGCCCTGCACTTCCTCCTCTCCTGCAACTCCATTGGCCCCTGCGTTTAGTAATTACCACTGTGAGTTAAATGCATTCTCCCTCCGCTACAAATTGCTGATAAGACCACTACTACGAGTGATTAGCAGCATGATTTCATACCGTGTGCTCACCGTGGCGCCACAGAAAAACACACGCACCAAGTGAACGTGGCTTCATGATGGTAGGCTTACTGTTTAAAACAATAAATAGCTTTCCAGAGTGCCAGTGATATTTACCACTGTGCATCAAAGTCTTTGATTTTAATGTTCTGGAAATGTATTATGTTCAGTACATCTTTACTGCTTCCGTGTCCTTTTATTAATAGGCATGTTGTCATTTGTGACTTATAAACAGAACTGACAATGTTACCCATACCTTAGCAAACATGCCCCCCGAACTCAGCACAGCACCAAATGTCCTAAAGCTCAAGCGGTAAAGGAAGATGAGGTGATGCATGTAATTATCCTGCAAATATGCAACGACTCTTGATGGAATTTTTACAGTGTTGACTAATGTGTGTATATACAAATGGACACCCAGACTACCCATCACTGCTAGTATTAATAACTTAGGTATCATTTTAATCAAGATATCTTTTTTGAAAAAGACTTCGGAACAAAAATAATTCATAGTCAGACGACCATACAATCAGCATCCAAGAGCAACGCATCGAAGGCTGGACAACCAGCATCCAAGAACTAAAATATACGAGAGGTATGAAATGATCTAGTTTGAGGGATGTTCATTGTACAGTTCTTTCCATTTGAAAGATGCACAATACCTGGAACTAGTTCTTCTAAGGTTAGTGCATACCTACGGGATATCTAAGTTTGATTAGTTATAGACCCTTTTTACAGCCGTCGTCAACATAAATAAGCGTGCATCTGTTGGCACTTGAAGGGGAGTTTTTTCCCCAGTTGTCCAGACGAGTTAGCAGGCTTTGGAAATTGAATTAAATCTGTTACCAGCATCAAAAATGTTGTGTTTCAGCTTCTTCGGTTGTCAAAATCGATATTCCAATGGTGGACTCAAGTTCTACTGAATTCCACAGGTTCAGGATCTCGACTGTTTCAGAGCAACAGGTGTTTAAATGTATGAGTGACCTTGTTCATAGTGACTTTCAGGCAATTGTGTCTGTAGTTGCTCTTAGGTAAATGATGTAAATGTTTGGCGTGGACAATAAACACAGATGAGTATGTAGTTAAAATTGATTGAAGGCTTTTACAAAAATTAACTTTGAAATACTGATCAGGACGAATCATTTTCTTATGTATGATGGAATGATGGACCAAGAACAGACCCTTGCAAAGCTGCACTATTATTGGAAAGAGGACTTGACTCAGTATCAAAGCTTGAGTATTGACTTACTGTATATGCCCAAGCACAGTGCCTTCCAGCCATCTTCATGACATCCAGGTGCACCTGCTCTTTTCTGTCTTGTTTGGGGAAATGACTTAAGGCAGCAATGGTTTTTATTTGAGGTTTAGTAACAATGTGCTCTTGTTGGAGTTTGTTTTTTTGAATGGCCTTAATTACACTGGATGCTTCAAAGTGCTTTTCCAAGTGTCAGAAAGCTCTGACAGATATTTCCCAAAAAACACAGAACAACAGAACTGTGTGACGAGGTGTGCATCGGTGTGAAAATGAGCAGGATTTTCAGTGTCTGCTAATTCTTCACACTTTTTTACTCTGGTCAACTGCTTACAAAAACAACTTTGGGGGGAAAAAAATGATCAAGCTTGCAAAAAGTACCAATAATGCAGCTGAGACAATTGTTCAACGTGATCACACAAAACGTATGAACTATCTCATCTGAAGCATGCCTCTGCTTTTACAAGAAATGGGTGGGGGGAGGTGAAAGGTGCAAGGGAGATGGGGCGAGGCAAGGGCCTGCTTGTAAGGCCTCCAGGCCGAGGGATGCTGAGTACTCTTCACCCGGGCAAAGGTTCACTCCGATCATCTGGGCCAATCTGTTCCAGACGTGGTAAATGACACATTATTGGATCCAGACCTGACAAGGGCTTTGTGTATATTACATTACCAGACACCAGGCTCACTTAAGCTTCATTACCTACATCCCTCCTCCCCACCAAGAAAGAGAAAAAGGAGGGTGAGAGAAGAAGAGAGAGGACAACATAGATCTTACCCCCAATCCATGCACATAGGGTGCTTTTACCTTCAGGTCAGGCTCTCAGCTTGCCGTCACACAGCTTTCTTTCTCCCTCTCTTTTCCTCTTCTTTCTTCTCCCAGCATTCTGCGCTGGGAACCCGTTAAATATAACAACACCAGAATCCACCCTGGAACACCCAAGACGACTCTGCCCGCAGGGATTTTTGGGGAGATATTAGAAACACACCAGAGAGGTCATCCAACCCTCCTCTCTTCCCACACTGATGGAACTAACTGCGTGGTTTGATTTGAGAATGACGAGGTTGTATGGATGCAGAAGATGTTTTTAGTCAGGCTTGTTGTTGACACTGAGTAGTTACTTATTTGAATGAGGCATGTTTATGACTAATTGATGGACAAAACCTTTACATCTGCCTTCAAATTAAAGATTGACTCCCTAAACCGAATCGCAGCAACACTCAGAATAACATCTTAACGACAGCATGTTATGGTGGGAGGTTTGTGGCTTGGATGCCTCATGGTGGTATATGTGCCATAAGCAGTTGGTGGACTTGGCTAAACCTTCATTTATTTGGATGACATACGCACGAACACCCATACCACACATTTCTGGCAGGGGTCACTTGCTGTAGTTTCCATTTGTTGCTTATGAAACTGCAGGTGTCTGTTAAAAGCGAGCTTCTGTAGGAGAATATGTACATCCACAAGTGTTTGTATGACGCTGCTCAGGTACACATTCCACAGTGCAGTCTGCCGGCTCAGATTCCTTCATTAACATGTGGCAATCGGGCTACAATCTAAACATGTAATCCCAGACAGCGGCATATCATAATAACATTATTTTGTGCAGTGAGGACACACCCATTGCCTTAGCACTTCGACCACCAAATAGATTACCCGTGATGATTTACAGCCTATAGAATAGCTCTCTATAACACACGGACCACCACACCCTTGTGACCTCCACCCACAAAGACCGTAATCACATCCAGGCAAATGGATCTATTTTTCCAAACAGCAAGAATTCAAATGACAATCACCTTCCTGGGTTTCTCTGTCCCATCACCTGCCAGGGGGCCAAGGACAGGGGGATGCTGCAACAGAAGTAGGACTATAGATATATGTGCCTCCAGGAATGATAACTGAAATGTGCACTCACAAGCGTCAGTTAAGATATATGTGCCACAAGGATTACTGTTACAGTAAGAGGCCCACAGCTGTAGCTTCCTCAGTAGCAGAAGAGAGGTCGAGAAAACCACATTAGGTACGCTTTGCCATATGCAACATGAAATAATAACAGCTGCACCATGTAGGACCTTAAAAGGGATGATGTTTTTATTATTTTTTGTTCATACACCACATTGGCTTAGTTTTTTTGATGTGATAACTGGGTATTAGGCAGATTATATAAAGCAAAGAATAGACTTTAAAGAGTGTAGTATATGGAGACATTCACTACTTGCCCGCACTTATAATGGAGTCACACATGCATCTTAGCATGGCATGCCTTTCAGCGCAGAAAAATACTTAAGAGTATGTTGATGTATCAACATCAACTTTGTCTTTCGTCACTTTCTACGTGACATCACTTACGTATATCTGTTTTCTTCCATTTCTCATTCATCGCTCTGCTTTCTTGTTTGTTTAAACTCTTTTCCTTACAACCCCACTGGTTACAGGGTTCACTTTGATGCCGGGAACGATGAATACACAACGGTAAGTTTGCAACTTTGTTTAACATTATTGAAGAAAGAAATTTGGCACGCTAGTTTTTTTTTCTCTTACTTCAAAAAAAAGACAATGTAGTGAAGAAACTTCTTTATATTATTTATCTAAGAATTATTAATGGTAAAATAAATATTGTTGCCTCATGAGAAATAAATGATCAAAAGTCATATTTTGATCATGTTAATACCTTTACCTTCAGTAAAATATATCTGTGCTTCTTTATCAATGACCATGTTTAAATAAAATAGCAGACAATACAAATAAAAAGTGTTTGTTATTCTGCCCTTCACACCGTGTCTGACATTTTACGCCTGTGTGTGTGTGTGTGTGTGTGTGTGTGTGTGTGTGTGCGTGTGTGCGTGTGTGCGTGTGTGTGTGTGTGTGCGTGTGTGTGCGAGCGAGCGAGAGAGTGTGAGTGAGAGAGGTTAGATGGTCATGGAAGGCAGCTCGAGCTACACTGTTCCAGCTCATTAGCTGTGATTAATCGGCATGTGAGCTTTCCCATGGTCCCCTTCGCCTGGTGGAGACAGAGCTCACCTTGGAGGGCACGGGGAGTCCAGGCAGCTCCACTACCACAACACACTCTGAGACGAGTACAGTTTAATGTATACAAGTCATTCTTGCATGTGGCACACATTTGTGTATCTGCTTACATTTGCACTGCTTCTGTAGGACATGTAGGAATGTTTAAATGGTGTTTTACATTGAATTGATTGTCACATATTTATCCTTAATTATTCATATTTGCTGATACAAGCAAAGTATATGAGATCATTATAAATGAAAATTAAAATATGTGAATGAAATATATTTTCCCAATATGTTTAGGTAAAAAGTAAACTACAATTAAAGTCGGTCATTATTTTAATCTTTGATTTGAGCTCATACTGTAAACATGTAAATAAAGCTGCGTATATTTGTATTTGAAAGAATTCATAACTGGTGCTTAAAGAATATTTGAGAAAAACAGATTCTGGAATATAAGATACAAGGGTTTAGGATAATAATTCAGGAAAGTCAAGTTTATTTGTTTAGCACATTTCAATAACAAGGCAATTTAAAAATGCGATGAATAAGACATATTTGAAAAACAAGGCAATAAAAATACGCTTAAATAGGGTTTAAAAGAAGCAAAATAGAAGAAGGTAAATTGAATAAAACAGATAAAAATGTAAATGCGATATACAACTTTTATTTTTAAATTGAAATGTTTCTTGACAACATAGCATCTTACATAAGGTGTATGTATTTGTTGCTGTATTTTAGTTACTTATTTTTTATTTCTGTGTCATGCCAAACATCTGGCCAACCCCATGATGAATAACAACACACCAATACTTTACAAAACATGCACACAAGCTGTACGGCATTATAAATACTTCTGCATGTATATGCTTTCAAATAACATTTATTCTACATTATATTTTATATTGTGCTATTTCTCTCGATCCATTTGAATGCAATTTCCAACTGGAACCATAATAAAAAAATTAATTAAGACAAACATATAATGTGAATTTGGATCTTAAGGGAACCTACGAGAATTGTGTTTCTAAATATCTGACCCCACAATATAAGCTCCACTGACAAAACAAAATAAAATCCTAGTTTACACAAAAATATACATTGATGTAGGTCTCCTCAATTAAGACATAATAAATTCAGTGAAGCCTTTGTTTTTTTCACTTATTGGGAAAATATGCTCTCTAATCCACTTATATAAGAACCATCTGTGTAAATCCGTGCCCACAGAGGACGGACACTCACTGGCTGCAGTGTACTGTATCTGCTGTGAACAGCAGTGAGAAAACGGTGATGAACTTGCAGTGACTGGCTGAAGACTTTCAAAGGGGGATCTGTCTCATCATCATTCTGCCCCTGATACCTCTCCATAAATGAACTACGTCTGGATCCTGTTGGGTCCATGGCCGCCCAAACACATTTACTGATGTAACCGGGTTCATTCTCACATGTAAAAGTTGGGGAGTCTCATGTTTTATTCTGATTCTCTAAATATAAAGCGCTGACACTGTTATCTGTCACACACACTCGCAGTACTTTAATCCAGCTTGAGAAACCAAACCTAGAGCACGAGTCAATGTGTCGTTGATATTGTCATCTTCAGGATCATAAACTAAATCGGGAAGCAGGGTTTTCTGTATCGTTTACATTTTTCTTAAGCGGTTCCTATATAGTTGCAGTAATTAAACAAACCTTCATGTAATACTCATTCATCATGTTGAAATGCCAAAACAGGTTACGGTCACACAGAAAAATACTGAATACCTAACAAAATTAATTAAAAGTACAACATTTACGGGAAGACAACAAACTATTTTATTCTTTTAAAATCTTTTACGTGTGAACTTTAAACCACGGACAACTCAATATTTGAACTGAAAGTTGTTACTGACCACACATGCCCAGAACGAGCACACGCTGAACCTTGTTTCACTTTTGTTTAAATCCGCTGCTCCAAGATAATTCAGACACAAATATGCTTAAAGCTGCAGAGGTTTCTTAATTTCCTGTGTGGGCCACACACACAACTACACAGATATTTTGGCTGCAGACTGCACTCTGAAACTAAAGACCCAGAATCCCCTGTCATTATTTTACCCAAGAAATAGATGAAGGGTCTCCCACTTATGAAAAGTTATCAAAATAATTAATGGATTCATTGAATGCTTGTTCATCTGTGCCCAGCATTCTTCTGATAAATATATATTTTTTTCCCCACAATCCCATGTCAGGAAAATGACAAACGCCTATTATATGCATATATATAAAAAACACAAAAGTGATATTAAAAGATAATAGAAAATAATGTCAGCATCCAATACGTTTATTCTCTAATGCATCAATGTTGACTCATGCTGATGACAAACCCCGTGTAATGTTTTCAAAGGTAAATAGAAAGACAAGGGTGCAGAACTCTCTTACTGACCATTATTGTCCTCATTTTGTTGTGTTTTTTATTCTATGGATACATGAGTGAGTGACCAGCACAGTTTACTCTTTCTAAACACCTGGCTGTGTGACGATGTCCACATTGTCTGATTGGAGCCAATCAGTCAGCAAAATCCATCAGTGCCCAGTCCAGCTCAGCGTGCTGCAAACCCATCTCACAAGGACGGACCCAGTCGCCCAATAAATGCAGAGAACTTGCTGAGAAGAGAAAAGCAGAGCAGCAGGAGAGAGGCCAAGAACCTGGAATTAAGCAGGGCCACCTGATCCACACCAGCAGAATCATAGCCAGCCAAACAGAGCGCTCATTGTCTCTGGCAGACACCACTGAGCTCTGCTCTTTGTCGCCCCCCCTCCCACCTTCACATACACTGGCCTTACTGCTAGCTGCAAGGACGTATCATACTGCTTGTTGTAAGTGCTGGGGGGGGGGGGGGGGGGGGGGAGGGCTTTCTATCTTCAACAAATCTAGTTTTAAAGAAAAGAACAGCATTTCTGAGTTTCATAATAGCTTTTTAAATGATTTAGTCAGTTTTGAAGTGTTTTCATATAAGAGACATCGTTCTACTGAAGTTAGAAATGAAAGTTCAAAAGCTTACCCTGCGACAGTAGACTGTCCTGCATGGTCGAAAATTAGAATTTGAATCATTCTTTTATTCCGCCAGACAATAACATCAATACATATACATAAAGACGCAATGACATAACTTAAGATACACTGAGAAATGTACACGCATGCCCCAATCCACACACACACACACACACACAGAGGGGAACAAGAGTCAGCAGGCAGCACTGAAGGCTGAATAATTCAGAAGTGGAAATGCATGATTGATGTGGGGCGTTTCATTTCCACACCTTTAAAAGGTCCCTTTTAGCACTGGCACCAAACAGGCCAAGTGGTCTTTGCAGTTCAAAGCCTGGCATGGATCTGGCCTTCCTAGTCAGGCTCTTTGGGACAAGAGTGGCTTTATTCTGTGGCGGGGGCACCAGTGGTGGTGGTTGGGATTCCACACCTGTGTTTGCTCCTTACCCAATAATTGAGAGCCGCATGCTATTTTGAGCCCCGAGCACAAAGTGCCTCACTCATGAGGAACTCGGGGTGAAGAATCTTGGCTCCCAGTTTGATGTGGCTGGAAAACCTGAAAACCCTGTGGATAAGCCCGGCAGAGTGCAGATACTCGGGACATACGAGTTTAAAAAGCCAAACATGTATGAGATGTTAGATCTACATATAGCTCCCTTGTGACTCATGCGTTATAATTAGCATCTTACACATTATTAGTTTTGTCTAATCGAATATTTTTGTGTATAAATATTACAGTGAGTCAAATACTGTCACAATGTAAGAAAGGTCAGTTAGTACAAAATCATACAACTGGCAGCGTGAAATGAAAATGATCATTTCCTGTTATAACAGGAAATGTGTAAATAAGATCTAACTTTTTTTGAAAACGAGTTTATTTGCAGTGGTGGATGAGGTATTGAGAGCTTTTAAAAGTCAAAGTAAACCTCAGAATTTTTCAATACAAGTGAAAGTCCTGGATTCATAATTTACCTCAGTGGAATTACAGAAGTATTAGCAGAAAAATGTAATTAAAGTAGAGAAGTAAAAATACTGATCATGCGGAACGGCTCCTTGCAGAGTTTTATGGATTGTTATTATCGATGCATCCAACAGGATTCTCAAGTCTTTGAGCGCTGCACTTTCATTTGCATGATGCAAATTTGTAAAAGAATCATCAAATTGAAGCCGCATAAGAAGAGACATCCGGACTTTTAGCCCCAGAAATGGAGAGATCTGGATCCTGTGTTTCCTTTAATGCAACCAGCATTAGATAGTTTAACAGATTTTACAGGCTAAATGTTACTCTGTCTTCACTAATCTGATTATTATGTAAATCATTGGAGATCCTCTAATCTTATTGCTGTGGGGATTGCTCTTGGGTAGTTTATTCTGTAACAATTAATCTCATTTTATTCGTCAATCATGAGTTTTGTAAAATATTTTGGTAACTACAGCTGTCACGTAAATGTAAATGAGTAAATGAGTAAAAAGTCAATTTCCGTCTGAATTGTAGCAAGTGGAGTAGAAGTAGCAGCAAATGAACATACAAACCAACTACACCATGTGCTCTGCCAGTGCAATAAATGGGGAATATGAAAATTCTTAAAGGCTTAAGAAGCTGACTAAGGATAGACAAAATGGAAATGAGCAAAAAGAAGAGCGAGAGTGAGCCAGCACACTGTTACTGAGCTAAGTCAGTTTAGCGGAGGGTCAGTCCAAGTGCAAAGTGAACTCCAAGTCAAAATAAACACTCACTTTAGCTTCTGATGGGACGGCACGCTCACTTTTTCCCACAATTCTCCAGAACAGCTTAATTCATACCCGCACACACTAGGTGGTCATCAAACTCATCACAACAAAATGTTCCAGATGTAATTTAATTTGCACGAAAATGTCCACTTTTCTGGCCACGTATGTAATGCATGTTATATATTTTCAGAGTGTGACGAAGACGGCTATCAGATTTAGGGTTGAGTTTCTTGACAGCTCTGTGCTGCCAGTTCATTATGATATTAATGGGGAGGGTCTAACATGTCAAAACATTCCTTAGCTGTCAAGGAACCTTGCCCTAGTTAAACCTTTAAAATGAGAAAGATGTTGTTACCAACCAACAGAATCCAAATGGGACCCATTTTTATTTCAAATGTTAACTGGCTGGCCAAAGCTGGCTGGTAATTTATTACCAAGAGAGAGGAATTTTGACAAATCATTCAGCTCAGCAAACTAGGCCGTGGCAAAGTTCAGCAATTAGGCTCCTATGTAAAGACAGTCGACTCCTCTGCATCGGGTGTGCTGGATTTATGTGCGCTCTCGAGCTAGCGGGCAGGTTCAAAGCCCCTGCATAGGGGAGCTGGAGGTTGACACTTGGGGAATTTCACAAAAATACGGTGGAACACACACATTTTGCAGTAAATCTGACCAGAGAACGGTGGTCTTTTGGGGAAAGGAGGTGGTCAGTGAGGGGAGAGAGGTGGAGTGCTGAGTGAAGGCATAGCTAAATAATCAACCCCGAGATGGGGATCAACTGTTTTCAAGTCATCTGTGATATTAAAGAGGCAGAAAGGAGAAGAAAGCGGGATGAAAGTGATTTTTCAAAGCCTGATTGCAAAATAATAGAATTGCAAATAGCTTCCTAAGCTTTCAAAGCTACTTTAAAATGATGGAGCTTACACATGTTACATTTTGACTTCCAGTCTGCCAAGCCTCTGTCAATATTTAGCTTTCTTTTAATGGGGTGACTTTATGCTACTGTCTGACCATGATGGCCAATGAGTAGCTGCTCTCTCGGTGTCAAAGTGAGTACCTGAGAGTAGTTCTGGGTAAACCATTACACTCTGGGAATCAGGACTTTTTTGGCGTAAGATTGTAAGATACACACACACACTCAAATGTTTCAAGACACATTTGGTTTGCACATCTGCTAAAGCATTAGTGTTATGATTGAAATCCTTTTAAAATGTGTAGTAAATACAGTTTTTAAACAACTACCATGCTTATCTATATCTTTAATCTGTTATATTTGACTTTTCAGACGGAAACAATGTCATTATCGTGGCTGATTACTAAGTCAAAATATTTAAAGAGCCATTCATATCTTTGCAAAGATATGAATGGCTATCATAATTCAGGGAGTAATTAAATAATTCAAAGGTCCAAAATAATCTCAAGGCTCAGCTGTTAATAAAATGTGATTTAAAGGTGGAATAAGTGAGTTTTTTACAGTCCTGCTGCACTGAATGACCACAATATGCAGATGTGTTTATAGTTGTAAGATCAATACAGTGAGCCATCGAGCACTTTGCCAGGTGTTGATATTTTTGGCTTTTCCCACTTTCTGTGCTGTATGAAAACGCACACTACCCCCCCCCCCCCCCCCCACCTGCTCAAATTTCAACTTACAATATCTTGATGAAGAGCAGACTTATTTGAATATCTGCAACGTCTCAATCCAATATTATGTTTCCTTAATCCTTAACAAAAGGTGAACGGTGCAGACATCAACTGTAAAGTATGAGCCAAACTCGCCAACTGTTTGACAATCTTCGTTAATTATTTTATAAACCTGAAACAATAATTAATATATTATAAAAGCTGACCAAAATGATTCAAAAACCCCACAGAATAAAAGCTGATTACTGTTTCAATTTGTGATTTCAATTACACATTTAAAAAAAAAAAAATGACGAGATTTGTCAATTGTCTCATCGGTGCAGATTTCGTTTCAGTGACCTGGACTCTTTTTTATTCACTCAAGGGCATATTTTAATAGAGCGATATGACAGCTGGCAAAGTGAGAGCACAATGCGATTACTTTAAGGGATCAACATTTAATCAGGCCTAATATAGCAAATTCTGATCATTTGAAATATGCTTTGATCAGCTCTGGTTCTAGTCCAGTAAGTCAGCTTAGGACACCCTTATACTTCTGACAGCGTGGAGAACAATGGAGAACGCTGCTATTAACAGGCGTTGGGCATTGCAGGACGTTTTATCCTCGAGCCATAAAGCAAATAATGAAGCAGTATTTGCAGACAGATATCTGTGTATTTTTAGACCAGGTAACTTCCAGTGTTGCAACTCCAAGGTGAATAAGACCTATTTGCCCTATTTTTTCTTTACTCCACAATGAATCAGCACCTCATGGGTTCAGGAAGGAATCCTCCAATTAATTAATTCACTCACAAAATTAGACTATCTGCACCCTAGTGGTTACTAGCAGACAGCATACAGATTACAAACTGAACTTCTTTCACTCTTCTTCCCTGTGCAACAGTGCCGACCTGTAAAAGTGAACACTTTTATTTGTTTAGCAGATGTCTTGTGTTTTCTGTGAAAACTGTTGGCATCAAAATTGTGGTTCAGTCTTGTTTTGTCGTAAAAAGCTGTAACAGCGAGTGAAGTCAGAGCACAAACAGGTGAAACAGGTTCACTCTCTGGCTCCTGGCTGTACAATCACGCAGGGTTTTATGTTGTGGACTGGAGTATTTTTCAGAGAGTGACCTCTTGTTGTCCCCCCCCCCTCCACTAATGAAGACCAGACACTCGACATACGATGTGTATAAGAACATGAACACGCGCACACAAAACACATACTGCCAAACTGATAATACATACACACTGTTTCAATTGTCTGGCACTTCATAATTCACATTTTATTTTCTCTTAAATGCAAACATAAGTTTATTTCTAGTTGTAGTATAGTAGTGCATTAGAACTATGAAGGTTAATTGTATCATTTCTTTAATATTGATTGACATCCTATGGTACATTGCATTTTAAGATTGTGTCCAGTACATGGAAACATTTTTGAATTTTTGTTCTGAATGTTGAATGTTGGGTATTGTTCTTTTGAGAAAACTCCACTAAAGCACAAGAGGACATGTGTTTGGAATCAACTGAAGTAATACAACTAGAAAGGAAAGGATAGCAACTACAAAAGTGTCATGACCCAAAAAATCTGATATAATTGATCTCCCAGAAAGTGGGTTTGGGGTATTTTTTTCAAGGGTTTGCAATATTACTAAAGAAATAAAAAAATCACACATAGATTCAAGCTTTTTTTAAGGCAAGTTTGCATGTTTACATACCAAAGTGATTTTTTTGTTTTCATTTGTTTGCATGTGATAGTAAAAGCCATATGGAAGACTCCATTCAATGACTCTTATCACCATTTTGTAGCAGGTCATTGTTAAAGGCAGTTGACAAGCATTAAAGTCTTCACACATTAAATGTTTATTCCAGCTAAAGGACCCACAGGGTTAGTGGGTGGTTGATTGTAATCATGTCCTGACTGCTGCTTTTGAGGAACGGCATCTGTCAGCAGACTTTAAGGCTGGAGATGCTGCCAAAAGTCTCTGAAAAAGGAAGGAAGTAGGAAAGGTGAAGATGGAGGGGAGGAAAAAAAAGTCTGTCATTTAAAAAAATACAATCACCAACAATTTAAACAATGTTGAAAACAACACTAGTTCCCACCAATGTTTTCTAGAGCTTTGGAAATTCAAGACAATTTTACTTGTGTCAAAATGTTAAGTGTGTAAAAATTACCTCGCGTGTAAAACTGTCACTGGAGAGAAAGAGAAGCCCTTACAATCACCACTTAAACTAACTAAACTCCATTCTGATTGAAATGTAAAAACACTTGACTGCTACTTATTATGACTACTTACCATATCTGTCTGATTGGGTTGATAGTATTTGAAAGATTGCCAGTGGATGTAAAAGCTTCTGGTTACACAATCAGGGGAAAAACAAGCATCTGTTTTCATCTTACACTCAGCAGGGAACACCTTAAGCTGCCTAACCTTTCAGCCATGGTGTGTGTGTGTGTGTGTGCGTGGGAAGATGCTGTCATTATCCCCCTCTTCACCCTTCTCCCTGAAGTCAACTTCAGAGAGATGCAGCAGCGCAGCATCATATCCTCTGAGTTTCATAGACTCTATGCTATTCATGGTGCTCTCTTTGATACATTATGGCTCTGTTACAGACTGCAGTACAATGTGTCTATAACTGCACTGCAACTTCAGCATCAGTTAAAACCTAAAAGCCAGTGCTGAAGGGCTGCAAAGTTTTCACACTGAGTTGCTAATGGGCCACTTGATTATGCCTGTAATTGCACTATTGTTTTGGAAAATGGGTGGGTATTTTGACCCATAACGTATACTGGCACATACTGCAAATACTCAGAGTAGAAAGATTATCTAATTTCAGATAGGATGGCATCCAGATGACGTGGAAAAAAAAGTTCATGGGAACTTTGATGAAAAAAAGGAGATATGCCTCTGCAAATCATTGACATCTTTGAAATAAATGTGGACTCAGTCACACACAAATCACAGCCTGGTCAGGGCTATAAGCTGTGGCTTCAGAATGATGTCACATGTGTTTGTCCTACTCCTTTATCCCCTGCAGGACATGAGCAAAGTGGTCCGGGCAGCAGGACACACACACACTCATGTCTGCTACAACTTTACAGCAAATGTGCAAATCATGGGAGTCGACGTCAGCCATCATTTAGTTGTCAGTGGTGGAAACAAAATAGATGAGAAATGAAGTGCTGGGACTGGCCTGACCTTGTGGATGATTGCCGCCTAAATAGCTGGGACTGAAATTGGGCATTTTACACCCTGGCAGCTGCCCAAGACACAATTTGTCCCCAGTTTCAGAGCACAAGATGGCCTGGATAGTACGCCACTTCAAATAACAGTTTCCTGGGAACTCTCATATCCCTCTTTGTATAGAACCGTGAGTAGAATAAAACTACAGTGTTCATCAGAAAATTACAAAAATAAACCGGTGATAAATCTCTATGGCCCCTTAAACTCATGGTATATTATACTAGAAATTATCTCTGCCAGGAAGACCATGCGATTGGTTGCACGTGTGTGCATTCGTGAGTGAGTGAGCGTGCACCTCTATGTCTGTCCACAGCTAATCTCTTATTCTGCTGCACCAAACTGCATTATATTCTGGGTGCCCAATTATGGCTGCATGCTCAAGGACATCTCATGGTTGACTCACACATTCTTAAAAAACTATTGCCTGTTTTATAAGCCACTGACTGCCTGTACACCTCACTCACTACTTTTAACACGCTCACGGACGGTAGGGGCCGCTATGATAACAAAGCTGAGTGCATCTCCGACCCACCATCTACTACTGAGCTGCCAGAGTAGGGGGGATAACGGTGTGTTTGGCTAACAACTAACAGTACTACCAGTCCATACGCTGCTGTACCTCTTAGCAACTTGTAGGCGGGCAGAACGCTTGGTGAGTTTAATTTAGTTTTAGGCAAGATTGTATTGTAAGTGTCATATATTGACTGACCACTTTAAGCCGATTGCTTGCATACATTGCCAGTTGTTTTTGAGTTTGAAAGGAGTGTTTTTATATATATATATATATATATATATATACTGATTTAAAAACAGATGTATATAGTGTAAATTTAACTGTTGGCTAATAATTAATAATTTATATAAAGCTATTCAAGTGTTTGTGATGGGAAGTTGATTTACCTAAAAAAAATTGCAGAAGTCTTTTTCCAAATGAAAGTCTATTGGGCCCAATGGCAACAAGTTGTAATTCCACGCTTGGGCCTCTATGCCCAAATTTTCTTCAAAGCCCAGTGCTCTTCCTGGGGGCCTGGTCGTATGTTATAAATAGGCTACTACGCTCAGAGTATGTGGACAAGGTGCTCAGTAACAGGCAGAAACCACATGTTACTGGAAAAACTAGGTTTGGCAATGTTGCCAAAAAGCACTTTAAGAAAAGTTTATAAAATAGATATTTTTGGGAATTGCGCTCCTTCGCTTTCTTGTCAAGAGTTTCTCTGTACATGACGAAGCTAGTTCCGTCAGCCATTAGCATAGCACAAAGACTGTAAACAGGGGGAAATAGCTAGCCCAACTATGTTCAAAGTTACCCAAATCCTCCTACCCCTTAAAAGCTCACTAATTAAACATATTCCCCAAAAAGTTGAACTATTTCCTGCAAACCAAAGCTTGCAAAAAAAGAAAAGCTTATCAAATGTATTTTTTTTTGCCGTGCAGTAATTTTACTTCAGTAGTGGTTTCAACATCTGTACCATCCAGAAATAGTATCAGCCACAGGTATTTTGGGCTGCTACTGTCAAGCAAACTGTATGTGGCCCTTACCTCAGTTATTTTGTTAGTTTAGGAGCTTAATCCAGAGGTACACTTCAACAGCATCTGCCTGGGACTGGTGGGCTTAAGACTGAGCAGGGATCACTTATAATGGAATCCAATCCCTAGCTGTCTGTTTGAGAGGGCTGGAACTAATCGATCAGAGGGGAGCATCTGTGAAAGAGATGTTCAGAGAGGCAGCTTTGACTGCGATGGAGCCAGAAGGGCTACTGTCTGATGCCCTGGTTCTGGCATTACAGCACAGCATTACCACTTGATACGCCGGTCAAGCTGACTTTGATGCAAAAATATAGTGAGATGTGAAATTGCTGAAGCTGTCACATTTCTGTCCCAACTTCTAATTTTGCCATCTCTGCTGTCTTAGACAGAGCCCCCCCAATGGACCCTGTCTTAGAAGTTATCATTTCTTCCCTTCTATCTTTAATCCTCTGTCCATGTCTCTCTCCTTTTCACTGTCTTGCATATTTTATATCAGTTTCTGCGTTAAGTCCTTCCCCTCTGAACTCAATCCCCAGTCTGGCCCTCTGCTTGAGCCCCTCAGCTGCTGGTCTGCTCTCACACTAACCCCGTTGTTTATATCGGGGACGCAATTAAGTCGAAGCCAAGTAGAGGAGTCCCAGAGAGAGAGGCAAGAGTGCAAGCTTGTGAGTCAAATTTCAACTTCTTCGCTCACATACTCCTCCCTCCTCTATTTAACTCATTTTCTCTTTCCCTCCATCCGTTTGGCTCCGTCTCCGCTCTTGCGCTCTCTCTCATTTTAAAAGATATCTGTTCCTCTTGAAAACAAAAGAAGTTAAATATTTTTTTAATTAATGCCCAATAAATCTGGCACTTGTTGGATTTATTTTTATGTTACTGGAAAAAGGTTCACTGGGAGAGAAATATTTGGCTTGAAAGCTTGATGAACCGCTGAAAATGGCTCAAGGAAGACACTACCTCATCTCTGAGTGATGTAACTTGAAATGCAGACAATTAATTTATTCTTATTCTAACAACTTTGTGCATCCAAACATCAATGTTATGCTGTGATTAGGCATCATTTCATATATATATTTGTGTGTCAAAACATTCTTTTCTTTTAAGAACTTCTTTCATTGTCTACTGTTCACAACAATTTCTTGTATTTCCTTTTTATTTTTCTCTTGGAGGAACTGGTTTCGAGTGCTGAGTTCACGTTCTCCACATGTGTGGTCTGTCGGCCCAGGGGACCTATCCAAGAATCCCAGACACACGTGTGCAGGCAGAAGCAGTAGTGCAATGCAGAGTAGATAAACAGTGCTCTTACTGGCCACTGGGCACACTCCACATCTAAACAATGCCAAGTTAACTACTTTGCAGGAGAGCAGCAAAACACAAATACAAGCATGTTCATCTTGTAATTTTGGTTAAAACCTTTTCTCACCCAGACACTGTGTCAGGACATATCTTTTTTTAAGGTTATGCTTGAGTCATAAATTGCATTTATGCAGTATACTTAAGTTTCAGCTGTGTGGGCATTAAATATGTTTAAAAACATCATTCCTTTCTCGTTTAATTTATTGGCAAGCACCTCGATTGCCCTAATTCAACATTCCAGCCCAGCAGTGCAAGTGTGCCTCACTTTCTCGGGGGAGATGCAGGAGAAACTCCAGGGATGTGTGCAGCGTTGACGGACAGGGGGATAAACAGAGGGATTGTCCCTGACCTCCCAACACCAGTCTGGAGGAAGACGAATAGCCCCCCAATGGGCCCTGAGCAGATAAAATACACCCTACCGTCTTCAACACCAGGTGTGACAGCCATCAGGGGTGGCCTATCAGCAGGGGGTACAGAGAAGGGGAGGTAAGGGTGAGGGGGCACATTAGGAACATATCAGCAATTACTCTCTGGGTTTATTTTTCTTCCTGCTTTAACGCCTGGATACCAAGTTACATTCATCCTGGGTGTTGATTGTATCTCACGGTCTAAGTGAGAACACTTTGCAGTCATTTGTCGATTATCTGATAATACACTCAAACATGTTAATGTTATGTTATAGCAGCGATTTAAAAGCCCTGCAGTTTGTTTATTTGTCAGAGTTTTTCCTTCAGTGAATTCTGTGGCCTTGACTTTTCAGGCTTTAGGGCTTATCTGGTAAGCTCAGTTTCATCTTTGCTGTTAGTGTACTCACAGTTGCAAATCAACTTCTTTATGTAATGGAATTCACAGGGTCGAGGACATGTTTACCTCTTTTTCCAGGCCCATTAGGCACCAAGCGGCTATATCATATCTGACACAAGAGAACAGCCTCAATCTGTTTAAGCCATGATCTCTGACTGCATGGGCCCCACATCTTCAGAGTGGCCTTTGCAAAGCATAGATATGAAAGAGGGATGATCGTCATTTATATGTCCTGAACTTTAAACAGTAAATGTGTTATGGGTGCAGACGTCCCACAGACTAGACAAATAAATGTGCTCCGCCAATGTGTAGTTTGAGCTGTAGAGCAGGACAAAGGTTTTGCAGATGCTCAATGTGAACACAAAAATATTGCTGGAAAATAGCTCCACAGAGGTGAAACTTTAGTCTATAAAATGACATCTTTTTTCTCATGAAACGGCATATGCTAATTCTGTCAAAACAGTCTTTTGTGCATTGTTAAGTGTCAAATGGATCTGCAAAAATAAAAGAAAGAGGCTCTGTGCAAGAGGAGCTCGTGTGAAAAAGGGAAGCCCAGACCTCTAATTTCCTGTGTGAGCATTTGCCGTAGAACGGGAAGGCCAAACCGCTCTGCGGCTATCAGAAATCAGCCCAATAGTCCCCTGAGCCACCCCTGCCCTCGCGATACCCTCTCTCACCCCCCCTTTCCTCTGAGCCCAGGCCTCAGGGCCACTGTGAGTTAACCTCGCTCAGCCGTGACCAGAAAACAGAGTGATATCTTACTCATCTAATCCCCCTCTCAGTCATCATGCAATAAAGTATGCCTTGCAACCCTTGACCTCACAAGTCAGAACTACCCCCTCCGCCCTGCAGCAACACCAGCCTGCCAACCCCCACCGAGGGACCTATAAAGACGGGAAAAGTCAGAAAGGTTGGAACCACAATTAAGCATTGCCATTGCCAAGTTAGAATGAGTTTGAAACCCAGCCTTAAAAATGTCCAGAACAAGAAACACGTCATTTTGCTACAATAGAAAGTTTGCTACAGGCTTGATACAACAGAGTTATTAAAAAGGAGACGGTTGTTGTTTTTTTCGTTTTGTATGAAGGATGGTTCTAAACACTGCACTATAATACTACAATACTATTGCTATGTAGAAGAAACCAATGAAATACAAATCGGAGCTGTAGGAAAAAAACTGCAGATCACCAATCATTGTCTATGTGGAAAATAGATGTGACTTTAACTTCCATCATTTTTCCCACTTCACTTCTTTATACCTCTAATTAACTACTTGCACACATGGATCTCCTACTGCCCCTTTGAAATATGTTTACTGCACCAAGGTTCTCTTCTTTCTCCAGCATCAAGATGCTTTGGACAGATGCAAGACTACAGCAAATACATCTGCTGTGGTCCCACCTCTATCCCTACCTCTACTCACTTCATGTAGGAGAATCACAGAGGGGGACTTTCTGACAGCGAGGACACGAGGAGTACAGAGGGCATGATGAGCACAATATGACCATGTGACAATTACAAGAAAGACATGGACACATGTGGAGACCCTGGTTGTCCCGTGTCTCCATGTACAACTTGGAGTGTGCCTGCATGCTCCCCTTGGTTACCTTGTGTGTGTGCACATGTTGATACACAGTGCATGTATATGTGCATATGTGTGTGCAGAGAGAGAGAGAGCCTAAATCTGCTCACAGGGGTTCAGGGCTCCCTTGCTCCTGCACATCTGGGCTTTATATCAGGCCTTTAATTAATCCTGAGTGAAGGCCAGGCAGTGACAGGCTGACTGGGCAGGCTCCAGTCCAGGACAGGGTCTGATTTATTACAACTGAGCTCCAACCAGCATTGATTTATTTCAGACTCAGGAAAGGGGAGAGCGGAGGGGTTGTGTTTAAGGGGATTGGGGGGGGGGGGTTGAACACAGAAACGGCACTGTTACACTGGTAAGGGGGACACTGAGGTTGAGAGTGACTAAGAAAGGTGATTAACAGACGGATAGGCCAGGAGGCAAGACAAGGGAGGTGGTGGCTTGGTGATGTTCTGTTTGAAAGGCAAGCTGTGCATATCACTGGAGGCATTTTCTTTTTTTTTTTTTTTAACTGTTGGTAGGCAGTCAAGCGGTGGAGAAAGAGAGAGAGCAAAGGATGATGAATGTGATGGAGGAAGAGGGAGAGATTAGGAACGTTGAAAAACCTCTCTTCATCAGGTGGGTTATGTTCCCTCCCAGGCATGGTGCTGTCAGTCAGAGTGACTCCTCTCGCCTTATCTTCCCACACAGGGGGACTGTAAATCCTCCCTTGCTCATTTGACTTAATCATGACAGTCATCTGAACTCAGCAAAACACAGGAAAGCATGTCCCTTCCCCCTTCTCACCTCCCCCAGGTCTCTTGGCAGGACAACAGGAGGAGTATAAAAGGATGTTCTTTTTATTGTCTAACACATGCATCAAGACGCCACAAAATGGTCCACAGTGTTGTGGAATGTGATTGCCGTGTGCATGTCTGTGTTATGAGGTTATATTGCTGACTCGCTAATTCTTGTCGCATCCTCATGTGTTGAGGAAAAAATGCCAAATGAGGCTGAGTTTTTTATGAGCCTCGGTCGCCGTGTGCCCTCAACATGCTTCCCTCTGATAAGGACTTTTTACGACAGTCAACTTTTACACCAATACACAGCTTCTTGCTTAAAAGATCAATAAAAAAAGATTCACCAGAGCAAACAAATATATATTTTTTTGATTATTGTGCACATACAATTTGGTTTTATTCATATCTCAGTTATAGCATCCCTTAAAAGGAAAATTCAAGTTTTAAAACTCCTGTGATCTGAATCCAGATTTGTGTTTTCTTTTAACTTTGTAGCCATTCAAATAAAAAATCATGTAAAAACCATTACACTCAAAATCTCATTGGACTTTGACTTATTATCAATACAGCTGAGGACATGGATTTATTTGGTTCAATTTATGTTCGTAAGAAATGACAACAGGTAGCTGGTGCCACTTTTAAGAAGGAAAACACAGATTTTTGTTTTCAGGAGTGACATTTTGAATGTTCATTTTAGTGCTGACTTCTGAAAATCTTTTATTTTAAAGGGGCAACACCATCATACTTTGAAGCTTAGGCCCACCGATTCAGCAGCCTGCTGTGATTAATGGGCCTTTTTAGCGATATCGTCTAGACTTCAAATCCCAAAATACCTTGGGGCGTTTGGACACATCATTGTTGTTAGAGGGTTGCCTCCCCCTTTCTCTCCCCTTGCTCATTTCAGAATGTGTGTTTGCTTTTCCTATGTCACAAAACAGGGGAGAACTGACTGGACTATTTTTATTGACCATCCGTCAACTTAATATGAGAGGCTGGTGTCTCTATCTCTATCTTAAAGGGCTGACTTGAATGTTTGGTTCCTAACAGCTAAACCAGAGTCGGAACCCCACTTAGGATTGTTCAATATGCAGTCAGTGGAAACGTCTTCCATCGATACAGTGTAATGTTGTTGTTGTTGTTTTTTTAATGCATATTTTCTTATTTAAAGAATTAAATGGGTAAGAAACCGCTTATTGTGTTGACCATGAAGGGCCTGCCTATATATGATTTTCAAAATAGAATACAAGTATGCTATATTTAATTATTTGTGAAATGATTTAGAAAGTGCTGAAAAAGCACTTTCTAACTTAGTTCTGAAAGGTACTGTGTTTAGTACATGTACACATAAATGAATGTGTATATGAGTACATGTGTACATGAATGAATATTATGCTCTGACATCCTCATAGTCCTCAAACCTGACAACAGAGAATTTTCAAAGTGGTCCTCCTGTACGAATGGTAACAGTTTAAGTAGTGAACAACATACACTGCTGCTTTAACACGAATAATTGTCAAGCTGATTTAATGTGTGAAGGCCTCTAAAGGGTTTAAACAGCGGCCCAGAGACTGGTTGGATAGTGAACTAAGGATTCATGGAAAACAGGAAATACCCTCACGGGAGAGGCCAGACATGTTATTGTCAACATCTTTCAGTTCCTGCAGCAGCGCTACAATAAAGCGATTAAGTCTAGATTAATTAAGGATATAACTGTTAGTGTCTGAGGAGGTGACAAATGAGAGAAAAAACAACAACCCAGCGGCCACAACCTGAATTGCTGCATTTATAAATTTGATCGAGAAGCCAGCAGGGTTCATGTTGTGCCGAATCTTCCCGCCATCACTTCACGGTCGCCAGAGGGGAAACAGAGCAACAGAGTTGAAGCTCTTGCCAAGAGTGGAATGAGCCTGGGCTGTTTGTGAGGTCGAGGCATGGGCTTTTGAGTACCGCAGACTCATATCTCCCTCCCTATCCCCTTCCCTCACATCGGCCAGAGACAGCCACTTTCAGAGCACCCATGGGAAATGGAGAATTCAGCCTGCCACCCCATAAGAACATATTTCTAAGCAAGCTCTTCTCATAGACATATAATAGCCAATATTTCAAGGAATGTGCTTTTATAAATAGAAATGCCAAATAAAGAGGAGTTTTATTTTGTTTAATCCTTTGCTCAAATATCCTTGTTTAGATTGTGGGGGTTTGTTGCATTAAAGACGGGAGCAACTCTGAGGGCCAGCAGCACATTGAGACTTAGGGGGAATTTTAGGGATTCGTTTTGAAGACATTCAATAAAACGTATCATGACAGAAGTGCTGGAGCAAATATTGTGAGACTGCTTGGACTCACAAACCTATATTCATTCGTCCGTTAATCAGGAAATTCACCATTCGCTAAATCCCTCCCCTTGATCTGTGATTGTCCAATCATAGCTTAACTTTAATGCAGACATGTCAAGCTTTGGATTTCTCAGAATATATAATCGATGTGTATTGAGCTGTATAAGACCAATACTCTGTATAGACTAAGGAGAGTTTTGTGGTATCCGATTTTTTCGACTCCATCCAAAACCAAAATGAAAAGAACAAAAGAGTAAGGAGCAGTGTAAGGATGGATTTAACAGCGTCTGCTTTAATGTAAACTGCAAATATTAGCTTCAGGCTAACTAGCTTACTGGCCTAGACCTACAGTGTGCCTACCTAGACCAGAGTAATTCCTACTACATCATTTTTTGACGCTACAGGTTACGCCAAAAAAAAGCCACATTTCTGACTGTGTAGCATTTGGAGATTTTAACCAATCAGCAGAGTTGTGGCGTTAGCTTGTGCTAACTAGGTCAGTTGATCAAATCTTCCAGCAAAATTCGTCATATCCACTGAGAAAATCCACAGATGTTTGCTACAAATGAGAAGCCTGCTTTTGTTTACTGCTGTGTGAATTATAACTGTTTAAAAAAAATGTGATTTCGAGTCACAATCTGCCATTATTATTTCATATAAACAGTGAATTGGAGATAATCACTGGAGGGCATAGAAATATAAGATTTTAGTTACACAGATCTTTTATCTTTGTTATTATTGTCATCACCACTATCTTCATCATCATCTACACTTTCATTAATATCATCATCCCTACCATCATTATGGATATTTGCGCTGTCATCACTATTGTCATTAACACACTCATGATATCTGGTGTTCATTTGGAACAGGCTGCACAAATAGTCCGTCTGTTCCCCTTGAAACTACAGAGATCATATTTCTGTTTAGGTCATTTTTACATGCTTGAGGAATCGTGTAAATCACATTTAAAAAGCATATACAAGTCATTATACCACTGAAACTCTAATTCAGCAGAGTGCACTGGAGAATATTCAGACCTCATTTGTGGTGTAAACATGTCTTTACTTATCCAGATTAACTCTGCAGATCAGATTACCCTTTCTTACCCGACGTCCCTCAACAGAGCAGTTTAGGAAACCAACCCCAGTATCCCAAAGCAACTGGTGGCCCTGCAATATTTTCTCTTAATTAGATGTGTTCTAAGTCATTGCAATCTATTTCATTCCATGCTCATGTTACAGCAGCTAAGCATTTTCTTGTGTATGTTACACTGAAGTGTGCTTGGCCTGCTTGCTGGATGTCTTGTGAAGCCCAAGGCCACAAGCAGCGAGACCCGTCCATCAGTGGCAGTTATTAGGAGAGACCACCGGTGAACCAGGGCCATTTGGTGGGCCTAATAACAACGTGAATGGCAGAGCTGAGGGACAGGAAGCGCAGCCAGACAGGTCGGTGCTGAGAAAAGCACTTTTCAGTGAGGGAGGCCTCCTTGGAAAAAAAACAATGACGAGGCCTATTTCAGCCTCAAACACTCCCAATGGCTTAGTTCCAGATGACAACCCAATGCGATCTCTCTGTGCTTTTGCTCAGGGACGCGGTGGAAAAGGCCAAGAAGATAATCACAAATCCCATCTAATTTTACAATGATGAACAGAAGCAATCATGAAAACAATTGCAACTACAGCAAGTTGATTTTATCTTTCCTATATTGCGGGTGCTGGGTTAGAACCAAAGCCAGTTTGACGGTAAAGATTTGGGACCCCATATGTTTTAACTGCTCATCAACATGGGAGGCTTTCACTTTACAGCTCAGGGTTTATTGCGCAACAGCTTAAACGTATAGCTCAGGTTTCACACAGGACTGTTTCACTGTTCAACTGCTCTTCTCCCCTCTCCTTACTGGAAGATGAATGGGAAAAGAGGCATCTTGGCTCAGGCAACCAAAATGAATTAAGTGTAAAGACAGAACAAAAAAAACAAAAAAAGAGTTGACACTAAACGGTGATAACCTAGATAATGTCAACAGTCAAACCTGATGAAAATAGCTCACTCCTAAATGTATTTACTGCTTAAAAACCTGACCTGCTCTGTGATACAGTACCACACAGTAAAATGCACTTCCTAGGGATCATCCTAAGTGAAGTCGAAAAAATACTATGAAGGGATCAATTCCAGGAAAAAGTCATTCTCATATTCAAAGATATATGATTTGAGTGGTTTTGCACCTTGCGCAAAATTGAGGGTCACATGTGTCCAAGCTATACAAATACAATATTTGCAGCCTACACCAACCTATAAATATCAGTGCAGGCTCATTGAACAGTTTATTTCCTGTGATATGTAAAAACACCGAAAGCCAGCAAAGTCATTAGTGGCTCTGACATCAGACTTGTGTGAGGCCTGGAATCACTCCTTATCTGGTTAAATGGACCAATGGTCGAGACAGATTTACTGTTCAGCATAAAGTCAGCCCTGTAACAGGAGACATTGCACCAGTGTTTTTCTATCACTTTGAGCACTGTAATTGCACAGAAGGGAACAAGCGGCAAAAAACGATACTCTAAACTAGGGGAGTCACAGTTTAGGAATTCCTAAGCTATCATTCTGAACAAAGGTGCATTCATCTCTTGTATATGTGACATTGGCAGCATACTGTGCATTTACTGATTGTAAATATGGTGTGGAATTTCTATTACAGAAATAAAAATCTGCATTGTTTTTATACTTGGTCACTTAGAAACAGATCTGGTTTGTATTGCTCCGCCAATATTTGTTATATCTGGGGAGCTCATTGGGTTGTCTGCTATGAGAGACTGAGGAAAGATGAAATTAAATGATGCTTGGCCAGACAAAGATCCAAACCAGCAGCCATGACGCTGACCACTACAACCATCCACCATAAAAACAGACACAGGTTTTTTATTTACCATGAAACCTATGAGACAGACGCTAAAACTAACAAAAACAAATGGGGAGTTTTGCTGAGATTTTCAGTTGATCTGTAACATATGGCGATTTATTTAATTCAATTCCATCATTTTGAGTTTGCACTATTAGTCACTGAAAAGGTGCCGGTCTTCTTCTTTAAGAGCATAATATCTGAGCCAGTAGTGGATGACTTTACGCTCGTTCACGTAGCTTACTGACCTCACGGTTTATGGTCTAAAGAGCCAAATAAAGATTTTGATTATTGTGAACAAATCGTCAAATGTCAAAAAACAATGTTAGTCCATTTCTAAATACCTTCCGACTTCCTCTGTGAGCCCCAAGTCCATTTGTTCCTGAGGACGTAAACTTTAAAACGGGATTTGTTGACAATATTTAAGACTAATAAATAAAAAAACAAAAGAGAAAGGGAAAACAAGTTAAGTAACTTCTAAGAACAATAAAAACAATAACCATTGATCCCTTAAAGAGTATGGCTTTACTCACTGCCACCTTCTGTGACGTAAACCGTCTCCTTGTCTGACCAGTTTTTGATTCCTGTGCAGCATTTACTCTCTGGAACAATAGTGCGTGTTTTTGGCCCTGCTGAATTCTGGGAATTTTAGAGTTGTTGTCTGAGGGTCTCAGCAGTTCTGCACTCCCTCTTGGCAGAACTTCATAAGAGGACTCATGCAGCTCAAATATTCCGGCTTCAAATGATCTAGAAAAACACATTCCCACTGGGTGGTTAAAAGTGGGTGTGCACTATATGTGCACTTGTGAAGGATGGGAGAGTGTGTGTGTGTGTGCGTGTGTGTGTGTGTGTGTGTGTGTGTGTTTATGAGCTGTTCTGTGTAAACTTTATTTGTCTATAACTTGTGACTGTAGTGACTCAGAGCACTTCAGATCCTGCCGACTTCAGATACTCTTCCAAACGACTTATCTGTTACACTGTGTGATTATTTTCTTGATTAAATGAACCCAAACATGTTCTTTTGCACAGATGAAAATTCTAATATTTCTAAAGGAATCAAACCACAGATTGGATTAAAAAGCCCCCACGGCCACACATCAACTTTTCCCGGGGAGCTATCGTGAGAGAAAGTCCAAAAAGCCCTCATCATGAAAGTTGAAAGCTATGCATTCTCACTTCCATGATCCTCATCCAACCACGCAACACATTTGTATAAGGTCAGTATCAGCTCGTTGGGCTCGTGGCCAAAGAATATCTGATGGAATTCAAGTTTATCAACGGAAAATGTACAAAGTAACACAAATGGCTTTGTGAGGCGGGTGCTGGGTGGTGAGTAAATCAGAGGCTATATTGCTTTAGGCCTGTAGACCACCCTGGCTTTCAAGCTCCTAAAGCCTACCCACAGGCCAGAAAACAACTACGCCGCCCAACCGCTGAACTCCCCTATTTCTTATAGGATAAAAATCAGGCCATGGGGCAGCCCGGAACCAGAAAAACAAGCAGTCTGATCTGCACACTCAGGCCGCTAAAACCTACAGAAGCTCCTTTCTACTAACAAATACTTGGGAAGACAAACCCTCCTGTGAGGAGGTGACTGTGCATGTATTTAATGCATGAACAATACCAGATCTTAGATATTACTGATTTTATCTATTCCATTTCATTTATTTTATAATGTTTTGGAGCGAGAAAGGAATAATGGAGCGGGTACCATTCATTGTACACGTGCATATGCACTTGTGCTTCAAGTAGTCACACAGTAAAGGATCGTTGATTTAAATCTCAGTCAAACACATTTTAATCTTCAACAATTCCAATATATTTGTATTTAACTGGAAACAAACAAAACAATTAAAAAGCCTGAATGTTAAAATACCATTTTGCTTAATTTAAGCAAAAAACCATCATGATTTTGAATAACCAACATACATGTGTACTCTACAATTAACAAAACATTTAGCTAACAGTGTTTTAAAAATTCTCATTGTAAATCAGTGCAATTACACCTTTGCTCTTTTCTCTGCTGGCTGGTGGTGCAAATTTGCCCTCTGCTGGTGTCCATATTCACAATCGTAAAGATAATAACAATTTGCAATGATAATAAAAAATGTAGATTTTTTTTTCTGAGAGTTGTATTATTTTCTGAGGGCCAGAGTAGGAGTGACGTAAAGTTAATGCAACAAATAAAGAAAAACTAGTTTTTTTTTAAACCCTGTGTATACAAAGCATTTCCCTAACGTATAGCACATTCACAGTTCCTATAGCAACCAGGTGTTGTCACAAAAATACAGGTTTAGAGACCTGGGAGAGCTCACAAATTCCCTTAGAGGTGTCCTTTACTGATGTGAAATGTCTTGAATGTGCCAGCCCCACACTGACCACCTCTCATGGGTAAAACCGGTAAACAGGCTCTGTGCGAAAACTGAGAGGATGAAGTAATTTCCTACTCATGTGGTCTATTAAGTCTGGCAACTGTGTGGCACCGTACCTCCCCAGCATTTCTGGAGACAATGATGTCATAGCTGTTACCTCAGTCGTACAGGCTAAGTGCTGTAAAGTACCACTGAGGCCACAGGCAGGTGACTCTTAGCATCACTACTGGCCCCAGTTGGCCTGTAATAATATCCTGACTTTTCATAAAATACTCTCCCTACAGACTTGTATTTCTCAGATTGAGACAATTATGTGCTTCAAGTTGAAGTTGTGCTGTATTGAGTCTCTTAATCGTCATGCTGTGACACACTATGTTTGTGAGCGCTAGTTGCAGTTCATTATAAATGTTACGTTTAATGTGTGAATTGGTATGTCCAGATTACTGTGGAAACATTGAAAATCAACTTTTACATCAGAGTCAGAATCAGCTTTAATGGCCAAGTTTGAATACACATATCCGGAATTTGACTCTGATTGTTTTTGCTCAAATGCAAAATCAAAACAAGGACAATAAAACTATACATGAATAAGAAAGAAAGTCTTTGGACTGATGGAGTAAGCCGGAGAACCTGGAGAGAACCCATGCTGCCACGGGCAGAACATGCAAACTCCACACAGTATATATATATATATATATATATATATATATATATATATATATATATATATATATATATATATATATATATCACAGGCGTGACTCCTCTCAAAACGAGTTATCAGGCTGCCTTGCTATTGCCATTACTTACAATGGCTCCACTCTGCTAGAAGGGTGCAAAGTGCTTCTAATAAACGGTTTAGGGTTTCCTCATTTGCTCGCTGCTTGCCAGCCGTTTTACAAAAGACCATTAGGGTACTGACAGTAAATAGAGGAGCTGGACCCTTCCCGAAGCAATAGCTGTGCGCTGGGTGGAGGCGGGGTGGAAAGTGGGTAACAGATGCATGTGCGTAAGGACAGAGAGAGACAGTCAGATATAGAGTATAAATAACAGGCAAGTCATGGCATCCATGAGTGAAACAAGAGAACTATTAGGCCTTGATGAAAGAGCACTTGTGTGGAGACAAGCCAGCGATAATATTTCACAGGTAAAGAGATGTCCACATGATGATAACACCCACTAGCAGAGAGGATGAGTAGGGGATGAGTGAGAGGTCCCAGGCCCTCAGTGGATACCCTCCCCCCCCCCCCCCCCCCCCCCCCCCCCACGGCTGAGAGGAGATACCACAGGAGCAGGGAGGCTGTTATTCTCATGACTATCCCGGTTCATCAGCAGATTCTTATCATGCCTACAGACTCAATCTTTACTCCAGTTTAATGATGCAATCTCCCAAAAATTCCCTAAAAATGCTTAAACTGTGACCAGAAATGTCCCGCCAGGTCATCTTTAATTAGTGAGGTTGTCATGGATGAGATTGAAGTCAGGGAAGGTGGCATATGATCTTTAGTGGTGGAAATTCTATCTCCCGTATAGGCTCTTTGCTATACTGTGTTCTGACGCGTCTCATATCGCCGTCGTCATGCTGCCGTAAGTGGTACATTTAGCCAACAAAGAATATGAAACCTAATCGGCTCCTTGGCTTTATCTCCTTAAAGCATCAGTTGGCTATGGAATTAGAGGTTTAATATTTGATAGCGCTGGCGTCGTCTCCATTCATGAGAACTCTGAACACTTACCCTTTTATATTTTCACAGAGCATGTCCAGAATTTCCAGAATTTGTACTTCTATATGCCACCACCCTGGTTGGCCTCTATACCCTAAATTCTTATGGTTACATATAAAAACTTCTCGCCAAGAGTAGGATGAGAAAAATCAATACCAATCCATGGTAAGTCGCTTTGGATAAAAGCGTCTGCTAAATGACTGTAATGTAATGTGGTCTGTATGTAAGATAAAGCTACCCTCAGCAGCCAGTTAGTTAGCTTAAAGACTGGAACCAGGGGGAAACAGCTAGCCTGGCTCTGTCCAAAGGCGAAGAAATCCACGGCCTGGTAAACTCATTGAGACACAAGAGTTCAAGAAGTTACTGTATCAGGCCAAGAAGTAGTCCGGCACTTAACCCCCCCAATGAAACTTTGTTTTTTGTAAAGGCAAAACATAAAAGTTATGCCGTGCTGATTAGGAACCCTCTTGTGCTGTGAGTTTATCTTTTAAACAGAACCAGGCTAGTGGTTTCCAGATTAAATGCTAAACCAGGCTAACCGGCTGCTAGCGATATCATATTTACTAAAGTAAGTATCAATCTTCTCATTTAACCCCAGCAAGAAAGTGGATAAGTGCGGGTATTTCCCAAAAGAAGGGTTTCGCTCTGTATGTCATTGGGCTGTATGGGTAGAAACAGTTAGCTGTGCAGTTCCCAATGTACCACGAATACTATTAATAATTGGCAAGGCCAAGTAGCTGCTGTTTTCATCAATATACAGCACTTTTATCAAATCTATTTGCAAGTGTTGTCTGGACACTTGCCGTGTAACTCAATATAAACTGTACATGTTTTAGGTTGGTGATATAGTACCGTCTTAAGCAGCACAGTGAAATTGTATGTGAGAGGGGAGGAAACGTGTGGGCCGGGGGCCAGAAAAGGTCAGAAAGGATGAGATTTCCATCCCTCCTCCCCGCTGTCCTCAGGGAGATGGAGAGTGAAAGAGCCGCCTATCTGGCTCTGAATTAATCAGCCGCATCTCACCGGTCAGTGAACTGAAGTTCATTACACTGCTGGGAGAAGAAACTAGTGGGCAGACATAAGGAGGGAGGGTGGAGGTGTGAATACAAAAATGATCAGGGAATTAATTGAATTCAAACATGCATAGCGAGTCAGAATAATCATAATCTGGTGTGTTTAGAGGTCCATATTAAAGGTGTTATTAACGCTGGTGTTTCTTGTTTGTTTGTTTGTCTCAGTTATTCAAAAGATAGTTGTAATTACAGGGTGAAAGAAAAGGAAGACAAGCTTGTGGTGTAATTATCCCATTATTATGTCAACAGCATACCATAAAATCTGATCCGTTATTTTCATGACGAGCAACCTCAAACAATATTGTTGTTATTTTCTTACCCGGTCCAGAGGCAAGGGTCCTTTAAATGATATGAGGGCTGCTGAAACACTTAGCGAGGATTGTGAATTGTACATAAAGTGAGTGAAAACCAAATCCTTGAATGCAACTGCTCTGAAATGTGACCACAACAGAAGCATATCAGCCACCAAGCAAGGAGGTAAAGCAAATATTGTACTGAGCAATACATAACAAAAAACCTGATAATTATTGCAAAGCACATGAAGTAAATGAATCACTATAATTTCTCTTACTGGTTAAATGCTCACGTCATGAATTTAGATCAGATGTAATTCCTCCCTCATTTACTCATTCACTACTCACTATTAAATTGACACTCAAGAGTTCATCTATTGTAAAAGTAGAGATTTTAGGCACAATTCATTAATATTGATTGTGTCCTCACAACAGCAATGTCACACTCATGAAGTGAAAAAGGAGTGATTTCAGATACATATTAGATCCGATCAAAAATCAGAACAACTATGTTACGTATAAGAGTCATCAAAGTGTCATTAAGGTAAACACATGTGTGTAGAACCTTTGTTCTGATGTTGTGATACAGATTTTACCGAATAGTTTGACAAAGAGTCCTGTATTCCAACATGTAGTCAAGTCAATCTATTCATGAAGCACATTTAAAAATAACAAAATGTGGCCCCAAAGTGGTGAGATTAGATAGAAATACAAAAAAATGATTAAGACATTGTTCAATAAATACAAACAATGAGAATCAATCAAGTTGGATGAAAGTATAAAATGTCCTCATGTGACGCTTAAATTTCAACGTCTTTTGAAACCGCTTTGAAAAGAAGAAGTGAAAAGAAACTAATTAGATCAAATGATGCAAACAAATGTAAGATTGTCAGAGAAATTGTGATATACTCCAATAAAGGTGTGGCTGTTTGTGATTCAGTGAATGCTGATGTGACCTGAAACAACATTCAGCTTTATAATATATATGTTTTCAAACAAACACAATACGTTATAGTGTTATATATGCTATGCTGTTATTCTGTCGTGAGCATGTGCTTTTTGTGTAAAACAGAAAAGATATTATTTCTTAATATAAAAATGTTAATAATTATAAATTCCAATTCAAGAGTATTATGAAAGAAAATTAACTGAAATTACACAAAAAAAGAACAAGATAAAACAAAACAATTCTTCACACCCTACCAATCCTAAAACTTGATTTCCGCTGAAGAATTTTAAATATAAACATGAAAATGAATGCTTTCCTTGACGTTCTCGAGTCAACTCTTTCACCGAGTTCATCCCTCTGTCCTGCACCCCTCCGTCCTTGCAGGAATGTGCAGATATCACTGATAAAGGAGGCGGTGAGCTGAGCGAGGAGAGGAGGGAGAGCTTAAGCTGCTCCTTGTAATAAGCAGAGCCGTAAAACTGTGTCAGAAAAATGTTGCCCCCTCGTTCTTCTTCTCTCCCCCTCCCTTTATTCTTTATGGGTCTGTAACCGCATTTGTTACTCGTTTGATGGGCTGGGGGAGCCGTCCGGGCCCTGGAGTACAAGATATTATTCTTCACTCGCCCCCTCGCCCCTCAGCCCTCCCAAAATAACAGCCTCCAGCCTACTGTTTAAAGTCTCTCACCAGAGGGAGTGAGGGGGAGGAGAGCAGGAGGGAGGGAGGGGGGGACGAGGAGAGGAACACAGAGAGGCTGAAAGATGTCTCCATAGCTCTCCTCTGAGGAGATCAAAGTGGACTATTCCTTCAACCCTGTGGCACCATAATGGTTTGGTGGAGTCGGAGTGAGAGCCCTCGCTGCTCAAGATGTTGTAACATGGATGATTAGTGACAGTGTAACACTTTGAACATGCTCTGTACAAAGGGAGAACCCAGCTGAGCGAGAGGCTTTAAACTTTTTTTGGGGAGGGAGGGGGTATGGGGGTTCCTCAGCCACCAGAGAGCATTCAGGACTGAGATGTACGAAGATATCACATTCATTTCTCCGCTTTTTATCCGCGTCTCGGGAATAAAGTACAACAAATAGAGTGTGGGAGGCAGCGGGCATGCCTGTCATACTTTTCCCTTATTAGAAAAGGGAAGTCTGGGACATGTTTTCCAAATGTCTCAATGACACGTTTTGTACAGGAAAGCGTAGATATTTGATCCACAAGCTTATATCCATTTACATTATATTCAAGAAGACATTTGTTTATGCACATTTTAAATTTTGATCTGTAGTTAAAAAAGTTGATGAGTCTGCACTGATCATGCAAAGTTTAAGATGTCTGGATTACTTCTACACATTTTAAGTTTGTATTATCTGCACACATGGAGAAAGTAATCAAATTCTGTCAGTGACTGTTGCTGTGGAAGTCCTAGTAGCCAAAAAAATATCATCAGTAAAGTATCACAGTATGTACATTACATGTACTCTAATCATACTGTTCATGTTTACCCATTCAGTACTTATTTATTTATTTGCACTATTTGTTTTGTTTACAACTCACATAACACTTAATAACATCTATATAATATTTATCAAATCTTTTCTTCACTACTTGTGTTACAGTGCTGTCTATTATTTACCTTTATCTGTCCAGCTTTGTTCTCCTTGTCCCGAGTTGTTTCTATAAGTACATCAAGAGAGATGCAAAATAATAATTAGTAAGTTAAACTCCTTGTGTGAGCACACATACTAAATCTGATTCAGAAGTGTTGTGTTACTGTATAACAAGATGAAGTGATTATGGTAGTTTTGTTTTTTTGTTAAAAGTAGGAAAACGTGTCAGTCCAACTTGTGCCTGCTCTGTGACTTTGTGCAGAGTCTTGTCAAAGTCTCCAAATTCCCAGGTTGTGACTAAAGGAACATGCTTTCTCAATGATTACTCGCTGAGGGCCTTATATAGCAAAAACAACACACACTGCTCTCCTACTTTGCGGTTCCACTACAGCGCTGTGTGTTGTGTAGATAACATGCATACAGAGACAATCTGCTTCAGTTTGGCAAAAGAGTTTGAATTGTTTCATTTCTTTCAGGGAACTAAAGTGGAAGTCAGCGGCAGTAATGTGAAAATAACTTGAATATAATCAGTAAAGGAGTCAGTTATGATGTGGAAGTGATTGTTTGTCTTTATTCCCTAGTCTGTACGTGTTTCACTCAACAAACTTCTTCTTTTCCTCACTTTATCACTTGTGGAGAGGCATCAGGGGATCACAGCTTACTGACATGATGAATCTAACAGAACTTTTGAGAAGCCGAAGCATTCCTCACAATTATGTAGCTTTTCTTGTGGCTGTGAAAACTATTATTCTGGACGGAGAGAGGGCTCTTCCTCACTCCTAAAACTCTCGCATCTCCCTCGTTCTGTCTGGCTCTGAAAACTGACTCCAGTTGTGATCTCTGCAATCAAAGTAAGTCTGTTCATTAAATCACTATCTACTGTATATGTGAAAGGTGTGATCACATGATGAACACCACATGAATCATCACCCGACTCTGCAGTCCTCTCTCAGCTCTACAGATTTTTTTTCATCTTTCAGTCTTTCATTTTTTGGTTCACTCTCACTGCTCTCATTATGTTATTTTCATCTGCTGCATGTGTAAATAGGCAACTCTTTGCTAACTTTTAAGCATAACAACTTTGCTTGTTGAGCTGCCCCAAATTGGCCAAAAATGATTTTAAAGTTGACACGAAAACCCGTAAAAAAAAGGTATTTTATTCTTACTAAAAAATCTTTAAAAACTGCATAATCATCTTCTCCTTTCTTGCTCTTTTTACATGTAACCTTCTCTCCGACACATGTTAATGACATTGTAAGTATTAGTAATTAGTAATAAAGCATCATCATATAAGTATTTAAGAATAATAGAGAAACAATACTAGCACCCAGCCTGAATTAAACCTTAAGTTGCACTTTTGTCACTGTGTTGGACATCCTACAGTCATCTCTACTTCTTCACTATTATAACGATAAAAACATTCCCAGTGTGTCTGTGCAGACTAACAGGTTCACTGCCAGGTTTAAGATAGAGGCTATGTGATCCACTTATCTTAAGTGGGCTTTACCTGTCTCACCTGCCTGGCTTTCAAGAGGAACAGGAAAAGAGTGAGGGAAGGAAACGTTCACCTGGCCTCAGGCAGCCATGACAGAATGAACCAGTGCACTCTGCTCCCACAGCACATGAAGGGCACATGTTATCACATGTTGGATCACTTCACAGGTGGAGGTGTTTTGGTGGCCGCTTTATGGTTGCAAAGCACCAACGCCGGATGTTGTGAAATCGTCCATTACGTGACGCGCAGACAGTTGTAATGTGTGGTGAGTAGTGTGTGTGTGTGTGTGTGTGTGATGTGCCGTGTTTGTGTGTTTAAAACATCTGCACCTACTCGAGCGAGTTCCCCCCTTTTCAAGCCCGGGAGACGTTTCATTTGGTCTAAAAATATTCTAAATATTCCTCTCAGAAATAAACAAGTTTAAAATAAGACAAGAAATGAGCCTTTTATGGCTCAGAATAGACTTGTCTCTTTCTGTGTGGCTTTCATGTTAGAGGAAGTGCAAAACAAGCATATTGTTACATTGTTACATTTCCTTTTCTTGCTGTGAAAGCCTCACATTGATCTTTATGAGGTCACAGACAGTCCTTTGGGCTCCCTGTAGATTATGTTAACACCATATTTATAAATAAGTATAACTTGTGCTATAAGGATCTTTTTATACTTCAGTGAGATATACAAGTACATAGCACAGAAACAACCCCACTATTCTGCTTTTTAAAACCAAGTTCAAAGATGTATTGCTGCAGTATAACAGTATAAATGTATGAGACAATACAACCAATTCATTCTACATTATTGTAAGATTGATACCTTTTAGTTTCAGCACCCTGATTGGAGGGTTTTAAGGCCAAGACTGATATTTGAGAGAACTTTAAAAAAAAACGAATCCAATCAAATTGTCACTTTTTAACATAAACACAGATCCTTTACATTATGAAAAGGGTGCGCGTGTGTTCATGTGTTAGCATTTGGAGAATGATATTTCACATGTGGAATGTACGCAAACTACATGAGCCTATTCATGAATTCATTTCACATGAAATGTTGTTTCCTGTGTTACACTGACAATGTAGTGGTGCTTTTTCTTGTTACAGGAGAACATAAACATTTGGACAAAGGTCCCTTCAATTTAGTTATCAATGAACTGTTTCCAGGATACATACTGAGAATGATTGATTCAGTGATGAATTGTTGTTATTTTTATGTAATTGACACTGTTTAAAAATTACCACAAACATACATTTGGCATTTCTGTATCATACTAGCAAACATGCTATTCTTCAATAATGATTTAAACTAATATCAGCTAAAAAATATCGACCCGCCTACAGGGGCGGAGCGGGGAGGTGGTTTCTGGTGCTTCAGACTTTTTTTCCTTGCCACCTATCATTTTTTCCCGAAATGATGTACATATTTTTCTAGTACCATATGGCTTTTGTAATTACAATTGGAATAGTACATATAGCTGCTGTAAATGGAAAAAAAAAAAGGCACTGGACCACCCTAGGTCTGGACTAAGCCCTTATGTTCATAACGTCTGGCTCCACCTCTGCCTGCCAGTGTGAGAAAGTTTAAGAGAACAACTTTGTCAAAGCTCACAATTAAATATTTTTTAATTAATCAAATGGTAAAATAATTGTAAAATGTTGGTCCCTAAAAAGGTCTTATTCAGCATTTGATTGTACTTGTGCTCCACCCTTTCATGTCACTTCTGGTTGGAAGAACAAACAGATGGCGATGGCCAAATTGCCGAACTCCAGGCTTCAAAACCGTAGTCCACAAACCAATGGGTGATGTCACAGAGACTATACGTCCACTTCTAATATACAGTCATATGATTGATGTTAGTCTCGTTCAGCAATGCACCAGGTCACTAAAGACACACTTGAGAAACCAAATAGAACCTGTTTTCCTTTTTTATTGTCTTGTTAAAATCACTGGCCTTTAAATGGCTGTGGTGCAGGACTGTGTAAAAAACATACCTGAAAGGCAAGAGGGGAGTAAAACAAGAGCAAGAGAGAGACATAAGACGAGAGTGAGACGCAGGGAGAAAGATACATAATGCATCAGCGATGTCACGTTGTTGAGTCATGCACTCAAAGTTGGCAGGGAGTACTGAGTGATGTGCTGAGCTCAAAATAAAAACCTTGATTATCTCTTAACCGTCGCTGGCTCGCTCTCACTGTCAGGACCAATCAACCAGCAGGAGAAAAAACAGCATTCTTCTTCTGCAGCTGGAATTAATGAACTGACAAACTCTGTTAGAGCCACATGATGGGGCACCTGTGAGGGGCAACCACAGATAATGGAACAAGAGGAATACAAGGAGGTTAAATAGTCGGCTATTCCCATCAGCACAATTAGCATTCAACCCTTTTTTTGTCTTGAACACATAATACGTCATAGAGATACTGGAGGAAGACTAAATTCCTCTGGTCAGTCCCAACAAGTGAAGTATTAGGCTGTATCTGAAATATCATGGAAAGTCCCTACATGTAATTGCTCTTTTTGTTCCTTACCCTTCTTACCCCTCCACCTCCTCTCACCCCCGCACTGTTGTAGGGTCCAGCTGTTGCCGCTGCTGGCCCATTTGGTGGTAATCAGGTTCAGGCCAGAAGGCCCCACATCCTCTCCCCTGATTAACACTTCTCGAATTCTAACACAGCTCTTGACTTCTCCTCTTCTTGAATATTCGACCACTCCAGATTTGCTCACCTTCTGAGAGATGAATAGCCCTGTTGTTGACATGGAAAACAGCTCCGTCTTTGCTACCCTGTGGTAGACTCTCTCTCTCTTTTCTCCTTTTTGAAGAGAGAAAATAATGTGCCCTCCGAGTCAAGCTCGCAACTCTATTACAACTGATGGGTTTCAATGCCATATTTGTTTATTTGAACAAGCCAGCAGTGGAAGTGTTCTCCTTTTTTGTAATCAGCTGAGTTTCTGAAAGGTTCCTGGCCTCGGGTTTTCTACCTGTAGTGGAATCTGGACCATTCATACGCTCCATTACCAGGGCTGTCAGGCCCAACGAAGTCAAGGCACAACACACAGATTAATCTATGATTGCCAGTTACAGGACATTGGGCGTGGACATTTTTTTTCTCTGGCCTGAAAAGTCTGAAGTGAGGGGGAAAAGTTCCCTTGAAGCTAAATTGTCCAATTAACTTTTCCCCTCTGATCTCAGCGTAAATGAAGCAGAATATACAATGTTTCATTTTGAAAGTTCAGAGCTAAATGCACCCACTGGGGTTTTTCCAACACCAGTGATGCTATGTGGGTCAATGTTTCGATGAGTTAGTCTATGTCTTCAGATCAACAAACATATACACAATAAGAATGTTTTGCTGGTGGTTTTCCGCTATTCCACTGATTGACAATTGTTCGCAGTAACAAGTCCATAAAACACAGCATCATTAATGGATATGGAAGCTAATTTCAAAAGCTGGGACCAAGTCATTGTTTTGCACAGTCTTTGCACTCAACTCCTGAATACTAAACTTTGAGTTTTGAGTCCTGAACAAGTCATATTCCGCTCTAAACTAAATTGAATGCCATCATCTACTTCTGCAAGTGCAATTTTCGACCTGCACGTTTTGCATACTGCAATTAGTTTTAAAATTAGTTTTTGTTCACAAAGGAAATTCTTTGGTTTGATTTTTTTCCCACTTGCACTTAATAACGTTAACGGTATTTCTTCACGGTTCTCTCCTGCATCTGGATCGGATGCTGTCGGAATGGTTCAAACAAAGTGGATCTGAGGAATTCAGTGTAAACTTGCTGGGAATGAATAGCGTTGACGTTAGTTGGTTCAGGAAATGAAGGGAAAGGAATTGATTTGTGGCAAACATTTCAAATAACATACTTGGCCTTTGAGGAACTCCAAATGAGTCATTGGTGTTGAAGTCCAAGTCGAGTTGCAAAGTCCTGAGACTCGAGTCCACACCTCTGCATATCAACACTTTCATAATTTTACTTTAATAAATAAAACATTTGTGTAATTTGTTTCAAAGAGCCCGTTAAACACAACAGTGTCTAAAAGGGACTGTGCTTACGCATTTGTATCTGTAGATGACTGTAAATTGCGGGCTATCATCTAAATGTATTTTACAGAATGTTGTTCAAAACAACATTGATCAGACATAATCACAATCAAAGGCTGCGTAATCTTGAACGGCACCTTTTAACTCTCACATTGTTTGAGTCGGAGGTGATTCAGCCATTAGGCACGAGGATCTCTCTGTGGATCTGTGTATACGAGTGTGTGTGTTTGTGTGATTTCGTTATTAGGATGCAGCCTGCTACCGAAGCTGGAGCGGGCTTTGTGGTTAAATAATCACAGACTGCAGGGGTCTCTTCCCTCCTCGGCTCAGGCTGTGAAGTTTACAACCTTTCCATCCTCCTTTTATTTATCAGTTCTTTCCTTTTGATACATTCAACATGCCTGACCACATTTCCCTCCGGTGACATGCTCCTTTTCATTCAATCCCAAACATGGTCTTTTGTGGCAAGGCACCCCACTGCCAAAACTACTTAGAAGTTTCTTTGAAGTTTTTTTACCCTCTGTCTTTGCTTTATTAACCTTAGACCCATGGTGACAACATTTTAACTCCATAATAGTCCCATTGTAAACTCACAATGCTACTGACATTGGTTCATCCTGACAGTGTGGCACACTTTTATGTGACCAATAAAAAAGCGAGTAACCTTTTCTGAAATCCCATCAGCAGTATTTGATTACAAGGGGATTGTTTGGCCGTATATCTATTTCTAGTATGGCACGGCATGAAAAGGAAGTGACCTAAATTCATCTTGGGCTGATTGGCAGATGCATCTGCTTCGACTCCATTTATCACGGACAGAGTGAAGGCCAGAGGTCCTCTATTGGAGTTTAACCCTTACTGTAAAGGCATTAGTTGTGTTTTGATAAGGTTTTTGATAAATATGCATAGATTAGGATTCAATATACAGGAAGAGGAAAAGGTTTCTGTGTAGGCAAATGTATGGGAGGAAAGTACTTTTGGTTTGTTACCCAGGTTTGCATGTTACCTGGGCAACTGCTGTATTGTTTTTTTCTTAAAGACAGCACCACCTGTTGGACGGCTAGGGGTGCCGCCCTAATGAAACCGCATCGTAACTTCACATACAGGTGACAGCATGTGGTAGAGGTCAGTTACCAACTCCAAAAGTGTGACCACCCAGCACAAATGAGCTCCCCTGAGATGATTTATAAACTCCTCATCTGAAACATCAGACCTTAAACTTTTTTTTCTCTCTCTCTCTCTCTCTACCTCTCTACCTCTCTCTCTCTACCGCTCTCCAACTCTCTCTCTCTCTCTCTCTCTCTCCAAAAAAACACTAACTGAAATACACAAATGACTGCCTCGTCATATTCACAAATGCATATGCAGACTCTCCCAGCCTTCCTGGAAACAGAAATGTAGGAGTGTAAAAGTGACAAACTGGGTGTGCAAGATGAGCCTTGCCATTATTTGTCTAATGGGGGGTAGAGGATGAAATCTGCCAAGATCTTGAAAAGCTGCTAAAGTTTCCAGTTCCTCTTAATCATATTTGTCCTCAACATTCTTGCCCGAAGCCTGGGATTATAAAGAAAATCAATATCATTTTCAACAAGTTAGCGGAAGGTCAGAGATCTAGTCTCGCTGAATTTGCATTGTGTTACATTTAAAACTCTGACCATGCATTAACACCAGTGTAGAGAGTGCTAATGGTATATGTTATCTTGTTGGAGACACTTGGCAGTGAGTCCTGATGCAATTTTAAACTGAAGAAAACCAGAATAATTCAGCATGAATGATTTCTTGTTTTAGAATAACAAACTGGCCTCTGAACAATTTACACGTATGGTATTTGTGTGTGAATTATAATATATGTTTGTCTCTGTTGTTTCTTAACTTGCCTCTTGAGGGATACATACATGTAATTAGATGTGAACTGAAAACAAGGAGTCATTCTTTGTGTGAAGTGAGCCACAGAGAGGCAGAGAAAGAGAGAGAGAGGGAGAGACTGATTTTTTTACTCTTTCTGCACAATTTCCTTTCTATTTCCTCCCTGAAGACCCTTGTCTGCAGAATGTGCAGAGTATGCTTTCCACGGACAGGAGGCTATGGAACCTGCCAGAACAAAAAAAATGTGAAAAAAGGGAGGGAGAGTGAGAGAGAGACGCTCCTCCTCCCTCTTGCACTGCAATGCAAAAAAGATGGAGTTATTACCCAGAAATCCTCACCGCCTTGTTTTTTCACTTTTTATCCCGGAGTTCCCGGAACACTGAGCTGCTATTACGACCAGAAATACTTGGACCGCACACCAGTTACCCGCTCTGACGTTGAGGAGAGAAGAAAAAACAAATGGGTCCTCATAGCAAAGTGCATCGGCCTTTATTTCTGTCCTACATCACACCTAATTGGTGTTCATGTGAGACAGCCAATGGTAGACTGGGGCTGAGGTTCAGCTGTGGGTAGAAATATTAGAACAGTGGGATAAAGTTCCCAGCCTGCCCCCCCCCCTGTTAACCGTCTCAAACATTCGTCTCACTTTCAGCTAATGACAGCGAGGCGGCTGTTATAAGATATGCAATTTGACTGTACACTGCAAAAAAACATCCATATGAATTAAAGCTAGTATTAAGTTCTTGTATGAAGCCCAATCAGTTGTTTTTTGGATAGTATAAATATGAGGCATTATCACATACATTTTTGACGTGCTTGGATACCAGAAAAAAATATTATATTTTGTGTTTCTCTGCTGATCATTGTTTAAAAAAAAAAATGTCTGTTTTACAACTATTCTGATGTGAACAAGCATTTACAACCTCTATTTTGTTTGCATTTGAACAATGAACTGTATCTTTTACAATTATGTTTCATATTAAAATGTTGCCAAAAGAAATACAACTGACATGACTTTGAGATACTCACACTTCTTGCTTGAAAATGTCTTTTAAATGAATGACTTACACTCTACCTTTTCAAATAAGGCCCATGCACTATACATTCACGTACTACTCAATGAAACATTAAGAAACAACACTTTTTTTGTCTCGCCCATCAACTACGACAACCTTCCTTGTATACACTCCACCACATTTGGTGCTAAAACTCTACTTATGCTGAGTGAATATATATATTACTCTCACAAAGTTGTTATCGTGTGATTTTTAATTCCTCGAACAACATGTTTGCCCTCGTGACAATCAGTGAAATAATATTTGCGTTCACCAAATCAGCCTTGGTCATCCATCAATAGGTCATTATCCACTTTGGTCAATTTGGAGGAGAAAAAAAAAGAGTAAACATCAACAAACCCTCCCAACAAGGTCACACGTTTCCACTGACGGATGACTACATGTGAGATATGTCCTTTAAAGCCATGGTCAGTGCCCGGCCCCTCAGCCTGATGTGTCTCAGGACAGGTGGTGAGAACGACTGCAGTTTAGTGGCCATTTGTCCTGAACAAATTAAAGCCAAAGTCCAAGGGCCACTTGAAGCACCCTCTAATATGCAGCGGGGGGGGGGGAACCTGCGAAGCAATGCATTGCACAATGGGTGTTATAGAGCAGAGGAAGTTTGAGTCAAAGAAGGAAGGATGCCCTCTTAAAAACCAGGAAATGAGACTCCAGGATGCCAACTGCTCACCACCAAGGATCAGGTCACACAGCGAGATACTTACTTACTCTGCGGTGTCTATTTAACCTTTCATGGTGGCAACACACCTAACTTCAACACACGTCAGACGTAGAGACAAACCACAGGGATGCCATGTTTAGTCATTGAGGAAATAAAGGTGCTATGGTAATTCATATTCTACAAATATACTACAGTGTTCCATGCGTCTGTTCCCATCATGGTATTATACAACAGGTGTGCTTTTATTTGTATCATATTTGTTTCTTGGACAACATGACATCGCTCATATTTTCCTCCTCCCTTGTCATGAGTCATCAAACCACTGCTGACACTGGCTGTCAATAAAGAATACCTTATTTTACTGGTAAATCACACTTCACTGCAAAGCATGAGGCGGCTCAGTAATGGCGTACTCCCAGGACAAACACACACACACACTCATGTAATGACAGAAATCAGCTCTGGATATTTTAACAGTGGGAGGATGCAGGAGCAAGGCCAAGGGCTGGGGAAAGGGAGAGGAAGGAGAGGGGAGATGGGTAGATAGACGGAGTCATTAAGATAGCTGGGGTGTCAATGTAATTCATCAGGCCTGATAAGGCCGTGGCCCGCGGCCAAAGAGCAAGGTGTGGCACCTTCCCTCACCAATCACTGTCAATGGTAGCGTCCCTCGCAGCCAGTTTGTTGTTTTTACTCTATTAATATCAATATTGATGAAATGGAAATGAGAAGGAACAGCTGGCTCATTGGATCATTCACCATCTGATATTATGTTCATGTGAAATTTATTGTAAACGTTCTCTCTTCACATTTAAATGTCTCATATGATCACAATGTTAAGTCTTTATGACACAGTACCACACGAATGGAGTCCAGGATAAATCCTTTTATTCTGTGTTTAGTACCTTTTAAGCTGAGTTTTGGGGAATAAAAAGGAGACCATGTGGATATAAGTCTGACTCAACAAAATGTAAAGCTGCCAGGAAGCCAAAAAATGACACAGGTGCCTATAACAATGTCCAAATATTTCATGATATACATTCAAAATATCATTATAGAACAGTTCAGGGTTTTAAAATATATTGTGTAACTATTTATAAATGAAAATAAAAATGTAAGAATTTTAAAGATTGTGCTTTCCCACTGCTTCCATCTCAGCCGATGCAAAGTATGAACTGTGCCTCTGCATGTTTACTTTCCACCCATGAATGCGATTTTTTTAAACCCAACGTGGCGTCATTGCACCTGAAGCAAAATTCTAAGTTGCACAATCTGTCAAGGAACACACCCACAAAGTCAAACCCATCCAAAATCAGATCAGTCCAAATTGAACACATTGCAACTTTAAAGGGCGTACAGAGAGGAGAGCTCACTGTTTGTCCTCTTTAAATTACCCAGAAAACGATGTGTGATGCATCTCTGCGTCTCCAGGCGATGATGGATGGATCCATCAGCTGCGTTGTCTCCTGATTAAGTGGCTGTATCTAAACACAGCTTCCAATCTACCAATTTGTCTCAGTAGCAAACCACAGATGATTGATCTGTTGCACAGTATTTTCTCTCTTCACTCATCCATTTCCCCCTCTTTCTCTCTCGTCAGCAAGTTCCACCTCCACTCCGTCAAGCATCATGTGACCAAGGTGCACTGCTCCCCAAGTGGCCTGGGCCTTGCAACAAGTTCTTTACAGTGAAAAAGCCGCACAAATGGCCATTCATATCAATCACTAAACACCATCAACCAGGCTTTCTGTTTCCAATGGCACCGAGGCAAACACAGCCAGTCCTGTTCTCAACATGAAAAGTTGCTTGTGCCCCGAAATTCAAGGTGCTAAAAACCGAGTTGATACTCAAAAGCGAGATTCTCTCTGCTGGGTTTTATCAAGGTGGGCGGAAGTGAAACTCAAAAAAGGGTTTCGATTTTCAACACTGTCCTGATAAAGTTCTGCAAAATATTTCATACAGTCAGTGATGCTTTGATGAAAGAGAGCACTATGGTGATCTCAAGGGGTGTAAGTGGAGCAAAAAAAGCTAAGGCCTCCTGCTGCATTTAGGAGGTGTGAAGGGCTGCCCAGGTTCCAGTGTTAAGCATCTGTCCCCCCCCGAGCAACAAGCAAGGCTGTGTGGGGACCGGCTTACCTCTCTGCACAAAGGATGTCCTGTATTTTCCATGCACATACACACACTTAAACGCACACCCCTTAACATGACCCCTTAAGCTTTTCTCTTTGTCACAAGGCACACGTTTCTGAGCCCCAGCTTACAAATACTTGTTTGCTTGACAGCCTGCTGGTTTTCTGAGCCGAAGGAGCAGAAGAGTGAAGAGCTTTAACCCACATCTCTTTCCCTCAGGCTGATAAAGTGCTCTGATAAGCTCCGAGGTGCTGGTGAAAAGTGGCTGGCCCTCAGCCCCCAGGGCTACAATATGAAAGAGTGGCTTGTCTGGAGCAAAGCATAGAATAGAAGAGATGATGAAGCCAGAAAAAAAAAAAAAAGCGCATGGAGGAAAAACAAAGTCCAGAAGAAAGGAATTGGATTGATGATGAAGTGGTCTGGGTGCAGTGTGCATGTCTGTATATGTGTTTTCTCAGGTATGCATGTGTGTGTGTGCATACATTTGTGAGAACTTACTTTCGCCACCAGCTGTGGGCGGCGAGAGGGGGGCAGGGTGTGTAGAAATGGGGGAGTCCTGCCATGTGTTTATGTTGACTAATGAGCTAATTACCCAACCCCTAATCTACTTCAACTTGTGTCATTTCACAGGAATGCTGCAGCAGTCAAACGCTTGCAGATTATGGGTCATTTCCTGACAGTTAAAGGCAAACTACCACAGCAGTAATTCCTCCACACACCAGGCGCTAAACCACAAGGGCTACAGCCTCTCCATTTGCCTCTTCATGAATTTATTGTCCTAAAATTTGACTACAGGATTTACTCGTAAAAAAAAGAGAACACATTTGCTTCAGCATCTTGCAGTTTATTAGTTAGATGATGTGACTCTTGACGTATTTCTCTTTGTCGGCCCTACTATAGTACGTGTCGGCCCAGACTCCTCATCATTTGTACGATAAAATGTATCATACGGTTTTTAATTATTGAATCAACACTGGCTCAAATCTGTGCACGGTAGATCTGGGTTGATAAACCAGATGCAAAGATAAGCATATACTGTTATTATACTGCTTAGATGTTAAACTCACATTGTAGTTATTTAAAAGAGTACTTTTGTTGCGAGATTTTTTTCAATAATTTTGCTGTGACCTGTTAACAATGTGCCATACAGGGACCAAAGATTATCTTCAAATGTGGTGATTTTTTTGTTCCTTTTGTGGACATTTACCCTCCTACTTCTTAACAGGGCAACACCACCTGAATTCCAATATGTTATTTACATGGCCTATAAAGTACAATCAATCATTTGTTTTCACAGCAGCAACAATGCATACAAGGCTTAAAGGAGAACTGCACCTTCAGGAGTAGTACTTATATCTTAAATAAGTTGCATAAAGCCTTTTGTGCCTCCCAGATGTGGTGGTGCAGTTTGATATATTACCTCAAGTGATGCCACTTGAGTCAGCGGTCGGCTGGGGCTGAGTAGTACAAGTTTGAAACTGAAAACAAAGCCGGAGGTGTGGAGCTTAAAAAGAAGTGAGGTTACCAAACCTCTGTAGCCCGCTCCTCGTCTCTGCTGCTCGAGGCTGGCAGCTTTGAGGCTTGAGGCTATCGGAGCAGCCTACAGTAGCCAATAGCTATTAAGTAAACATTGACAGCTTCTTCATGACTTTGCTGATTAACTGCCACTGTCAGGAAGTTTCAAGTTTTTGAGAAATATGAGGCATTCTTTCTTACAGCAAAAACATTACAAAGCAGCTGGAAAGGGCTACATGTCGAGGTATAACTTTGGGAATTGCTTTCAAAGTGTTTCAGGTGAGTGTTGATGAATCCACTCAGCACTCCATCACTTGAAGTATTGCTGGCTTTCATCTAAGAAGTATTTAGAAAAAACATAAATATAATAGCTGTCTACACTGGAACTGTCAGAGGTGAAGTAAGTCATTTTTACATATTAACTACCTCCTTGTAAGTGAATATTAATCAGCCGAAAACAATTTAGATGAAAGTAAAAAAGATTTTGAGGAAAAGCAGGGAAAAGTTTAAAGGAGTTTGGAGGATTGTATCAATCAAATGTCTAAGTCAGACCAGCATGGGAGGTCTCCATCCCCTCCACCCACAGCGAGAGGTGTGAGTGGGGATTTAGTGAAGTCACCCCTTCCTCTCCCTCCTTGTTCATCATCCACCTCCCTGGGGTGCATGCTGCTCCGCTCCCCCCTCAACAAGCTCCCATCCATCACTCCTAAGATTTCACTTTAATAGGTGGTCCTCTTCCTCTTTCACACACCCTTCTGGGAACATTTGGCTGAGGAGAACAAGACGGTGAAAGTGGGTGTTGTTTAAAAAAGTTGTTGATATGATTGGTGCCAACATGATACTAAAATAATGTCTGCTAATACTATTTCTGCTGTTGTTTATATGTCTTCTCTTTTTATTTCTGTGGGTATTATTATTATTATTATTAATGTATATTTACCCATCAGACATTATATTCTTTTTAATGAAAAACGAGACTCATTCTTCATATGTGTGACGGACGGCACTTATCATTCATCACACTTTATTCAGCAAGGACGTCTCCATACTTCTGCACTTTACTCTTTCTACTTCTTTTTCTCTGTTCTTACCGTAGCATTGAGGTGACTGTAATACTGCGTGATGTGTTTGGAGAAGATGACAATAAATGGAATCTTGCATCTTGATACGTGACATCAAAGGAATAGGAAGACAAAGTTGCTCAATGTGTGGCTGTTTAATTTAATCTTAACACAAAGTTTTTTTTATTTCACATACAGTAGTGAAGAGCCAACCACATACAGTATATTCAATTTCACAGTATTGGCCTTCCTGCAGAAATTAACACCAGAATGCTTTGTTTTGCATGATGTTCTCCAGTTTAGTCCGCTGAGCACGTAACACCAGCATGCTGGACTAGCCCGGGCCGAGCGGTAGCTCCTCCATTCAAACAGGAGGCAGGTTGGTTGATATTTAAATGGCCTCTGTTTGTTTTTCTTCTGGTCCCGTGTGTGCATGTGAGCCCAGTATAAAGGGCCGTGTCCTTTTGAAGGGGATAGCACCAGGAAAGCGGGGGGGAAGGAAACCTTGCTTTGGTGTTTTATATATCAACGGAATGACTTCCCTCAAATAAAGACGTGCTCCATTCTGCCGGTCAGGGCTGGAACAAGCTGCTCGTTTCCTGTCCTGAACATTCGCAGTGTGTTCAGAGAACAATGCTCCCGGCTGGAATGAAGGAGAAATCACGTCTTGAAGATTTTGGCGGGGTGCTTTTTGTTTGACCGCAAGTTCAAGCTGAATCATATGTTTACAGTATTTGTAACATTTGAATGAAGCCGCACAATTGTCCCATTTAAATTAATAGAAATGGTGAAACAATAGAGAGCCGCTTTTGAAGCTGTCATCCGGGAACAAAAGGCAAAGATGAAAGTATTTCCTCCGAGGCTGTAAAGTCTCTTTAAACTCACTTTTCAGCCATAAACGGTAGCCACACAATAACTCTGACGACTGGGATAAAGACCCCTCTGCTATTTAATGAATTCTAGTTGAATTATTCTTCCTCTAAATGTTCATATTTCTTGCCAACTGCCCTGGCCACGCAGCGGACAAAGGCTTCTCTTTGCCTCTCTCTCCGCTGGGAGCTCGCCATGCAGAGATTCTCACTCGCACTGCCTCCTCATCAAATTACAGCCCTGCTCCCTCCTGTCATGTTGGCAAACAAAGGTCTTAAAGCGCACTCCCAGTGTAATTGCCTCTAATCTCAGACATAATGTGGCCTTTCAAGTCAACTAGTCGGAGAGAAAAGGGAGCTGTTGTTCCCTCTGCCTTTTTTTTTTTTCACCCACTTTCACTCCGAGGACAGTTTAACGGTCCTGCTGCTGCTGCGCTCTGTTTCCCATTTTGAGGTGGAAGAGAGATTTTTTTGTTGGGACACAGTGTCAACATCGTGACAATGTAAAAAGTTTGCTCTGGAACTTAAAGACACGCCTGTCATTACTGAACCTCTGCAGGTGAGCAAATGTTTGGTTAGTGTGGTTTAAATAAATATGAAATTTCAGAAAAGTGTCTATGGTAGTGCAAGTAGTTCTCGGTGAGCTCCTCCACCTTTGGCCTGGATTCTCTCTCCGTGGTGAGCATCAGGCAGTCTGCAGCTGGAAGTGTTTCTGCGGTTTGGCCAGGTGTCTCTCTCTCTCTGCCCTTGCCTGGGACAAGGCCTCAGCGGGGCCTGCGACTGGAGTCTGGGAGCAGGCTTGAGGCGCTGAAACGAGCTGGGCTGCCCCTCCGTGATCTAAAATGTCCCGCAGACCCACCTGACCGGTGGTCAGCTGTAATTGATACAACACGATAGCAGCGCTGGAGGGGGAAAAAAGAGAACATTTAGATGTGTGTGAGCAATGTGGGGAAGAGAAACATAGAGCTGTGGAGAAGAGGAAAGAGAAGGAGAGAGGGGATAATGGAAATGTTGGACAAATTCTTTAACTGAAGAGGCCTTTTTGGTTAAATAATGGAACGCAGACTTTAATATGGTTTCCAGGGGCTTTGGCAAGCAAAGATGAACATATGAAGTAAAAAACACAGTATCTGATATCTGATTTTAGAGCGAGTGAGGAGAGAGTGCAGGGTAAGAGGAGATGCGGTGTTTCTAAAACCATTCAGCTGGGCTTTTTTTAAGGAACCCAGCTGTGCGCCCTGGAGGTCCTGAGCTCTAACTGTGGCAAAATCAGCACAGTGAGGCCAGGCTGCAGCTTCAGAGCCTGGTTTGCCATGACCTGATGTTCCAGGAGCCTCTGTGAATTGATGGGCCCCAGGAGAGTTGTCACAAGGGCCCTCGAACAATCACCCATTCATCCCTGCAGCCACAGCAACAGGGCAAACACTCACAAAGGTTTAAAAGGCTGTTTTTTAAATCTGATGTGAAAAAAATGTAAAACACATTGTTTTTTTTTGGGGGGGGGGGTTCTTGAGAATTAGAAATAAATAGCTAGCAAGAAGTTGGAAACACTGACAATTACGGATAGGTTGTCCTCCACCACCCACATTGAGATTCTCAGGTGAGTAAACTAAGAAGAACATAAAATAAGTGTAACCCCCCCCCCCCGCCCCACCCCTCGTGAATATGGCCAGTATATTTTAGGATAATGTGGCTGAACTGGCTCGAGCCCATCACGCCTCATGTGCCAGGGCTACACACTGCTGTTACATAAGACAGCTGAGCCGGTCCAGACATCTAGACTAGTCCTTATGTGGACAAAATGGGTGTGTTTCACTGTGTCCCCTCGCCCAAACCCATTTACCATGACTGTATCAACCCAACTTCTCTCCAGAGTTTTCTAAGTCCCTCTCACTCTCAAAGATTAGAGGCCTGGAGGTCAGCTGCACATCAGTTACATTTTTCTATGCTTCGCCGGCCAGTTATTTATAGAGCGAGAACAAATATACAATGGTAGGAGGGTAGTGGTTTGGGTAGGAGGCAGGTTAAGCCCAGGAACATCTGTCCTTTCAAAGGCATCTCTTCCTTGGTATGCTCAGAATCCACTCCAGGGGTGTCGGTGCTTCACTGGTAGTCAGAGAGATGGCATGCTAGTCAAAACAGAGCTGAAGAGGAGGGAATGAAGAACCTCATCCAAGCCCAATCTCCCAAATAGCACAGTAACATGTTCCCAAAGTCACCTGACTCCTGAAGATATTTTGCAAGTATTTTAAAGGTTTGTCTTAATGAACAGAAAACACCCCTGTCAGGGCAGGGAAGACACAGAGCAGAAACAGCAACATTTATGAGGTGCAAGAGGAGAAATGACAGTTAAAACTTGAAGTATTGACTACAGGTCTTAAGCAGCGATTATTTGATATTATGCTAATATAGACTGTTCATATGAAATGCATGCCAAGAGAAGGTTTTTTTGTTGAAGTTTAACCTATGAAGTTGCCCGTATCTACAGGATAGAGGGTGTTGCGTTCAATAAAAAGAGCATTCAAGGACAACACACTACCCTGACTGCTGATTTTAAGATTGGTAAATAGGCTTATTAGTTTGCAGCCAATACCGTAACACATAGTATAACTGGACAACAGGTACAAATGTAATGTGTCACAGGATTTATCTTCGTCACTTTGCCTTTGTATTGTTTGTCCTTTGGGCCGACACATGACGTCTTCTCAAGGCAGGAACAGTGTGTGTGTGTGTGTGTGTGTGTGTGTGTGTGTGTGTGTGTGTGTGTGTGTGTGTGTGTGTGTGTGTGTGTGTGTGTGTGTGTGTGTGTGTGTGTGTGTGTGTGTGTGTGTGTGTGTGTGTGTGTGTGTGTGTGTGTGTGTGTGTGTGTGAGGCTGACAGAGTCTCTGTTTAGTCTGTCAGCATCAGAGATGCTTCATTACACACTCGTAAATCCAACCGCACCGACACTCCCAGTCCGACCTCTCACTCTCTCTTTTACTGATTCTTACTGACATGCATCGAAAACAAACACACACACACACACACACATAAATGTATGCAGATGCGCTGGTTCGACAACGTCAACAGCTTTATTTACCTCTCATTTTCCACTGAGAACCTGAGATTTTTAAAATTAAAATAAACAATTGTGTAAATAATTTAACAATCTGCATATCAAGATGACACAAATGAATAATCCTAATTGTGTATAAACATCATTAAATACTTCTCATTTCTCCCAAATGTACCAATTTCAAGTGACATTTAACATCTAAAACATGATTCAAACTGTTTTTTTAATTCACTCAAGTACAATAATACTGTTTGTTATAATTATATTAGTCTAAATCATGACTGAATACAATTGTTATTATATTTATATATATATTTGTTGAAAAAAATACTTATTGTTGCTTCTTTATTTTGTGACTCAGGAGACAATAAGCAAAACTGTACAAAAGAACTAATTGAAACATTTTTTTCTTTTCCTGTGGACCTGGTGTGCTTTACTTTCTCAGCCATGCGTTGCAGAACAAGTAAGGAAACTTTGAGGATGAACAGCAGACTAAATAAACTCACTGAAAATAGAAATATCACATTTGCACTGGCTGAGAGATACGTCTTATATCTGAAACTGCACGCCGTTTTGAAACATTTCTCGGTTTCTGGATATAAAATGTTCTTCTATTATTTGACTGAGCAAGTTTGTATTGATATCAAATGCTTATTTTCGTTATTTTATGAGTATGTATCAGACCCATTGCAAATACATATTCTAGATTTTTAACAAATAATTTCTTAGCCTTTTTAAACCCATTCACCCTCTACAAACACAGGCCAAAGCTCAAACCAGCAACTTTTTATTCAAAATATTAATAAATCCCACACTCAAAAAATCCCAAATCAGGCTTAACTTTATGAAATCTGTTTAAATGTATGCACAAGTCGTGAGAATATAATTTATATTTGATTTGAAGGCAATTCAAATGTGTAGAAAAGAAATATGCTTTTCTAACTTTATGGGAATTTATTTTTCAGGAAAGAGAATATAGAGAATATTTTAGTAATAATAGTTGATTGAATTAAATGATGTCTACGATTTATTTTTTCATCAATAACTTGCTTTTATTGTGCAGCTATGTGTCAGTTGGAATGTACTTTATAATCTAAGTGACTTGAACCCTGACCACCTCATTTTCTATCATGCACGATGCAATGTGTTGTAATATTCCCCCAAACAGGGACACATCGACGGTGATTCAACTTAGTTTCTCTGACCGACGCTCGTGTCTGAGGGCCTGAACAACACGCTCACCTTCAGCCTGCCTCGTGCAGAAAGCGACAGCAACGAGGTGAGAGATGAAAGAATGAAATCCACGTTCAACATACAGGTCTGACCCTCATGGAGAGGGATTATTGCTAAATGTGTTCACTCTATAATCCTTAGAATATATATATATATGTTTACATCGTAAAAACGAAACAAAAAAAGGAGTGGGGGTAAGAATTTAGACGTAAAAAAACAAACAGGCGATAACTTCAAAGTAGGTACACGTTTGCTGGTCCCTGGGGTGTTGCAGTGCGCAATTTCATTATTTATAATATCTATATATGTTCACAATGTTCACACTGAGGGTGTTTTTATTTTAACCAATTAGAAGTATTATATATGAGGAGGAAATGAGTTATTCTTGAACCAACCCCCAGTTACGTCATGGTTGTAATTGTTTTCGTTATTTCCCATCGCAGACTGGTTACACCGTACATCCTGTACCTCTTCAGGCAAAACTTATAAAAGGTTTCGGTCGGGTCACAAATTCAGTGCATGCTGGGAAGTCTACAATGTTTCTCTTTCCGTTTGTTGTCAGTTTGTTGCGTGGACCTTCAATTAGTAATTTGATTTTACAAAACGTACACTTTATTTCACTTAAGTTTTGAGATAGTATTAATTTATAATATTAATAAACAACATTGTATACCTGCTTATGTTTTCTATTATGAGGAATGCTTGTGTACAACATTTTAGAAACAATAGGGGGAAAAAGCTAATAATTAAACCAGAAATAACGTTAAATAATATGTTTAACTATATATAGGTAGATATTTATAATGCATCATGAATCAGCATATCATGAAAAGTTCAACAGAGCTGTCAAACGGCTGCAAGAAAGGACTCCCCCTATAATTACATTTTAAGAGCAGAGGAAGCTGAAGGCCTGAACCCCGTCATTCAGTCGGCATTAAATAAACACAAGACCCATCAGTGTCAGATATGCCCCTCACACAGTTGCACTGTAAATAATGACTTTCAATGACCGTGAGCAAAAAAAAACCTGGGGTCATGATCAGGCTACGTGAAGAACAGTCCAGCTCCTGAAAGCTGATATATTGATAAATCATTAAAGTTTCAAAAATTAAACATGTTATCACTTTGGTGTATCCTCAATTCATATTCACCCCTTCTAAAAAAAAATGTTTTTGAAGTATGACACATTATTCAGCATGGAGAAAGATCAGGAAGCAGCATGTTGTTACTTGCCCAGTGGAATAACACAACACAATATCAGCAGACAGTGAATGATGAATACCACTCTCTTGTAACAAATACTACAGTCCCATGGTGCAACAATATTGTTACTGAAACAAAACAATGGTAATAATTGGAGGAGAGTAAACGTGTTGTTCACGGAGAGAGGTTTGCAGGATGAACTGAAATGTGATATCTAACACGTCATGGAATTTCTATTCTTCATCCAGCCCGGCTCCCCTTTGATGCCGTAAAAAAACCTATGAAGACATGGATTAGCCAGGGATTACGCTGATTCAATGACAAACAATTATTTGGAGCGAAGTTAAGATCAAAAGCTAAAGTTTGTTCGACAGCGAAACAACAGTGTCCGACTGTGATTCCTGTCTCCATGTCAGTGCAAAAAAATAATTCATTTTCAAGTTGTATTTTGTTTTTGAAAAGTGGATGACATATTTCAATGATGTCATATTGTTTGACTATTATTAACCATCATTATTTATTATTGTACTCTTGCATTTCAAATGTTTCAAATAAGGTTGATGTCATCAACCATTTCTACAGTATATTAGTACGAAAAGTGGTGATTAAACTAAAAACTCAACCTAAAGTACATATTTATACCTTTTTATTTATACCAGTCTTTTGAAGCCGAGGGAAATCATTTTTGAATCTATATATTTTTCCAAACCTAAATTCTGATTTACACCTCAATCACACAGACATTAGACGCCCCCGTTGAGCTCTGTCCCTCTCCAGTTGTAGCTTAGTGATTTAGGATGACCTTTATAACCTTAAGGTCAACATCAACATTGTTTTAAGGTGTACTTGTGTGGGCGAGCAGTGCTAATGCTCTGTGACACAATAAAGCATTTTTAAATTGGTAATAAGAAAGGTTGCAACTTTTTTTCCCCTTGCCTTATCATTAATTCTCGCCTTGTGTACAAAAGTGCCTCTGCAAACACCTTTGGAAAAATAGCCAATAATAAAAGGAATACCACAAAATATTTGAAGTATAGTTTCTGTGAAATTTCTAGACAATAACAACAACTACACTGTGACTTGTTTTACATTTTCCACCCACTAATGTGCCTCCAGAGGGCCCACGCTGACGGTCTTAACTGTGCGACGTACCAAATATTTAGAGTAATAGCTGGTTACTGTGCTATCTCTACCACTACAAGCTGTCAATCTCTACCCTGCAGCTAATTAAAAAGGCCCCGGGCGCTTTATTTGTTTGCACACACTGAGGGCAGACTGGAACAGTCAGGCGTGGGGGGCATGACCAGCACGCCATGCCCCCTTAAATCACTCCCCTGTGCCAAAAACGCTGACACCACAAAACAATCCTGACAAAACATTTCGCTGTGTCCCCAGTGTGGGCGAGATGAGAGAGAAGGGGAAAAAAAAAATCATGACTGGGATAATTTATAGGAAATTATCTGTCTTTCTGTATCATTCCTCTCTTTCCCCCCCTCAGCTCCAAAATGACACAGCCTTTGTCCTGTTTGTGTCACACAGATTCACACCCTCCTTGTATTCCCCTTTCCACATACAATAAAAGGAGACTTTTGCGTCGTTCAATATAAAACATGCTCTGACTTACTGTATTGTATCCCAGGCCTGCATCCGATCTGGTGTGCGTTGTCTTTTCTTTTATGTGCCACTGCTGCTGCTGTCGTTGAAGTAGTTATGCTACCCGCGGAAATATGCACGTCCTTAGAAGTGACACAAAAGATGGAGCTGGCATGGAATAAAAGACACATGCTTTTTAATTGTGTTGCAGTGGACCCTAGGGCATCAGCTGCTGTGGGCCTCATGGCTCTCTGCTGCCACCTGTCTGTCTGTCGAGAAGCACATCAGGACCCGCTCTGAAGATGGAGCTGCAGAATGTGCTGAGTAATGCTGTGTGGGGTCATGTTAAAACACCTTAATTATTGTCTTAATATTGTAATTGTTGGGGTTTTCAATTAATTCAATGTTAGATCGACAAAACAAAGACAACCAAACATCGTCAAATATTCATCTTTCCATAAAGACTCCAGCAGGACAGTTAAAATGTTGAGTGACTAGACTTTTTTTGAGATAAATCATTTGATTGACTCTCTTGGAGGTCAGCAGTAAAATTGTCTTGATCCTGAGTAAATCTCAAACCAGTGTTTGGAAAGCGAACCTCTGTTTTGCATGACTTTACGGCCCAACAGGAAGCCGTAGGAACTGTAACATAAATAGCAATCAGGCCATGAGTAAACCAATCAGCAGCTTTGTTTCAAAATATGCACCAATCAATTAGCAAATGGATTTCCTTCCAAATTAAAAGACCGAATCAAAGCATCTAAGGAAAACGCGTTACGGACAATCTACAGTTTGTTTTGCTTAATTGATTTGCAGTCTTTCTAGATTTATACTCGCTTAAAATGTGTTTACATTGCAGCGGTTTTAATCATTTGATCAATCATCGGTCTATTCTGTTTGATGAATGTCTTTCTTTGACGCGATTATCACCCGTTGAGCTCATCTTGATTGTATCTCTTGGCACTATCTTCTTTATTCACTGTAAAGATGGGAAACAATAGCAGATATTTACCACTTTTTAGATTGAAACAACTTTCCTTACAGGCTCTTGAAGACAGCCCGTTGGCCTCATATGTACTCCAGTCCCACTCACACAGCTGTCTCCCAGACTACAAGCAGAGAGCTCCATCACCTGCATCCAGCTGCAAACCACAAACAGATTGAAGTTTTCCCCTGGAGGGGGATTCTGTGGAGTCAGGCCATCATCGGCAAGACCAAGAGGCCAAATATCAAGTACTGGCCTCATGGTCCATCAACAAAGGACATTTTGCACGGCTCTAATCTTTTGTGCCAGTGAGGGCTGATACAGTAGTAGCTAGGAATGTTGTCTGAGCATGTGACAACATTTCCCAGACCGCTAAACATTGAAAACAGACCAACGAGGCAACATATTGCATCGATTTAGTAATTTGACAAATAGCTTTGGAATGAGTATCCGTGTGCAGTCGTTTGAAAGCAGTTGCCATACAAGTATTGGATAAAAGGAAACATGGTTTCTTATTTTAAGAACAGGAAATGAGACAATGACAGGAGACAAACGTATCACATATTGAGACGATTGTGGTAACCGCGGTTAGAAATGCTCTCTGGATGGTGTCTTTATTGTCTCTCCATGCTTGAAGTCCTGATGTGGTCATCCCATTCACAAGATTTTCATTACGTCTGCCGAACTGCTGCAGTTCATGTCTACATGTTTACAGTACGGGATCATGTTATCTAGTGTATTCCAAGGAATTTGGCAATAACCTATACCTGTTAATAAATGATATATTTCTTGTTTTTGTTCATGTGATTTTCTGCCACATGTTCGTGTGTGAGACCCTTGTTTTGTTGAGTTTTACCGCAGTTATTTTAAATATAGCAGGTTAGCTGAGTGGTGAAAGAGTCAGTCTTTCTGTGGTATCGTTGAGCTCTTGAATCCTTACACCAGCACCGTGGACTCTGGAGCCGCATGACAGAAAAATATCCTAACTGCTTGTCAGAAAACAATCTTCCGATTACTGAAGCAATTCCTAAAGTCATGGCCGTTTCATATCCTTTTACAGGTCTCCTAATCTCACCTTGAGAAATCCTGACTAACTGTGAATTTGATTCGTTAAACAGCACTTGTTCTGTCACGCCTGACAAGATTGTCTCAGTACTATTAATACGGGAAATTCAAAGCGCCGTCATACGGGTTTGGGTAGGCTTTCATTTATTATATATCAGTGTTCATGTCTAATCCTAATGAACTTAATCCCTAAATCAGGATGGTTCTATAATAGCTAAATGACTATCCAAATATAAGAAAGGTTTTTCTTCCCTGAATGCAGATGCTAAATGCTGTAATACCAAAGAATCCTAAAAGTCGCCCTAAACGGAGATAAGATAGGATTTCAGATCTAGGAAGTTTCTGTAACGAGGCCCCTGGTGTGTGGTCCCGGAGCAGGAACCTCCGTGTGTGTGAATCACCGTGGCGTTTGTCTTTAATCTCCCTCAACATGCTACATTATGCTACTGGTCTGATTCAGATTACAATTCCTCACATTGTCTGAGATTGTATGGGAATTATTTTTACTTTTACCAACCCATATTTGATTTAGAAATTCGTCAACTGGACCAAAAATAGTATATCACGCCTCGCACACCCGCCCTAAAGTATGTGTGAACACGAGGTTAGCTCTTACATTATGCGTCAAGGGCAATCGGCCCCAAACAACCAATCGAGGCTCGCGATAGAGTTTGGCTTCGCAAAACACAACACGGTGTTTGCCCTCCTTCTGATTTTACTAAACCCTGCGAACTCCAATGTGAGACTTCAGTCAGCGAGAGCAGAGCAGTTGAGAAAACAGGATTAATCGCTATAGCAACACCTGGAAGCAGCACGTGCAAGCATGAGAGAAAAGTGATCCCGGTTAACTGCAGCTGATAATAACACTGCTATATTTATATTTGGGTTTGGCAAATGGACAACTCAGCCGTTCCACTACTAACCACAGTCAGGGTTTTTTTTTTGTCTAAACAGTGCCAGTGTGACTCTGAGCTCAGTGTTGGAGTGACGTGTAACAGAAGAGTTTCCTAATACTAACGGGGCCAATGGTGTCAAGTGACTGAGAGTCCTCAGAGTTTCTAATTACTGGAAGTAGGAGGTTGCAGCATGTCAGTGAGTCAGTGCAATAATGTGGTGGACAAAGTAAGACGTGGAAAGTGAAGACAATAGAGGGTGTTTCATTATGTAAGTGACACAGTGATTATTCTGTGTGTTCTCTTTGGGGTAACACATTAAACACACATTCGCTGATTGCACTAAAGCAGTGGTTCTCAACTGGTCTGGCTTGCGGGACCCACCATCACCCCTTAATGACAAGCCGCGACCCAAATTTTCAACTTCTCAAATGTATTTAATGAAAAGATGGTGCAGTTTGAACCTGAGCTGAAAATGTCCTCTGCAGTCGTAGTGTAGGGGGCTCTCTTGTGCAGAGAAATTGTTCCTGTCAGTCCAGTTCTGGTGTCCAGATGCCCTCAGACATGTTGTGGACTGGAGCAAGTTGTTTTTTGTCTTTCTGTACTGCCTTTCCCTTCTCAGCCAATCAGCGCCCTGCCTGTTCTCCTGCCCAATCACCTCATTCTCCTCGCCTGAGCTTCTCAGCCCATCTCTCCACCTGCACTTCTTCATCCTCTTGACATATTAGTTTGTATTTAAGTCCTGGTTTTCACCTCGGTCTTTGCTGGATCCTTGATTTGTTGTGTTCAGTTCTGCCTTGCCTGCACAGACCCGTGATTAAGAATTATTTCTTCCTCAAGCTCTTGTTGCCTGTTGTCTTCTGCATTTGGGTCCACCTGCTCCACTCTTAATGACAGCTGACATTGTTGAATTTGGAGTTTCAGAAATACATTTCACATGAGCCTTGAGCCAGTTTGATTTGTTGCTCCATATTAAACACTGAAAACACTGGATCTGTCTTAACCAGACTCGTTGTGTGAACAATCACAGTCACATGTTTCACAGATTTCTCCTGTGGACGACCCTCCTGATTTATTCATCACTCCCATTCGTGCTACTGATAATGCCTGTCTCTACCCTCGCCAGGCCCCAGGTCACATTCAGGTGGAGCTTCTGTTTGACGCCACAGGGCCGTGATCCCAACGTGACAGACCTCTTTTTTTTAACTAACTGTGACCCTCGGGCCCCAGACAGTACGCAAGGCTGTGTACCGGAGCTCGCTCTGCTTTTATAGAGGCTTTTTCCGTTCCGTCACTGTACGCATTGTGCCAAAAAAGATGGCAACTATCAAAAGAGACGTAGAGGCTCGAGGTGAGAAAGGGCAAAGAGATGTACCAACAATGGGAGTGAACGAGAGATAAGGTGTCAGACAAAGAGATAGTGAGAGCAGCGGAGTGAAAAACGTGTTATCGCTGGGGCCTGTTCGACACAGACTGAGTTGCCAGAGCTATGAGCAGGGGCTTGTTGGAATATGTGTGGGGCCATAGGAAGTGCTGCGTGGAGAAGATAACAGTGTGTAAGTTTGTGTGTGTGTGTGTGTGTGTGTGTGAGTGATGGAGTGGAGAGGAGGCGTGGGGTGGGTGGGGGTTAAGAGAGTAACGGTGTCCTCAGCCCTGCCCTGCTTTCCTCTATTCACTGACCACATCCTGTCTGTGTGCTGCTCCCTAATGGCTTTTAATGAGCCACCGGTGAATCCTTCTCCTTCCTGCCTTCACACAACATGCCAGGCAAGAGAGAGTGAAAGGAAGAGAGGCAGAGAGAGAGAGTTGAAATATCAAAATGTGTTTTTGCCTCCGGTGGCGGTGGTCACTTGTTCTCTATATTAAGGTACCATGAGCTGAAGTCCAGCCGATTCCTATTCCGGGGGTTGAAAAAAAAAAATCTGCTATATACGGCCTTAGTTATTCAAGAATCACTTATCAGTTTATGATTTGTTCTTCTCACTCTCAACATTTGGTGCACTGTATTGTTACAGATTAGCATTGTTTGACACAGAAATGAGCAAACACACAAACGCTGTACAGGTTGAACATTTGTAACTGCTCCCTCGTGTACAGTAGAAATGTTTGAAACACTACTTAGCACTCCCTTAAATGTCGCTCTCTCATTTGCTGGTGGGACCGGCTCAGCGTTGCATCTCGTCGCTGTGATGGATGACAGGTGAGAGAGCCTCTCTGATCCCTCTGACACTCTGTAATCGAGTTAAGAATGCTGGATTAGAGGCTCCTTTTGAAAAGGGCCGAGGTCGGCTCTCTATTCTGCCTGATGCATAGCTCGGCAGAGCGAGAAAAAGGGGGGAGAGACAGAGGGGAGACAGTTATAGTGCTTGTGGAGCCTTGAGGGTGCTTCAAAATGATCAGTTATTTTTGACACAATAGGTCTTAGACAAATGTTGATTTTATATCCACTTAAATGACGACAGTCGCCAGCAGATCCATCCTATGTAGCTGTAAGCTAACTGGGAAAACTCATGAGCTGGTTGAAAACTCTGCGTCCAGCAGAGTGAATGTTTATGTTTCTGGTGGACTCGTTTTAACGAGACGACTGTACTGGAGTCTTAAATATGCACATGATGGCTACATGCACTGTAATGCTGAAAGACGAAGGCTTAAGCTACATATCCCTGTTAAAAAAAAACAGGATCCTTACCAGCTGATGATGAAGAGTCATTGTTTGTGCAATTCAATGCAGAACTTGTTAGCATGAGTTGTATCGTACAAGCTATTATAAATTTAATTTAAAATGTTATTTCTGTTAAAATAAATATTGGATGTAGGTTTCGATTGATGCCTCATTGTTTCTAATTTCAAACAGTGCAGTTCATTTTCACAAGAGAAAAAAAAGGATCTGAGAATGAGGAACAACTAAATAAGCAAATAAGGCTAGTTTGTTGATGTAGTTACTTAGACATGCTAACAGCCCGATTAACACAGTTGAATCAATTCCTCATACCTTTTGGTTTTATACAAATTAAAAGAAGATACCTTTCAAACTCTTTATCTCTTCATCTGTTTATCTCTCTTGCACACTGGAATCCAAAGCTGGACAATGCCTACTGTGCTATGGATGCTTAAGTACTCTTTCCAACCCATTAAAGATGCTCTATTTGCAGTTAATCACGTGGTAAATCTGTTCTTCGTGCATCTCTAGTCCACTGTGAAATGAATAATAATGAAAGGAGGAGAGAGAGATTCATTTCTTCCTGTTTTCTCTTTTAGTGTTTCTGTTGCACCATCAATGTTTTGAGTATGACTGGCGAGCAGTTAGGGAGGCTAGAGTTGCAAAATGTGCAGCAACAGCAAGTCCTCATTTGTTTTACGGGTTAACAATCGGGTATAGTGACAGCACAAGTCCTACCAAAAGTCCAACCCTCATCCTCACCATGGGAGGTAGAAACAAGCCAAGTATAGTAGGCCTATGGGACAGAAAAACAGGGTAATGTATGGTGGGATGTTTACTGCTGCCGTGGTTGTGTCCACTCACAAAACTGGGTGGGCCAACCCCCCCGCTGAGTTGATAACGATGATTACAGGAACATCTACAATGCCCAGAAAAAAAATGTAAAAGCATTGCACTTTCGATGACCTGTGCTTCGCAACGAGAGAAAGAGCTTAAGTCATGTCACTGACAGCAAATATATATAACACAGTGTTGTAAGTCAGCATACTAAAATCCATCCACACGGATTCTGCTTCCAGTGTTTTCAACCGCAGTTGAGTAATAGAGGGGAACAGTCGTCTTTTCATACCTTAAATATCACCCGTAATTTCTTTGGGAAGCGCTTGAAAAAAAAAAAAAAATGGAGCTGACCTCCAGCCAAGTCAGTTTTGCAGCGGTGACAGCACCCAGCAGATGGTGGTTAGGTTAACATTAGTCATAATAGTCACGATGGCGATGATTATGACAATAATAGCTCCAGCAGCAGATGACAATTACAGTTGCAGGTGGGGGAATACAAGGATGAGGAAATGTGTGCGTGTGTGTGTGTGTGTGTGTGTGTGTCCATGCAAACACCTGAGTGTCTTGGCAACCCGAAGAGGAAGGGTCCCGGTCATCGGACATCCCTGCTGCAAGGCCCACTCCCTGCAGCAGACCCCCTAATCAGTGGGAACAAAGGGGGGGAGGGCGTTGAAGAGCTCCAAAATAGCACGAGGAGTAGGAGGAGTGGAAGGATGTAGGGAATCTGATGCAGTGCCTCTTAGTGCACATATTAGTTCTGGTCAACTAGAGAAACAGTACTCATAGTTAATATCTGTCTTATTAAAAAACAAATGCCTCATATTCAGGAAGCCAAGAGAGTGAAGGAGAACAGAACGTGAGGCTGTAGAGATGAGTGGATGGATTCACAGTTGTCTGCCTTGCTGTGTTTACTTTGCGTTTTTGATAATGTGAATCTGATGGATTTTGCGTGTATATGTGTGTTTGTGTGCGTGTATATGCCTGCATGTGGTTGTATGTGACTTCCTCAGCTGTTCATTGTGAAGTGACAGCCTGACAAACTGTGGCTGTAGTGGTTGCATCGACTTCCTGACCCCACAAGCCACAAAGCTTTTTCCTGATTGACTTTTCCTCTTAGATGCCACACAAGATGGGGAAAAAAGCCACAGTTTTCTGGGGAGGATTACATCTCTAATCTGTCGCCTATAAACTATGGTAGATATACAATTGATCTGTACTTAAGCATGTGTGCACACAGTTGCATATTTGCAGCCTAGATTGCTGTTATGTTAGAATATGCCTGTGCATGTATTAAAGAATAAAACCCTCAGATGTTCACAAAAATCAATTTTGATGACACGTGCAAGCTTCTTTTGTGAGTTTCTCTAAGCAGCCCCGTCTGTCTGCTGTGGCTCTTTTTCATGATAAGTCCCTGTCCATGTGGAGAATGGCCCATCAAAAGCAGGAGATGATAAAATGGACAATAAGCGGGGGCCACAAGGTCCCCCTCCTCTGGGGCCACAGATTAGGCCTCCTGACTTCCTTTGGAAAACAGGCACCGGACCCAGAGGAAGCTCCTGTCAGCTGCGCTCCCTCACCTCCCTGGCCTCTCTTGCTCTAACTCCCTCTCCACTACTCTCCATCTCACTCTCTCTCTCTCTCTCCCTCTTATTCTCTCTGTCTAGGAGATGAAACACAGGCCTTTCCATCCACAACTTGCCACCGTACTCCACCCGGATACCACGGGCCAAGCCTCATCAGGCTACTGCAGCATGTCACACTGACACTCTCTTTTTCTCTTTTGTGTTGCCACATGCTGGAGTGTAGTTTATAGAGATACACAAATTGGTGAATAGAAAAAGTGGAGCTCTTGCTGAGAAATATCCTGTTCTTCTGCTAGGGTAAGAGAGTCAGGCGGTGGACGGTGGAGAGGGGTCAGGTGGTCAATAATGATTGAGTACGGACACTCCCTTGACTGGAGAGCCAAAATACTGTTTAAGTCATCAGACAGATAGTCCTCTAGCATCACAGGAGTGTGTTGGGCTGCATCATTGCTAGCATATTTTTTGAGGTAAAAAAGTTGAATTTACAAGCAGTAAACAAACCCTTCCTCAATTTAGTTCACTCAGGATTTTATATATTGTTTTGCTCTACAGCCTTTCCTGTTTTGGTATATTCACTTGTGTGTTGGCTAAAACCGTTTTTTCAATCAACTCTCTCTTAGTCAGGTCGCCTAAAGATGAAGTCTTTAATAAAACAAATTACTCGGGGAGTGTTAATTGTGTCAGCAAAATCCACTGAAACTAAAGAAGTAACCGTTGAAAACAAAAAACTATGGCAACATGAATAATATTTTGAAAGGCAAAGAAATGGACAAATGTACTGATTACTGTTTTAACGCAATGCTCATTCAACAATGGGCATGCATCTGTGGAATCACTGTATCCTCTTGATGAGTGAAACCATCATCTGCCACCCAAAAATATGTCCTCTTCAGTAGTTCATGTAGCTGCCCGGCCTGTGGCACTAATAAGCAATTCAGGGACATTACATCTCTGCCAGTAATGTAAAATATTCAGACAGATCTATGGACTATATTTATCTACAATCCCCACCTGTATTATTAATCTGAATCTGCAAAGTAACCGGTAACAAAAAGTGATGACATAAATGAAGTGGAGTAAAGAGTACAACAGTTGAGTATAAAGTAGCATAAAAAGGAAATACCTAAATGGTAGTATCTCAAAACTGTACTTAAGTACAGTGCTTGATTAAATGTACTTAGTTACTTTCCACCACTGCCTTTTAGTGAGCATGTTATTATAACAGATTGAACCGATGGCCACAATTAAAACCTACATTTTAATAAACTGCAGTTGTTGCAGTATTCAACCTTACTAATGAAAACACGCTCACTGACTAGTTGAGACTGTCTGGCACACACAATGCCAAAAATCATGCTGAGGTCGCAGACCCCAATGATTGACATGTTTAGTGTCACGTGTGTGGTTATTATTCCATCCAGGGGTTGAGTTCTGGTCTTTGTAGACATGACAGGCATTTCAGGAGACTGCAGCACTGTAGGTTCTATTTCCAGGAGAGCCGCCACAGGCAATTTGGATCTCCTGCTGGCCAAGTAGTGCGCCTGGTGAGGGCGCACATGGAAACCCTAAGTAGGTAACTCTGTCAGGCTTCCCTGCCGGGCCGAGCGGCCATTGAAGGCTGGCACACAAGTGCCCTCTACGCCACAAACACTGCCACAGGTAATGTTTTCCTGAAGTCATGCCAGTGTTTTAAGAATTTCCATGCATTGAGGGGAAAAGACCTACCTTCTGAAATACAAGCAGTCTTTTCAGCCAAAGACCGGCACTAATGTAGTCCGCCTTTACAGACAAGCGAGCAGACTAAAGCTCCCGTGTCCTGGAACCAAAGAGGTGAGAGGATTAGTGCTTGCCACAACATTTAACGACGCTGAACCTTGTTAAATTCAATCAAGCGTGGTAAAAAAAAACAGGCACAGACAACGACTCTGACCTAAACCACCTGTTTTTGACCCTGCCATGCATGCAATGTGTGGTTGTGCACATGTGTATGGACATCAGTGTGTGTGTGTGTGTGTGTGTGTGTGTGTCTGCTGAGACTTCTGGCACTTTTCCGCACCACCACCGAGTTGAGAGAACAGATTGATCTTGAGGCAAATGTCATCATGTTTTCCCTCTGACAAATTTGACAAATTCACAGGAACAGTCCCATCATTTGTAATCAACATGCACCTCTGTTGAGATTAAAGGTGAGACACTGGTCCTTTCAGAGAAGCGCTTACTTAATGTCTGAATGCTGAACAGCCCTATAACCAACATGAGTCATTTTTGCTTAATGCTTAATGTGTCAACGCCTAAATGCTAGATCGACATTTTCTAAAAACCGTGTTCCTAAAATGTTTCTCACTCTTTCTTCCAGTTCCTATGAATGCCAACCTTGCCACCTCTGTACCCTAACATGCCAACCGAATGTTACTTTTTTTCAGGTCAGAGGCTCAGCCCCTGACTGAGATGTGTCTCGCTATCATTCCTTCCATTTCCATATGAGCCAAAAGCCAGACCTCAGCCAGACACCAATACACACTATCCCTCTGGAGACCGGTTCAGTGATTTGACAGGGTCTGGGCCTCAATCTGGCCCGGGCCCGAAGCGGAGAGCGAGCCGCAGAGGTACAACGTGATAAATGGGTCTTATCTGGAGGTTGTGGCGTTGTGGAAGCTGACTCTGTTTCCCTTCGATTACATTAGCAGGCAGGAAAATGGGACGCGGGGGGAATGGCTGGAATTCCATAGAACGAGGGGCAGACGCTCGTTTTCACTTGTTTTTGCCGACTGATAAAGAGACCAGGCGGAGGCATGGGAGGAGGTGTGCCGGACACGGTCTGGGTACATGTGAGGTCTGTGGGTGTTATCTGACACTATATTCAAGTTTAGTGTACCTGAGAATACACAACCCCCTTTTTTTGTTTTTTGTTCCTGTCAATGAATGAAGGACACTTTATATGCTGCTCTCTCCGCTGACCTTAGCCCCTGAAAAAACAAACTGTTCAGAGCCAATATCCTGGTGACTGCATGGGTCCATTCCACGAGATTGATCACTATAGGTACCAAAGTGACACCTGCACAGTCACAGACCTCCGCCGCACAGTTCGCCCTGACACAGGTGTAACCAGATCGTGTATCGGCAGCATATTAAATATACTAATAAAACAGAATGATAACTTTATTTTTTGTTATTTTTTGAATGTATAGTGACAGTTAAGCAAAAGATTGTATTGATTTTACACTAATTATATATTTTATAATAGAATATATATTTTGGTGATTGATGAATTCATGTTCCAAAAGGAGCTAATTTACTGATTAAGTGATTCCTTTCTTGTTAATGGTTTTAAAAATATTCAACAAATAGCGTATTTATTCTCTGCTCTGGTTATTGTGCTCAGGAGTACATGAAAGCCACTGTTAAGTAACCAGAGAGGTTTTGCGACATCATAACTTGAGATCATAACCTGCTGGAGTTTATGGTTTTAAAAATATCAACAACAGGCAGCCCGCACTATAATATCTAACAGGACGGACCTTTATGTGAAACTGTGATCAAGATTTTAAAGTTTATTCTTGACCCTGAATTTGATAAAGTTTGATAAAATAATTTGAATTGGACATGTAGTTTAGCTTCTTCTTTTTTGACGACCTTTTCCCTTTGAACGTGAATGCATTTGGCAAAATCCAACAATTGGCTCAATCTTACACATCTTGATTAATACTTACTGGCTTTCAGCTTTTTTAAGTTTTCATTGGGATTATACTATCTAAATGATTTTGTTGTAAAGTTGCTCTCCATGAAAATAAATAACGTTGTTTCAAGATTTTGGACAGATAGAAAACATATAGCGATGTAGTATGATATTGAGGAAGAGGAGGGGGAAAGGGAAGACAGAGCGATTGTGATAAGAAGTAGGCAGCAGCCCAGACAAACATGGCGTGGCCCTTCCTCACTGACATCCTGAGGAGGAAGCTGTGGTGCTCTGGCCCCTCTGCTCCAGTCCCTCATCGAAGTGAGCCAGGATCAACGCATATTATCACTTTCCCTTCCTCTTTCTCTTCTCTCTCTGACTCACTGTCTATGGTACTCACCCTCACATCAAAATGTACATGCTGTCTGCCCATCTGTCTGTCTAGATACCTGTCTGTACATACGTTGTTAGCTTGTCTGCATTCTTGCTTGCTTTTTTTTATCCCACCATTGTCACTTTTCTACAACCTATCTCTCTTTTTCCATCATTTCCGTCAACTTCCTGTCATTCCCTTCCTTTCCACCCACCACATCACTTATTTTCCACACCTGCTTGTCATTGTTCTGAATGTAAATCATCTAACAAATAACTGCAGATACCCCACCAGACATGTAGGAGAGCTAGCAGAGTGGAAACCTCACTCCCGGCTCCATAAATCACTATTCAGACAATCAAGCTAATTGCTGCTCAAATGGCTTCTAACGAAGCTCTAATTGAATCAGGTGACTGGTTCGTTTAAGTAGCGCTGTAAGCTGAACTCTGGAAAAGGTATCTAAGAGAGTGTGTTTTTAAGAGAGGCAGGCTTGCTTGGCACCAGAGACACCGTGGTAAACGGCTCAGTTTAACATTACAGTGGTGGCTCCCTGTGGGCCTGTCCTCCACTGCAGCCGCAACCTGAGGAATTGCAGGCACTCTGAGAAAAGGGCTGGAAAATAAAGAGTGAGAGAAGAAGAGAACCAGGTTGTGCCAGTAAAATATGTACGCTACAAACACCCGAGAGTAAGCACATTTACCCAAAAACTTGCAAGTGCATTTTTGTTCAAAATACAAAATGTGCCTGTACAGTGTAAGTTCTAAATATTTATAGATTTCTTTTAATTACATTTCTGTTTTCAAAGAAATGTGCACCCAGCTTTCAAATACTGAAGAGTTGATGGACATGTTTTGAGCAAGGCGTCACCGTCAAAAAACACCACGTTGGGTAGATATTACTGTGTTGTTATTCTCTTTTCATTTTTGTTCTCACATCTATTCATCCTCTGGCGTGGTTATCTGCCCTCTGCATGCCTGTCCAGCACAGCAGGGGTCCCCCGGGAGAACAAACCCTCACCGTACGTGTATGGAGCAGTCCCACAATCCCCTCTCACGGTCTGCCTCCTCCTGTCCCACCGTGTCCCTGCCTTTAATGCCCCGCCAGTCGGCCTTATGACCTGTTTGCTGATAAGACCAGGGGGCCCCGCAGTGCCCAGCGCCTGGTGCCAGCACTTCCCTCTCATACAAAGTTAGGGTTGCTGTGTCATAGATGGGATCGATGATCAAAAGCAGGAGCCCCACAAAAACAAAAAAGCAAAAACTATGAGACAATAGGGCTCCGTGACATGGTAATATGACCCTTTAAACCCTGAATGGAGCTCCTTTCTCACAATGAGAGATTTTCTTTTTAGCCACGCAAGCAGCATATCACTATCGCAATGTTTATGTGTTGATCTGCACATGTGCTAAAGTTTATATTACTACGAAAACTTTATATATTATTTTACATTTATTCATTTCAGGATTTTGATGATACCATTAACTGTTTACTTTTTGGCATTTATTATCTAATTGATCATCCTTATTTTTTTATTTTTGGTGGTCCTCTTTCTAAATTTGTACTGCAACTGGCCACTTATGGCAACTTTGGGGGCAAGTTGTTAACAAACAGTTGCTTATTTACACATCGAGCAGTTACAGAGCAACACGTTCATTAGGGCCCGAGCACCGACAACGTCGGACCACGAGGACCCTATTGAAAATGTAGGAATCATTATTATTTTTCTCTCCAATGAATCGCCTTTTTGGGGGCTTTATCATATCCGAAAAATCACCAAAGTTGGCATGCCTATCAGGACTGGTGAAAAATTTGATATTTTATGGGTCCCATGCTCAAATATGAGAGAATTGCTCACTAGCGCCCCCTAGAATGTAGCCCCCTCATCCCGTATGTCCGATTAACTTGACATTTTAGACAAACATGCAACAGAATAAGGTCTACAAAAAATCCTCTTGGACCCCTAAGCTCCGCCTTCCAACATTTTCCGCCATTTAGAATTTTGTGAAAAACACATCTTTGTAAAATTCCTCCTACACGCTGGGTCTGATTGCTACTAAATTTGCTGTGGATCAGTATTGGATCTATATCATAACATCTTATCAAAAGCTTTTTGATATCTCATTTCGTTTAGAAGATATGGACCAATGAACTTAATAGGGCTTGGCTTTGTTTTTTAATACTGATGACTTCAAAACAGGTTTGCCTTGGACCACCCCTTAGACAAACTGGTATAGGCTTAGATTACAGGGGGACTTCCTAGGATACACTGAGCTCCTCTCTCCTCTTCTTCATCTCTGTCTGTATGAATTGATGTCCCATTAATGCTCACTACTAACTCTACTTCTTCCCCGGAGTCTTTGTGCTTTCTCGCCTCACAGGTTCCCATGGATCGTGGTTTCATCTGGACTCTGGTCCTTCCACCCGCCATGGCCCTGCAGATACCTACTACCTATTTTATTATTAACATTATCAACCATATTACCGTTACCACTAAATGCACATTACTGACTTTGTTTCTTCCCCGGAGTCCCTGTGCTTTCTCTCCTCACAGGTTTCCATGTATCGTGGTTTCATCTGGACCCTGGTCCTTCCACCCGCTTTAACCCTGCTGACTCCCACTAATAAATAACACTCTTATTATTACTTACATTACTATTTCATATTACCGGTCCCATTAATGCACATTATTGACCAGCTTTTTCACCAGAGTATCTGTGCTTTATCGCCTCGCAGGTACCTCTGGATCCGGGTTGTACCTGGACCTGGTCTTTCCACCTGCCGTAGTTCTGTCATACATTGAATGTGTTGAAATGACATTGCATGTGTTGTAATTTTGTTATGCTGTTCAACACTTGACATCTATTGCACTTCTGTCCATCCTGGGAGAGGGATCCCTCCTCTGTTGCTCTCCCTAAGGTCTCTTCCTCTTTTCTCCCCGTTAAAGGGGTTTTTTGGGGGAGTTTTTCCTGTTCCGATGTGAGGGTTCCGGGACAAGAGGATGTCATGTGTACATATTGTAAAGCCCTCTGAGGCAAATTTGTAATTTGTGATTTTGGGCTATACAAAATAAATTTGAATTGAATTGAATTGAAAACCATTTAACCTATAATCGCGAAATTTGTCACATATGTGCACATCGCATCCTGTTACGTACCCTAAAATTTTCATTCCATTCAACCGCTAGGGAGCGATACAGTAGTGAGGCTATTTTGAAACTCACTATAAAGCTCCGTCAAGTACAGGGGAACATGTTGTTAATCTCAAAGTTTTGATTATAGCTGCCATTGTGAGCATGTTAGCATTTCGCTCGAAGCACCTATAAGTACAGCTTCATCGAGTCACTAACATAGCTGTGGACTGGGCCCTGATCACACCGAGACGCGGCAGAAACGCTTGCCGGCAAAAAAATTACAAAATTTTCCTATGGTACGTGGCGTCCACTCCTCTCTTTAAATCCGTCTATTTTTGCTTTACTCATATTTGATCGCCGGGTTTCGGCCCCACGCCAAAGGCGCAGCACGCTTTGCTAAAGAGTTTTTAAAGTGGCTGCACCTGTAGCGACGCATCTCGGTGTAATCAGGGGCCTTGGTCTTGTTTTGTCTTTAAAGGATTTTTACTGAAGTCAGACAAGAGGACTCTTCGTTCCAGTTAAACGTAAAACTTATTTTTGCTCTACACCGACATCTATACAAGGAGACACACACCTTTACACACACTTAGATGTTTACATACAACCCTTCACTCACTCCCTCACTCAATCACTCAATAATTCACTCATAAGCACACCTATTAAGAGAGAGAGAGTGTGCGTGTGTGTGTGTGTGTGTGTGTGTGTGTGTGTGTGTGTGTGTGTGTGTGTGTGTGCCTGCCTTCTGGCATGGCTGAGTGTAGTTACTATTTGTCTGGACACGTATAACAAGGCTCATCAATCTTCTTCAGGGACTGTTCGGAGTTTGGATTAAAAACACCTGGGCCTCCGCGGACTGACTCATGAGGTGGAAACACGCTCCTACCCTGTCAGAACAGCGAAGAGCGGTCAGTCTAACACAACCTTAGGCATATAGAGATGGAGACCTGGGCAGAGTACAGAACCAGGCTGGCGCTGCGGTGCTCTGGGGATCTGTCTGTAATATTATACCTTATTCCAGAGCACCACTGGAAAGAAAAAGACAGCTTAGCGTATGAGCCTCTTCATTCAAACCCATAATAAATCTGTTGGAAAAGATTAGAGGTAGAAGGAAGCAATAATTGTGCACCAGCAGTCAAAAACATTCACTCGTTGATGATAAGGCTGTGACTCAACATGCAATGCATCTCCTACTGGTTCGACGATTGAAGCAAAACATTCAACAGACCCAGCAGTGAGAAGGATGTTAGCTTCCTTTGTGGTCTATGTTGCCTTCCTGCTCTGTTCTTGGCTCTCACAAAGATTAAGTCAACTACAGAAACAAGAAAGGTGAGAGCTGAGGTAGACTTAAAAGTGTGCCCATGTTGAAAGGTTGGTATGATCCACAGAGGAAGGAAGAACAGGCAATCTAAAGGGGGTGTTTCATAAACACATTCCAGACCAAAAGCTGTACAGACAATAAAACTTTCCAGAGGAGAAATTGAAGGCAGTCCTTGCTAAGAAAGATGATAAAGACATAGTGTGTGAGTCTATGCACATGTGATCGTGTGTGTGTGTGTGTGTGTGTGTGTGTGGCTGAGAGAGGTGCTTTGACCCCGGTCAAGTCACTTGACTTCTCGGCACCTCTGCCTACCCCAGCTGTATCAACACATCCCCGCTCTACCCAGGCAGGCAGTGGGCCGGCGGTGTGTCAGGAGCCTGGCTTCAGCCCATCACACAGAGGACTGACTGGGTGTTTGTGAGTGTGGGTGGAGGGGATAGAAGGTGGTGGAAAAGGGACCTGCAACCCTCACCACAACTCAACTCAATGGAATTCAAATCATTCCTCTCCACCCCCAATGTCCCCCCCCCCCACTGGCAACCATGCCCTGAGTAAACAAGCAGCTGGGGTCAGGGGCAAAGCAATCAGCACCACTGGGTAGCTCTTAATGGATTGCTGTGTTTGCTGACAGGTGGCTTGGTGGTGCCTCCAAATCAATATGGGGTCAGTAGAGAGCCCTTTTATGACATGTTGTAATGCAACAATCATAATGTTTTAATGTTCTTCTGCATATAAAAATATATATATATATACTGTACGTCATCCCTTAGAAACACCTTCACCGTCACAGCCTCATTTTATAAGAAGTGTTAAATAAGTTATCAAAACAATTTTTCACTTGGGAAATTTCTGTATATTTATTATAAAATTAACCTTTTTGGAAATCCCATTGAAAAGTATAACATCTTTTCCAAGCGGAACCTATCCAAGACAGGTTATGCATCCAACACATAACAGGCCATAAACATCAGATCACAGCGGCAACAATAGAACGACAAAAAAAATACATTAAATTGTACAGTGCATTAACAAGGCCGCATTAAGGTCGTGTTCATTTAAAACAAGAAGTAAAGCACTAGGAAGAGGTGATTTGGGACACAGACTAAGTGATGAAACACCTCACAATCCTCCTCCTTACCCAGCTGAGATCTCAGCAGTTTATAGCAGTCTACATATCATGCTTCACTCACTTCGGACGGTAGCCGGAAGAGGATGTGGATATGGCTGAAGGAAGAGAGTGGAGGGGTGGGTGTTTGTCTAGACATATAATATGAACACATACAGAAATCTGAGGAATGATGGTGTGTCTCTTCTTTTACATTGTTTCATACAGGTACTTTTTTAATTCACTTTATTTTAAAAAAGACCTATGCATTTAGCGATCACTACTCCTTTTCTATTTCTCCCGAACAAATTTGGATGATAAGACATTGCTATCATTTTGACACAAAAGTCATACCACGGGAAGACTAAAGACCTTTTCAAATGGATTTAAGGATGTTGGATGCCCTTAGCAGTGACATTAAAATATATTTAAAAAAAAGAGTATGCTACTTTGCTAATCCTCCCTGAACCTCTAATATCATTACAGCGGTAAATTCATCTTGGGGGAGGAGGAATGAATGGGCCCCTTTGTTTTATTATTATTATTTCTGGCACGGAAAACCACACACACGTCTGTGCAGCGCTGACCGAAGGTCTTTACCCAGATGGCAATGGTGCTACAACTTATTGTACAACAAACACATCTTTCAGGGTTTCCAGCCAGCCACCGGCCTCATATGGGCTGGGACAGAAGCCAAACAATGCATTACCTCTCACCGCCTAACCTCCACTGCTTCCATCCCACATAGTTAGCCCTCCTCTGAACGGGAGCATCCCAATCCCCAGGCTGATTTACTGTCTGAGGGACACTATGGGTTTCCTGCTCCAGAGCACACAGAAGCAGCAGTATATAGGACACAGCATGCAAGTATCCTTGCACACAATCTACGGAGAAGAAGAGAACGGTCACTTTTAATTGCTTATCAAATATTGCATGCTTTGCGTTTGGATGACAAATGACTATTTGGAGTTGAAAGCGTCTGTGGGGGCCTTGAGTGCCTGGGTGTGCGGTTCTGTACAAGTCTGTGTTCTGACAGCTGGCAGAGGAAAAAATTAACCTGGCAGAAACCCGCTCTCCACAAAAAAAGCAGTCAATAACAGGAACTCAATCAAACTGCCCTGGTTTCCGGTAAGCTATGCACTCTGGACTGCCTGGTCTGACAGAGGCTGGCTTGCTGAAAGACTAGTTGGCTGCAGGTCGGCCCCCACCGCAGCACGGAGAACTCTCAGTTGGCTCCGTTTGTACCACACTCATTTGTACCTCATCTGAATGAGGTTTCGTCTTTTTATTCAGCTGGGTTTGAAAAAAATGTGCCTGCACACTGCAAATGGTTTGCCAAAGAAAGTACCGAGGTCAATGCAACACGAAGATTTGAGTTATCCTGTGCTTTGCTATTCATGAAGTGATTAAAAATAGAACATTTTTGGAAACAGACACTTGCTATATATGTCAGAAAAATTAAAGAAATTAGTTTTTAAAGTGGTATTCCACCAAAAGGTATCCTTTAAGAATAAAAGGGTCAGCATGTGTAGAGTTGAAGGACTGTAAAATGTTAGATTCCAATAGTCAAATGTTTCATGGCAGGCAAAAACAAAAAGATCCATAGAAACTCTTCAAACAACTCCTGCTACATAATCCAGGAGTTGAATTGTTCCTGAATTATATTTCAGGTCACTGTCATTTTCAGTATTCAATCAAGAATGTTTCTCAAACGTTAACCGAGTGATGTGAATCCCTCAACATCACCATGAAAAGTGATATCATGCTTTAGTTGCTCTAAGTGGATTTTGTTAGAAAACATGAATACATGAATACAAACATATCAAAACGTGTTTTCTGTTGCAAACTAGTTCTACAAATGTAATTTCTACGAGATAGTCTTGCCTACCTTTGATTGCTTTTCTACCAAAAAAACAAACTTTACTTTAACTTTATCTTCAGAAATTTTGTGAAAATAAGATGAACATTTGATCAGGCAATCAATAAGTAGCTACATGTCTTCAGTTCTATGATAGAAGTTAGAAAATAACTAGCTGGCTCCCGAACCCACAATTTCAAAGATTTATATTTATACATAAGACACAATGTACAATATGTAAAGGAGACAGCATTCTTGACAGAACAAGCTTTTTCCCCCCAACTTCCTGTCTTGTGCTACGCTCAGCTAAACCCGGCGGTATTGGTATTTGGTTAAAAAAACCAACGAGTATATTACTCAAAACCTCAGAATTTAAAACTTATACTAACAGATTTTTTTTTGGCCAACTGGGGGCAACAAAAGTAAGCTGTAAAAGCAGCACTGACACATCACCCTTTGTTTACAGTTGTCTATTCACACATCCAGCAGACAGAATTAGCATTCATTTGAAGTTGTCCAGCCATTTCTGACCGGGTAGTGACTTCTTGTGGCCCCCTTTTTAAAAAGTGCAAAAATTGTAATTACAAATGGTGCTGATTCAAAATGTGCAAAGGTTGAAGGTCTGCATAAAGCAGCGTAAACTGATACAGATAGTTTAAAGCACGATGGTGGTCAGGAAGACGGCTTTAGGTAGATGTGGCGGTACACGTGGCACCTAAATGTCACAGCCAGTAAACCTCCAGAGTGACAAGCAGTGTTGGCAGGGGTGAGCTCTCCACGCTTGGATTCCACAGCTCCTGTCATCACCTCCACCTTGTTTAGTCTAAATGTCACTGTCTATCAGCTCACCGTAACACAGACATATTCCTCTTTTTTTCCTTGCAAGACAAAGGAGGAGGCAGTGACCTGAAAATCAAAAACCCAGAAGCAAGCGAGACGTTTATAGAAACATTTAATGTCATTTTGTTTTTTTCCGATTATACCCTGAATGAGATTCGTTTCTTTAAATTTGGACCGGTTGTTCAAATTATAACAAATAGAACAAATTTTCTAACTTTCTATATGCATTTCAGGTCTGCAGAGGCAAATGAAAGTTGAAAGCTCTTTTCCTAATTTCCCTTTTAGATGAGAGGTTTTGTCTGTACAGTTGTTTGATGACACACAATGAATTAAGGCCTAACAGGTGTTCAATATCTCAACTGTTTCAACTGTTTTTGGCTTCCGTTTCCACCGTGACTCGGCTTCATTTCATGAGCCAACTCAACACCAAGGATCCTCAGTAGGCAAATAAGCTTCACACATTTTTTATCAGTCATGACAGTTGGTCATCTGAGATACAACAACAGTTTTTCATAACTTGGGTCGTCCAAATCAGCACTCACATTTTGTACAGCATCTTATCGTTCATAAATTCTCGTCTTCAATATTTTCAGTTCTAAAGAAGTGGCCTTATATTATTGTTTCACACCATGTATGGTCATTCATGTGGTGATGTCCCGTGCAGTGACATTAAATTATTACCTTTTTTGAATGATGGCCAAAATTACTAAAACTATGACCCAAATTGGACATGAAGAGAAGTTCCTTTTGGTCGTTCTGACAGCCAGCAGCTCAGTAAGGCCCTGAAACAGCAACGCTCTGTTTTCTTTCAGACCCCCTGTCCAGTTGTGGGTCCCCTGAATAATGTCCTCATTTGGTGCCGCTGTTACTGTTAGAGGTAGCTCTATATACACGTGTGTGTGTTTGAATCATTTGGACAGCATCACAAATAAATGGTAACAACTGCAGTACAATATTTGTTAGTCTATGCATAAAATTACATTTAATATGGCCTGACCCACTTATCACTGCACAGAAAAGTAACAGCACTGCTTGAAAGTTCAGCTGCTGCCTTTACCAAGTTGTCCTAGTGAATGCTATAAATGTGTTGCTTTTCTTTTGCACGCAAGTTTTACAAGTGAAGAAGAACTTGATTACTTTGCATGGAAATTAAGTCCAAACTTGGTGACAGGGGCTTCAGGCTTAGTGACTCCTGTCCCTTTTATTAAACTCCCAAAGTTATTAACACCCACTTATGAGATGTCATATAGGCGCCACCCTCTGGCGAGAGACCTCAACTACACTTCAGCACTATCACAAAATATTGTCAGTCTTTCGTGAACGTGTCTCAGACGATTCCTGCTTCTTCAGCCCTTGCATGATAAAAGAATGGCTGTCACAATATTCAATATAAACAAGACGCAGCTCGACCAGCGGCCACACACCATCATCTCCAACAAACTCACACAGACCACCATCCTCTATCTCCGCACTTTCTCACACTCTTTCCTGCCCTACCATGTTTAGAGCCAAAGCTTGGGACTAATTGAATAAGCAGCGACCCTGTGGACCGCCTCTCTGAGGGATTAGGATATGATCTCAAAAGAGCGCTCCTCTGAGGGCAAACACAGTCAATTTAGAGCCATTTCATGCTCTGCACTCCAGCACACGAGAGGCCGGCATGAAGGCCACACACACACACACACACACACACACACACACACACACACACACACACACACACACGAGAAAAGTAATTCATGGGCTCTCAAATCAAGCATGCTTCAAATTCTGGTCTTTCTCTTATGAAACACAGCTGTTTTCTTTTTTTTGTCTCCCCAAATACTGCAGAGACCATTAATTATATTCCACATGTTCATATAACAGCAGTTAAATGTCAAGTAATTATTACAAAAAGATCTCAGATCAGTAGTTGGAAAAAAAAAAAAGACCCCTCTAATGATTTCACTCCGCTGGTTTCGACCCCTCGGCTCTGTTTCATCAAATGAATTGTCTGAATCCTGTTTGTAATTATGCTTGTTTCCATTATGTTTATTAAAGTACCCTTCATGGACTATTTCTTGTAATTATCAAAAGTGAAAAGATTTAATTTGCAGACAAGAATCCCCGCTGATCTTATGACCTAGTGTCCTATTTTTGGAAAACTACAGCAGTCTATGAGAATTGCCGAATGATTGTCCAGTTTCGTAGCGTTTATACTTCCGTTCTAAAATTTCTGTCAAGCATCCTAAGTTATTCATGTTATTTTCCCAGAATATAGTTTAAACAATCCTCTTTTTTCATCTGACTTGAGACAAAATGTACCCCTAATTACTGAAACCATAGCTTTATATGAATAATTTAATGATGCTTTTATACAAATATTCATTCTTAACTGTATCGACGATGCAGTTACTTTGAAAACAGTTCTGTAACCCTCCAGTCTTTACTCTTTTTTTACCTGCCTGCTTTTGGGTTTTCACCCCCTTTCTTAAATATGAAATTCATAAACTTTCACATAACTTTAAACACCATTTAGGGGCTCCAGGGTTCAGAGGAAGCAACTCAAACAGTGTGTGTTTTATTACATGCCTCAGTTATCCAGGAAAGGGGAAGCACATGTCTCGGTGAAATACGATCGAAATTCAGATTATCTGTGGATATTTTGCCCCGTTTTAACCCCATCGCATAAAATGAATCATATAAAAGTCTGTCCTAATTCCGTATACGTTATTTGGAGAGTTGTCTTCTTCTGAGAGAGCGACCAGGGCAGAAGTTTAAGTCTGCCTCTCTTTTTCCAGCTGCCTATTAGGATTGTGGCTTCCCCTGTGGCGGAGTATTTCTCCCCCCTGGCAGAAAGAGAAGTATGCCATTAGTTCACCAGACCTGCCATTGCTGTCAAAATACGAGTGGGGAGTAGATCTATTAGATACCTATATTTCCTGGTAGAACAGCCTCCATCTCTGCCTTCCCCCTTTGGCACATTAAATAAGGAGACAAAACCCAGATGACTGGTTCTGAATCTATGAAAACATGCACTAAGTACACTGCTTTGGATGTGGATTCTAAAAGAAAATAATGAAAAAGCCACTGGTGGAAAAAAAAAAAAATGTTTCTCAGAGGACATTTCAATTGAGAAGACACAGTTTGCTGTCATAGTTGTGCTACAATGCCAACTGCAGATTTTTCTTTTCCTGTTGATTTTATTAGTTGTGTACCTTTTTTTGGAGAACTTTTATCAAAGGAGTTTGGTTGCAAGAATTCAACTTTAGCTTCCATCTTTCCCACAAACAAAGTTAATCATTCTTGCAAGTGTGACAGTGCCAGTCGCAAATCCTCTGTGCGATCTCACCTCATCTATCTTTATCATGAGACTCAGAAACAGTTGGAAGCCAATCTATGGTATTTAGTACTGGCTTTCAGTTCAGCAATGAAGCAAGCCTGATTCCTTAAGTAGCAGAGGGAATGGTGCAAGAAAGATTTGTAATAAAAGCCCGCTCAGGTAAATCACTTTTCAACCTGTCATCACCCGCAAGGGTAATATTATTGGAAACAGGCGGTGTGTATAACATGTGGATATTGGCTACTCGTTTCACGGTCCCTTAAGACTTGGGCACCGGTGAATTCCACTCTTCTTTATGAATTATCTTTAAACCTCCATTTGGCAGACAAGTTGATGTCTATTTCTTCCCACTGCCAATTATTTGTTAGCTCAGCCTTTTATGTATAAACTTTAAATTGCAACTTTTATCATAGTTCTCCATTGTCAGCATTGGAGGAAATATTCTGATTTATTTACGTAAAAAAGTAACGACAGTGAAAAACAAATATTCCAGGACAAATAAAAGCGGCATTGAAAATGTTACTTAAGTAAAAGTACAGACGTATATTCGTCAAAAGTTAAAGTACTCAGTGCAGAATATTGGCCCCACTCAGTGTTATAGTAATTAATTTAACATTATATGATTATTATGAGTGATGAGTTAATGTGTAAGCAGCATTTTACTGTTGTAGTTGGTCGAGGTGGAGATGATTTTAACAATTTTATATACAGTACTGTTAAAAACAGTTTGGGTCAATTTAGCACAGACGCAATGCATGATTTAGTCACTTGACCCAGTGTTAGTGTTACAATGATTATATATTGTTGATATTTTTTACTAAACTAAGGAAGGTTATTTTGAATCAACAAGCTTAAGTTTGACCTTAAAATCATCACAAATGCAGTTATATACATTAACAATCAGTCCCCAATAGTCACATTTTTTTATAAATTTTGGCTCAATGATTTTGAGTGTCTATAACGCTGTATTGCAATCTGTTTTATATGTAAAAACCTTCATCTGCAAAGTAACTAGTAACCATTCCAGTCTAAATAAATGTAGTAGCGTCAAAAGAACAACATTTTGCTCTGAAATGTTGTGACAAGGGAGGACAAAGTCGCAAGGAAAGTCCTTCAAATGTGTACTTAAGAACAGTACATGAGTAAATGTATTTGGTAACATTGAACCATAGTCCAAACTGAAAGTTTTGTAGTTGAAAGAAATAAAATGAACAAATTGAGTAGCTGAAATACGACGGACTAAACAAACCAAAAATAGTTTTTCTAATAAAGTAATTATCTAATTACTTAGCTTCCAGTAAAAAAAATCAAGTTTGTGCTCTCAGTTAAATTAATTCAGCCGTTATTTGACTACCCCTTTGTCTGGCCGAAGCCTTATCCACTAAGCTGAGTCTCAGGGCGGTCCACTGTTTGTGTGAGCTCTGAATCTGCAGGCTTTACAGGCTTTCCTCTTCCCCAGGCCCGGGCGGAGAGAGGCTGCTGACTCCACATTCTCATCCCTCTATCCCTCTTCCTCCATCCCTCCATTCCCCAGTGTCCTGTTTACTCTCTGCAGCCCTGCGGCCGTGCCACCTCGGAGACACTCCAGACCACCAAGGCCCTGGCGGCCGCCTGGGATTGGCCCGTGGACGGCCCTCACCATAGGAATAACTGGGAGAGTTGCTGGAGTGGGTGGGGGGAGTGGTGCTGACGGTGGCTTAGTGGTGGGGATTTTTTTATGGTGTGGACCAGGCCAGGAGGGTTGAAGGTATGATTACATGTGACCAGGCCTTGACGTTCAAAATATATGGGCATTGCATTGTGTGGCCAGGTGACCTCTTATAGGGCTCCTCTATGAAAAACCATGAAACCATTATGTAAAGAAATCTTACTGTGACTACGGAGAAAAACCTAAGATGTTGCACCTCTCAGTAACACAGACATTGAATAAAAACAGTTTCTTCTTGCAGATTGGAGCTGTTACATTCTGGTTGGCAGGAGGTTTTCATACCATCCTACTTAAATTTCCTCTAGAGCCATGAAGGTAATGGGAGATGTTATTTTTGACACTTTGAGAAAACTTGGCCTAATAATAATATGTTCTGGGATTCTTTCCAGAGCGTCGGTCGCCCTCTGCTGGTTAAAGCCTGCATTGTTCTCCTTTCCTCAGTCAGCAATAATGTGGTGCATTTTTTGCGCAGAACTGCAGCCTTGCCACAAAAGCAACTGCAGCTCCATCACGACATCTATTTTTTTGCATGGGTGGTCCCCTTCACATTGTTGAACTCAGTGACAGCAAGCTCTTGTGAATGTAAGAAAGCACTGGTCCAATTTTTGGCCAGTAAAAGGAGTTCTGCTTAGGTCAGTCTGTCAGCAACCCATCAAAGCAAAACGGCATCGGCCAAGCAGTGCTTTGCTGCTATTGAAGGGTTTTCTCAAAAACGCTCTCACTGGCAGGACATTGTATTCTCTGCAAGAAGGCTGTCATTGTGGAATGACGAGGGAGTAAAGGGGATATTGGTTTCTGTTTTGGAAGTGTTGCAGATGAAGTGTTCAATGGCTACTTTTTTGAGGGCAGACATCCAGACGGGGGATTAAGAGAGACTGCTGGAGAACAAGGGGATACAGGTGTTAGTGCATTGGCCTCAACATGGAGCCAATCGGCACTAATTTTCTGCTGAGTTTTTGGAAAGTGGGTTCCCCGCTCCCAGGCAATCAGCAGTGTTTTCCCCATGCTGATGTGTGCTGATGTGAGCTCTGTGGGCCTGCAGGTTGTGATGGCCTCTCCCCCCCCCCCCCCCCCCCCCCCCCTTCAGACAGAAGGGAAGGGAGTCTGCTGAGACAGCACATAAAGGGGAAGGGTGAGGCTCAGAAAGCCCCATGATGGAGCAAATTGTGTTTGTGTACTTTTAATAAGGACCTAGTACCCAACTTAAGCTTTCTAAAGGGGTCCGCATTCAAATAGATTGCTGGACTATAATCTGTTGAGATTCCTGTATTCCCCGCTGAGCAATCCTCACTTGTGTCCATAAATAGAAGCTTCCCAATTGAAACTCTTTTAGTTCAGGTTTCTAAAAACAAAAACAAAATGAAAGACAGCTTTCAAGTCTCTACAAAAACTCAAACTGAAACAAAACCTGGAACACTGAGGGAAAAAGGGGGACTGTGGGCCTTGACTCCAAAGTGTTTGTGTAGGGTCTTCAAGATTTTGACAGCCACAGGATATGTGTGGGCCATTGTTAGTCACTCTGAGTGCTACCTCAGTGGTACAACTTCCTTCTCTTCCACCAACCTCCATGTCCACACACACACACACACACACACACACACACACGCAACAATCACGACTACGCACATTTCTGTTGTATGTGATTTATTTTAAAAGGACTGAAACTTGAGTATTTTATATTGTTGTCTTACTCAGATGTTACATATTACTTTTAAATTTAAGATACAATTAGCTTTTTTGTGGTTTACCTTTACATTTTTCGCATGAATCAAAAGTCTATTTAACTGAATGTAAAGAGAATGCAGACAATTTTTAATGATCTTAATAATAGTCATATACCAAAATAACCCAAAAAGAAATAAGTAAATAAAAAATTGAAAATATGAAAGATATAAAAACTGAACTAAGATGGATAATGCACTGTTTTTGAAAATGTTTGAGCAATAGTTGATCTTAATTTAGTCAATAGATGGATTGTATGAAATTACAATTCCATTGATATTTTACGTTATTCTTTTGTGACCTGTTTTATAAAAGTAAAAAAAGTAAGTTTCATCTATTTACAAAATATGGTCAGAGGTTTAATGGATCAAAGCTTCATTATTATGAATTATTAAAATCGTTTTCGGATATTCAAAAAGAAGAAAGCCAAATGTGTCAAATATTTTTCCTTCCCTTATGTTGCATTTAAAGCACTTTATTAAATATAAGGCTTATTTTGAATCTGTAAAATATGTCGCTATAACACAACACTTGCTAAAGCACCGGACATCTGATCTGTATTTAAATTTTTATGAAATCCAACTTCATTATGTGATAGAATATCAAGGAACTGGACCGCTCTTCAGAATTGCAGCGATAATTGTATATTAATACTTTTTTTCTGGATTGAACTGCTAAACTATAACGGTCACTACCTGATAGTATACCCGACTGTAATAAATCCTTTACCAGTAAGAGCATGAACATCATCCAAAAACGCCTCTGAATAGACACAGACGCAGTAAATCTTTTTCGCCTGCCACACAACACATAAAATGTCTCACTCAAAATGGGCTCTTTGTGTGGTCAAGTGAATATGGCCTGAAGAGTGAACCGCAGCACTGTGACTCTTTTCCTGTTTCCCCTGTCTAAAAGCAGACTGGACAGAAATGGAGGCAGGCCCCAAAAAAAAGCCCAAACCAGCGATGCATTTTTAGCTATGATATGGTCAGACATGAGTTATTCCCCTCAATGTTTACTATATATTTACATGATCAAAACTGCAAAGGATGTTCAGGTTATTTGGCTGCTTTTTGTTTTATCATGTCTCTCAAAATATGTGGTGCTAAAAAAGTACTTTTCTCACCGTGCTGTACATTAACAAAGACTCAAATCTTCATGACAGAAATCATCACATCGTCTGCATCACCTCGGTCTGACCCTTGTTTCTCAGTTTCAGGGTTGTGTCATGCATCGAATCCTCCCCTCCATGTCTTCGAGCTCCGTCGTGGGAAACATTTCACACTACAATAGCAGCAGCCGTACGGGGTTGCCATTTGGATGCCTTGTGCGGTGTTTTTGTTGGCCATGGGAGCTGTTTTTTGGGAGTCGGACGGAGAACGGGCTAAGGGGTCTTTTCCCCTCAGTCAGTACGGACCCTGCTGCAAGAGAGAGACCGGGGCTCAGCTCATCGATCACTGCGCACCGGGAGGGAGGACAGACGCTGTGGGTGGGATGGGAGAACATAACAGAGACATGTACAGTATGGATATGTATGAAGCTCATGGATGTCTATTTTGCTACGTAACATATGTGTGTGTGTGGGCGAGTGCGAGTAGATAAAGCAGTTCCAATAAAACATGACAAGGGGTATGTTGTGGGCAGGATGAGTAGATGTTTGCGTGGGTAAGGAGGTCAAGGAAGGAGTTCATTTGTCGGCTGGAAAGTGATAAAACATGCACACAAGCGGCATGTTCATCCACCCACGCCTGCACACAGGCTTGTATTAACACACTAGCACAGAGAACGTGCTCCTTCGGTCTGTTTGAACAAGACGCTCGGCTCCATTTAGTTCCTTCAGCAAAGACTCCTCAGCTTGAGCTAAAGCATAAGAGAGCGAAGCACGTACACACTCGGGGGGGCCTGATGGATTATGGCCCTCTCGGCCACAGAGCCCTCTCAGCAGGGCTGGCAGACTGAACAGAGACCCCGTGCAGGCCGAGGGGGGAGCCAGAGGGACGAGTAAATACAGAGCTGATGGAAAAGGGCCCCATGTGGGACCGCCTGACCAGCAGTAGGGCCCAACCTGGAGGTGATGTGGAGCCGAGCAGATGACCCAACAGCGGGGAACCTCCGAGATCATTAAAGGCTTCAGCGTGGCCATTTGATCAGTGTTGAAACCACCGACTGAAAACACCTGACACAGCAAGCTGCTGTGTTTCCCCCTCGTCTGGAAATCAATCTGCACGTGGGTGGGAGATGGCTGTTTTCATTTCAAAAGTCATGTTGTACTGTTACTGAAAAGAATTGGACGCAGAGTAAAAGTATGAAGCCCATCTACTTCAAGCTCCTAAAACTAATTAGACATTTTACAAAGTGAATCCCTCATAAGAGCTTTAGGGCACGAAAACCAGCTTTAAACAGAGCAGCTTTGATACATTATCACCTTTTAAGTTGATGATCATGAACTTGTTAGCATAAAGTAGCCGTCATATACTACTGGTCACACCAGACTAACTAACGCTGTAGTGGGGAAAACGCTGAGTGTATTGAATTGAGCCCAAGTGCGTTTTATTGCTTATAAATTGTCCTGTTTATTCATATGAAGAGAACCTTTTTTCCTTCAAAAGTCACAAAGTCTTGCTTTAATTTAACAAAGAAGAAAGAAGATCCTTTCATAATGACTGGGCGTTATCAGGGATATCCAGGTTTAGGATGACAACCTACTTCTACTTATCCTATAAAGGGATAATTGGACATTGTGTTCTTATTGGTGACAAATCTCAGTGGTGTTAAAAAGCAAAATCACTCATCCAGCATGTTCCCACTGGTGGACGTGACGACACGTGTTCTGCCATTAACTGAACTTAAACGTGGTCTGTTTGCCCCCTCACAAATCAGAACCACCTGCCCCCGGGGCCCTGAGAACTGGCTGGACTTCTCTCCGGACCTCCTTGGAGAGCGAGAGAGCGCCTCTTGTTTGGACAAACGTCAGGGCCAGCTCCGGGGCTCTTACATGAAACAAAGAGTGGAGCAGGGAATCTTACCCTTCACATAGCCTCCTACAACCCCGGGCCCCGTCTCCTCCCTTCTGGGCAGGGCCCAATATTTTTTAATTACGTACAGGAAACTCCCGTTACAAAGGACACTTTCTTAGTCAATCTGCAGGGAGGCTGTGAGGAGTTCTGGGGTCACCCTACTCTTTTTTTTTCTCTCTCTGTCCTTTAAGTGTGTGTGGGCGGTAGGTGTATCCACTAACAAACTGAGCATGCCACCCAGAGATTCAGGTCACTGCTGTCAGCCTACCTTCCCAAAGCCAAGATGTCACCTGGTCTGTGAACGCAACCCCCCATTTAACACACACACATCAACACCAAAAACTATACGGTCAGCACCCCAGACCAAACAAACCATTAGCACCAAATGTTCTGTTACATTCTCAGAAACTTTGCAAACAGTTATAATACTTGTCAATATTGATCATATTTTACATAGCAGGACAAAGAAGTAAGCTTTTTTCTTCACGCTCAGCTTCTTAGCTCCGGTGGTCCCTAACTGACAAGAACTCAGGCACTATTTGTTATCTTTAGGCCCAATAAGTCCATCTGGTTTTGGTTTGGCTCCTCGAGATCGCCCCTGGAGATGTGGATGGAGGGGACTTAGGGGTGAGGCGGGGTGGTGGAGGGGCAGTTCGAGGAGGCTTTTTTTTCTTCTTTTAAATTTAATTTCTCACCATTCCAACCTGGTGCCTTGTACCACGGATAGAGCGAGAGCTCCAAACCCTCGGGCTGCTGAAAGCTATATGCAAAAAAAAAAGTAAGAAAGAAAGGGAAATACTTGGAAGAAATCAGTATCACCTGTTTTGCCAAATGACCTGCATGTTTGGTGTAATGGCTATTAACTTGCTCTCTCGCTGTGGAGGAATGTATGAACTCTCTCTGAACCACTGCTGACCTGAAACAGTCAGTTTGTCTGATGAAATGATGTGTGAAAACAAACAAATAGCAGACTAAACAAAGCTGTCAGTCCTCGATAGGAAAGTATTCAAAATACATGTATAGGGTGTTAATGTTGTAAAAATGTTGATGTTTGATACATGTATACTCACTCCAGGAGAAATGTTTTCCAAAAGATGAAAAGATAACCTCTGTGGCAAAGGTCCATATAGTATTGATGGTTATACATGTACAGTAGCCGGCACACAAAAAAACAATCTAGCTAGCTAGTTAGCTACATCTGGCTAGCCGGATGTACCTGTGAAAACATGTTTGTGTATCCCCCATCAGTGAATTTCTGTCAGATATATTTTTTTTATATTTACACTGTACAATATCAATATCTCGGGATACTGTTCTCTTCATTTTTCTTTTAAAGCCTTTGTGCTTTTCCTGTTTTTAAGTGAATTAAAGGTAGTTCCATGCAAAAAAGCAAATTGAGCACTTTTATTTTGGTTACCTATCACATGCTTCCGTGTTATATTTTCTTTTTTCAGTTGGTTTTGATGCTCTGTAAACATTCCTGTGGTGGTTTTCCATAGTTAGCTGCACATCTCTCCTCTTGTCCACTTTCTAGGAAAAAGACCCACAAACGGAGCTCAAGTAGATTTCAGGTTTTCGGTTGGAAGACAGCGTGTCTCTCTCGTGCATCTCTCTTGTCACTGTCCAATGCATGTTCTATAAATCAGAACTGAATAAAAATGAAAATAACCCCAAAACTGTGAATTATTTTGTCGGCTCTTACAATTTTATGGCCGTGACAGTCTCAAACTACTGGGTTTCTATGCTTTTTGGTGGTATAGTTTGCTTTTCTGTTATTTCTGTACAATTAAATACATGTTTCCGATGGTACTCCCCCATAAAGTCTGCACTTATCCTTGACTAACCCTGCGGGTTCTTTAAAATAAGACCTTACCGTCTTTAAAAGGATAGAGCAAGCTGAAAGTGAAGGTATACTTTGTGGAAATGTAGCTTGAAATGTACACATGCTCCTCACAAATTTACGAACTGTCATTTTCAGTGTCTCCGTCCTTCCTGTGACCTCTGGAAAAAAAAAAAAAAAAAAAGCTGATAACCACTTTTTTTTCACCAATATATTTGAGTCAAAGCCCAATTCCCCTACATCATCATCATCATCATCATCATCCCACACAGTTTATTTTCTCAGGTGAAAAAAAACATATTACGCACACTGGCTCCCTCAGATGCTCTTTATTAGGCTCCTGGAATCAGCTGTACTTTCATCCTGAGAAGCAGTGTGTATTTAAGGTTTAAATAGACCTGGAAATAGTTCACTAGAGATAGAAAAAAGGCTCCATGAATAGAGTGTTGTGCTGCAGTCACAGTTTAAACTAAATATACTCATGAGATCACGAGGAATCGTGCAGTTTGTTAAAGAAATAGTGTAACACCACATCAGTTGTGTATCTGTGACAATTTGAAAATGCTACCCATTGACGAGCAGTATACATTTCTTCAAAAGCATAACATTTAACTCTAATAAAAGTGACATGTTCATCATTTTGAAGCACTCTGCTGTATTGTATGATATCAAACTGAACTTCAAACAACAGTAATAAAAGGAAACCTACTCCCATTTAGGTCAGTATTTCAGTTTATTGGATGTGTACACACTTCACAAATACATGCTGAATTTGAAATTGTTAACACTCGGTGAGGACAACTTCTTTCACAAGCACTCTGTGTTCGACAACAATTGAAGTAACATTTACAATCCAGTTAATGTAGTTCTAACAATTTCATCAACGTAGGCAAATTAGGTAGGTAGTGCATTACTGTCAGTTAATAAACCTTCACAGAAGGCATGATAACTTTGTTCTGTGGAAAAAGCGTCTACAGAATATGCAGCTAGAGTGAAAAAATAAAAGTTTAAAAAAAGTTATTTCTCCTTGTGTCTAGTTCAAGCTTTTAATGGCTAATAATACCTATAGACACATGCAATTAAGATCTAAAATGATACACTAGGCTGATAAGACCTAAACTGTTTTGGTTTGTTATGAAGTCAAAATATATTTTCTTTATAAACACCTGGACAGAGCAGGATGAAACTATGGGTAGATCTGACCACACAAGCCTTTTCTAAGGAACTACGGTAGCTTCATGTATTATCTATGTTTAAATAAATAACATTATAAAGTGCACATACTACAGCTCATGACATCCAACCGTGCAAATTCCATTCTGTCCATACATACAATACACATCCAGAGTCCATCTCCTAACATATGTGAAAATCTGAATTTTAAATCTACAGTTCAGCTTTTATTTACAGCCCGATAATAATAATTATTGGATAATAACAAGGGGGATGAATGCGAGACATATTATTACAGTCACGTAATAAAAATGATGCTGTAGCCTTCAAACAAAAGCAATGAACAATAACAGCACAGTGCATTTGGTTAAAAATATATGAGTGGATATTTCAAAGTTAAGTAGAGATAGTACAATGTGCACCTCAACTTTCAAGGCAAAGGTGCGACACACGATCAAGCTCTTACATGATAATACTGTCTATATGTCTAATGACAGTCGGTCAGACTGTGACATTAGCACTGTTTTTAAAATGTCACATATGAGGTGATGGAAAAAAATAACAAAGACAAACAACCTAAGCTGTTGAGTTGCCATTAATAATGATATAAAATATGCTATAAAATGTTATTGTTATTTTTACTTACGTCTAGTCTAACGCTACGTCCACGTTTACGTTACGTTATCCACGTTTAATCCCAATTAAACAAAACTGCTTTTGTCTATGTATTGTTTTTGTATATTGCTGACATAAACGACAGTGGATCAGGAGAGGGTTTGTGGGGTAGCCCAAATGTTCAGCCCATGCTACAGGTGCATGGACTGAAAATCAAGGTAATTTTACGTGGACAGGAAGGTTGGTCCAAGTGGCCACGGCTGAAGCCATCACATCTTTATAGCCCTAAAAAACAAAAAGACAGTGTACTGTAAACAGGATGACTAACTCTCAGTATATATACAGTAACAGGCAGGTACTGAGTTTCTTGTTTCTTCTATGCTGCCTTGCACAAAATTTGAGACATGCTTCCCCCTTGTGGATGTTTTGAAAGCATTCCTGTACAGGCGTAATGTTTGAAGTAATGATCTCTTTTTGCAAAAGAATTATAAATTGAACAGCTCAAACATAATAACAATATATTCTTTCAGCCTAAAATGAAGAGAGACCAACCTCAACTATCAGTCGTGGGCACACACGATGAACGCCGTGATCTGCACATAGTTTTCTGTGAAATAAAGCAAAAAAAAAGATTATTTCACTTGAGCTTCTCTACAACATTAAAAAACAACTTTCAAATATTTGGAATGTTAATATCATATCAGAAAGAAGAAAACCTATTTTCTAATCTATTCTTAAAGAACAATGGTAGTTGAATTTTAGTGCTGTTCAGTAGTTTTGTCTATTTCTTCGATATTATTTGGGGGAATTAAGTTATAAGATCAGCAACCTTTCTCAGTTAGTTCATGATAAATACAAGCGAGGACTGTGAACTCTACCTTCGTATGAAGGCGATGATGAAGGACTGGGTTGGACAGCCAAGGATGTTTCAAGGCCTCAGATGCCCCCATCCTCCAACTGATGACACACAGTGACACATTAGTATTCTGTTAAAGATCACCACACAGCACACACACACACAGAGCGAGACGACGGTTACCTTTTATTCACAATGAGGAGTTTGGAGATGAAGTCTTTGGCTTCTTCAGACGTATCCACAAACTCTTGTTCGTCAAAGTTCCACTTACAGACCAAGATGTTGTTCAGAGTCTCGTTGTCGTCGTCGCCGAGGAAGGGACAGAGACCGCTCAGACTAACGGGAAGAAACAGACAGTCATTAGCATTAGATTGTGCGTGTGTGTGTGTGTGTGTGTGCATGCGTTTGTGTGTTTACTTACAGCATGTAGGTGATGACGCCGAGGCTCCACATGTCTGTGTTGAACGACACAAAGTCGTAGTTGATGACTTCAGGAGCGAGAAACTCTGGAGTGCCAAAGTTCACTCGCAGCTTCTCTCGAGGTTTGTATCTATGTTGGGGTAAAAAGGCACAATTACGTTTTGTTATATTACAGCAGTCGATAAAATTGTCAGCAAAATAGAAGCAAATGCTGGTACTTACATCCTAGCAAGACCGAAGTCGATGATTTTGATCTTATTTGTGACTCTGCTCACACACAGAATGTTTTCTGGCTGAAATTTGAATAATTGATGGATTTCAACTTTGAGAATGCTGTTTTATTTGCAAATAATATTACAATGAAATAGGAGTGACTTTGTTACCTTTAAATCCAAGTGCAGGATGTACATTTTGTGCATGTGCTGCAGGCCCTCACAGATCTGCCTGATGAAAAGAACAGCGTCCAGCTCCATCAAAGTGTGGTTTTCATCAATGATCCTGTCAAACAGCTCCCCTCCACCAACACTAAGGTTCAAGACAAATGCATAAAAAAAACACCAATCAAACACTCGACATTTAAAGCATTTTAAATCCGAAGTAGTGTTATTACATTACGTTATATATTTTAGCATAACTATCCACACTTATCAAGAATACAATTATCAACAAACTTAACCAAAATTCTACTGGACATTAATGACGTAGTTTAAAGTCTATGAAGGACAACTACATCGTATATACGGCGCTGTTTTTAAAAGAATATGTGCTGAGAATATGAAAGAAGGAGCATACTATTCAAGTACAAGGATGATGTCATTCCTTGACTCATAAGCTGCATAGAGTTGGATCAGGCTGGCATGGTCCAGATTATTCATGACCTGGATCTCATTCTTCACCACGTCCTACCAAAAACACAGGCGCAGACGGACAGACAGACAGATGCAGAGGCAGACAGCGAAGACACAGTTGCAGACAAACAGACAAACAAGCAAGCACACACACACACGGACACGATGAGAGGTGTCAGCTGTTCTCTGCTATGAGACAATGCATCTTCTCTTCTAGGTCAAATATTTCTCACCTATAGGTGAGAAATATTCCCTCTGCTTCTGTTCCAAGTGGCCTTGTAAGTGCATTAGTGTGCACTGAAAACTGGGCCCCTTTGCTTTTAATATCATGTGGTGTGGCTCTCACTGTTGTATCAAAATAGGACTAAATCATCATGGTGATATCGTTATACCTTTTCTCTCACATTCCTGGCTTTGATGACCTTCGCTGCCAAAGTGAGACCAGAGGAGTTTTCAACACATTTGTGCACCTGGCCAAAACGACCCCTTGAAGAGACGGAGAGAAGAAAATGAAGAATCCTTTTAGTTTGCAGAGTCACCTCAACTCGTACATCACAGCAGAGAGAGACAGTTGTGAAACAGGACAGAGACGGTGTTTCTATGACAAATCAAAAACTGATCTTTTTGTCAAACGGAGAGGTTTTAGGACAGTGTTGAGCTTAATCTGTTATTTCATTAAATCTGAGCTGGGCTGTGTCTCCTCTTTGAAGACTTGGATTAACACTTAGTGATTAGCTACCAGCTGGCACCAGGGATACTGTTTCACATACCACTCAGTCCTGAAGTAAAAATAACTGGAGTGACTCTGGAGTTATGGGGAGAGGAGAGGGGAAGGGTTACGCAATTAGGCTTTATGGAAACCTCTTTCAACCTGCCTTTGATCTGCAATAGATCAACTGGTCTTCAGTAGCTTTCATTTTTGACATGACTCATGAGATTTATAAAGTACAATGCTCACCCGCCCAGGACCTCCTGCCAATTAATGGTGTAGAAGTTGATGATCTGGTTGGGCTTGGCAGAAACAATGCGGTGATTAAAAGGAGCCGCGGGAGGAGAAGAGGTGTCTAAAGTAGGATGGGGAACCCGAGAAAAGATATAAGTTATGAGCAATGTGAGAACATAGGAGCTTCATTGTTAATCAACTACAGTGAGGCTTTTGAAAGGGTGTATGGCTGTGATAATCAAGTTAGCACATTGTGCATTAACGTGCTATGATAAACACTAACTACAGGCATAGTTGTTGTCTAAATATTACCAGGAGTAACCATGCTTTAGCTCAACACATCCTAGTGGCAACCTACTTCATGTGCTTTCAACGAATTAAAGATACACGCACAGAGTCTTAAACAGTGTCCAACGTGTACATTTTCTAATGATTAACTGATTCTGGAACTGCCTCACAGTAGAAATAAACTGGGTTAAAATTGGGTCAATGAAGCTCAGTTACTCAAACTTTCAACTTCCTACCATGATTATTGTCAAAGAGTCCCGACTCACCGATAAAGTACCGCTCTACATCTTCATCATCCTCCTCTTCTGCATCTTTATCTGCATCATTCTTCTTTCTCTCTCTCTCCACCCTTTGTTTCAGGTTCAACTGGAATTGAATTCCATCTGCCCTGAAGACGGCCCAGCCCTCAGACTCGAGCTTCTGCTCGTCCTCCTCGTTGTCTACCTTCTCCTCCTCCTCCTCCTCCTCCTCCTCCTCCTCCACCACCACCTGGCTCTTTGAGTGTTCCTCCACCACAAAGAGTTCCTCGGTCACACAGAACTTGCTGCTCGTTCTGCTGACCTCTGATATCTGGTCCTGCTCAGCTTCTGGAGACGATGGGGCATCTTTGTGGTCGTCACTGCTGGGGAAAAAACAAAATGTTTTTTAAATTTGTTTTTGTTTGTTAGTTTTGTGTCATTACAGCTTGCATAGTTTCCGGTACATACTGTAGATGTGGCTAAAGGCACAGTTTCATTGATCTTTAAAAAAAAAACCATTGATTCATCCAACACCGTTGAGAAATAAGTCATAATATCAATGAAATGGCCGGACGTTTGAGATGCATAGCGAATATATAATAGGGCATGGCTAATAACAAATTACAAATTACATTTGATCTCTAAAATAGAACTATCATTACCTTTTTATTAATGAAGCACTATTCTCCTGAACCGCTGAGCTAAAAAGATTAACAAAGAACATTAATCAGAGAATAAGCTCAATATTTCTTTATTCTAATGTTTAATTTTAATTTATTTCTTAATTCATTATTTATTTATCTGTATAACATCAGAAAACTGTAAAAATCGCCGTAACAATTTCCAAGAGCACAAAGTGACATCATCAAATACAAATATATTTAATTTACTATATCGTAGGACAAAGATTTGCAGTTAATTCCAATGTTTGTTATGTTTGCATTCACATATACTCAAGTGGTTAGATGATTATCAAAACATGTTGATCAATTTATGGATAAATTGATTTATTGAAAAATCATTCTAATTGGGGTTAAACCTAAACTACCTTGTAGCAGTTTGCTCTTTTTCGTGCTTGTGGGCAGCAGGCAACTCTTGGGCTTTGGCTGCTCCTTCGGGAGGAGCAACCTCTTCCTTCTTTTCCTCTGGTAGCTTTTCTTTCTCTTCCTCTTTCACTACATCCTCCACATCGAGCTTTGGTTCCTTCTCTGTTAGCGCTGCTTCTGCCTCCTTCACCTTTTCCCCGATCCCCTCCTCACTAACCGCCTCAACAACCTTGCGTTTCTCATCCACAGCCGCTTCGGAATCTTCACGCAGGTAGTGCACCATTTTGCAAGCAGGGGCTTCAGGTTGATGATCTTTAGGGGACACTCCAGCCTCCAGATCCAGATATCCAGGGGTGAGCTGACGGCGACCTGATTTCTCTGCATTCTCCCTGTTGAGTTTCTGCACCTCATCGAGAAGCAACACCTGCTTCTTCAAGGAGATATTTTCTACAAGAAGTCCAAACAGGATTCAGATGTTGTCACTCACAACCTGTTAAATACTGTGAAAGGTTATAGGCTATATTTCACTTTGACATTCTGAGCTTGGTTTCTGTGTCACAGTGTAAATACTATAGTTCGCCACAGCTGTACATGTAATAGAATATCACTCTAACGCAGATCTAAAAATCTAAAAGGGCAAATTCATGTTTTTATTTACGTTTTGCTGCTGCTGTGTCTCGCTGATTATTTGAAATGGGCCTCAGAGTTTAAGTACTGACATATTTCTGTAGAATATAAGTAATGCTGATCTCAGCACCTGCTGTGTCTGGAGGCTTCATCTTCTTTTGAGCTTTCAGAACCTTTGGGCTCAATGGGGGCTTATCTGTCCCATCTCTACCTTTGTGGTCCTTCAACTGTGGAATACAAATAGAAAACAGTCAAAACAGAAATCTGAACAATTCAGTTTATCGACATTCAATCTTTACATTCTCAAAGAAATGATCTCAATGATCTTCGCTAGAACTTGCTTTATATTGCTCCTGTCTAAAATAAACAATTCAGCTATGTCATACTGCACTATTTACTGTCCCAAAGCTAAACTGACCAACTGTAACGCACAGCTCTCTTCTCGTCAAGAAAATCAGAACACTACAGTATGGAGGCAACCCTGTAAGCTATAACATGAAGAACAAAGGTCAAGAAAAGTAAAAAAGCACACACACACACACACACACACACACTATCATAATAAAAAAATACAAGTTCCTGTACACATACAGACTATAAGCACAATAAACCTACACATTTTCCATATTTGAGGTAATGCTTTGGTCCATGGCGCTTTATCTTGTGAGAAGTCTGTGGAGAACTGGGCTCACATGCAGGAGTTATCTCTTGATTCCCTTGATTAGAGGTAGGTTTCTAGCAAAGAGACAAGATGGCAATGCTTAGTAGGGTTATATGAAAAGGAAGAAATATCACATGTTAAGAATGAATGTCAGAAGGTTGATATGATGAAGTTAGGGCCACACGACACAACAAATGAATCAAACATATTAAATAACAATAATAATTCAATGACATGACGTAAAATAATAGACGAATGGTAAAAATATAAGCAACACTTCCCCTGTTTTCATCTTGCAGATTAGCACATCCATTGCACTTCTCCATGCGCAGACTGAGTTGTATAATGGCATGCCTTTGATTATTCATAGCAGATGGATAGACCGCAGCGGGGCAGTGAATTTATAGCTTATCACTTGTCGCACTCAGCGGTGGAATGCAATGCTGACCCTGAGCGGAAAATATTACAAGCGACCGTGGGGCTGTTGTCAGCTGAGGAAACTCACTAAACACTCTCTGATCAGGTCAGCATGGAAAAACCTGTCTCGAACTCTGGGCGTCTCACATTTGTTCTCCGAATGCTGTCGCGAGGTAAACAGCAGCGGGTATATTTCCAGTGCAGTGTTTCCCCAGTGACAGCTGTGCTTTCTAGAGTTCAAAACTCTGATTGGGAGTTTGGAGAAAGCGTGAGAAGGCCATAGTAACAGCAGTTGCAAGGTATCTCACACCTCTGGAGGTGGAGGAAGATGGAGCTACCACCTGACAGGTGCTCTGATGACCACAGAAATTCCCGGAAATGTGAGTCACATAGAAGCCGTCATAGTGGTATGTGGTCGTTAATCATCGGGATATAATCTAGCCATTAAATCATGATCCAAACTTTTAATTGGCTTGAGCGTGTCATATCAAACTGACTGCACTGTTGCACACTGTGCACTATGACATTAATATCCCTTCAAGTATGTGATAACCTGACTACAACCACACAGTGAGTTTACTATTGTAGATCATAGAGGAAAATGATATGACTCTAACCTCTGCAGCTACGCAAGTGATAGAATTGTGACGTTAACAGATCTGTAAGTGCAGCTCATGCTGTTGATGCCAAGCAGCACTCAGTGAACTTAATATGAGGTCAATTAATGTTATAATTAATGTTATGATAAAAACCAAAACCTCCGGTTGGATCTGGAGGTAATTTAAGTTTCATAGTAGTAAAACATGTTTGATTCAGCTAAGCCACAGTCGAAACTAAAAACATTAAGTTACAATTCTGGATTCTGAGAAGAGCAACAGTAACCTCACTGAGATTATATTTACAAAGCACATGTTTACTTTTTATAACATGTACAGATAATCCCTGAAACACTGCATGCAGTGTTAAAGACAGACATTTGCTGGAACCTCTAAATCAAAAGTGCTTTGACAGCACTTTCAGCAGGACTCCCAGTACAATCTTTTGAACAGCTATTTTGCAATCCAGGAAGTTCTAAGTAATTTGCATAGTATCACATGGCATAGACTTTAGCCAATACCCACTGTGCCAATGTTACCCAGTGTCAAACACACATGTCCTTACTGGCACAGCTTTGAATTGGACACAAGTAAGACAAACAGTGTTCGTATACAGGGTAGAAATGTGCCTCATTTAAGTGAGTCAGGGTTGATGAGCGAAGGGGAGAAAGTCACAATAGTCACAAAAGGGACTCATCACAATGTGTTGACACCTGACTCCTGGTCAAACTAAAAGGGTTAAAGAACTTTTAGACCACAAACACTGCAGCCACGATCCAAAAACAGCATTTCTAAACCGGGACATTCGCATTTCCCCCCTGGCCTCACTTCTCGTACCCTGCCGGGGGGTTCCAGAGTGAGCCTCCCTCCAAGGAGGCCATGTTGCACTCAGCATGGGCAGAGAGCCAACAAGTGTGAGTTAAATCGGGGTTTCATGTAAACTATAAGTGACATATTTATCGTGCAGCAGCTTACAGAACACTATAAAATTAGCATAAATTACCTTTAATCAGCAGTTGGCAAGTGTAAACATGCCAAATCCCAGACATTAGCTTTTTAACCCAGCCCCATTATTCAACACACACAAGCCAAGTCCCATTCATATGCAAGGGTTGAACTGTTGGATTGGTCAACTTTGCTCTGCTATGATCAATTTCACATGTTCTGCCAAGAACAACAAGAAGAACAAGATCTTTGTGAGATCTGAGAAATCAAAGTCAGCGAGGAACACATATAGCATCTACATAGCATCAACACTATTACAAGAAGTGATGGATGGGCTGCGATAGCATGGCAATACAAACTTAACAGTGTAGATATACACTGGCAAAAATATTAAAACCCTTAATTCATATAAAAATTTGGGTTAAATTTATTCCAAACTTACTTCATGCTAAAGAAATATAATGAAGCTTTTTCACATTTCCTTCTAGGAAAAGATATATTTGAGTTTCGGCATCACATTCCAGGCTCTTACTCTCACCTTGTCAAGCTTCTTGTTTATTGTGTCCGTAGATGATTTCCTCTTAATGGCTTGCTTGCCTTTACTGTCTTTGGGTTTGGAGCCCTTCCGAGCAGCAGAGCCTTTAAAAATCAGCTCCATAACCTTGGAACTCTTCACCGTCTCCCCAATGAAGCTGATCACCTGCTGCATGCTGAGGACCAGCTTTTCCATCCCTTCGAGCTTCTGAGCGTGCTGCTCGGACCGCTGGTTCACCACCGACATTATGGTGCTCATCTCTTGGCATATCTCCCTCACCTCTTGCCCCATGACCTGGGTCTGGCTCACCATCTTGGGTGGAATATGGATCTCCTCCTTGTCAACCTTCAGATTCTCCATATCCATTTCAATGCCGTCAATGTCCTGAGACATCCCATCTAATCGGTTAAGGACCTTTTCTTGAATGTTGATGAGCTTGTCCATCTTGCTGCTGAGTGACTCAATCCGGTTTTGGATGAGGTCAAAACCTGCACCGTTGTCATCTCCTACTTTGTTCATTATCAAGGAACTCATGGCCACCAACTTGAGACAAAAATAGGACCAATAACGTCCGTGAAACAGACAAAAATACTTTTTCAAAAATCTTAGCCAGCTCTACCCTTCAGTGCTACCAGTTGGTGTGCAAACTAATTTAGATACAAAAAAGTGGTTCCAAAAAGTTTGGTTTTTTTAAAGATCACCAATCTACAACAATGCAGATGAAGATTTTAAACCTCTAAAACTCAAGTAAAGTGAGCTCTGACTAGTATAAAGCCAAAAAAACACTTCTCTGTTCCTGCCACACTTTATCCCTGGCGTCTGCTTCTCTCCACACTAGAAAAGGTATTAAGAATGGAGTGAGCCGGTGTCCATAAATGTAAATGGACAGGCTACGTCAGCAGGGGTCAAGTGTTTGGGGAGGGGGCTTGGCACTGCTCGCGCAATGAGACATTCGAGAGCCTTCAAGTGTTAAGCCCACCACCATCACTCCCCTGCTGGGTGTCAAAATGGTTACTGTACACAGAACTTCTTCAGTGTGACAATGCTCATTCAGTTTCACCGTTTTTTCCGATTCAAATGGCAATGACATCAGCTCCTTGTGACAGAGGGACACGTCTGGGCTACATGCTTGAGTGGATAAAGATATCACAGGTGGGGTTCAAAGTAAAATAAGAGATTATATTGTCATTTCTAAATACAAGTTGTGTTGACATTGAACAGTCTGAAATGCTGCTCGTTATTTGGCACAGCTGTACTGTAAAAGCTGGACAAATTCCCCCTTATCTTTTGAATGCCTGTAACTTGCACTTAGTGTTAAGGGAAACGTGAAGAAGCATGTGGCTAAAGGGACCTACAATAAGACGTTTAGCCCTTCTGCTGAAAGAAGAGATGGGTGATTTATATGATGCCTACTCACTGACAAAAGCATCCACCGATAACCTCCCTTAAGAGAGAATGTGATCTATTTTAACTTAGCTCTTGTAATATGACCTTAATCCATGTTCCCTTTAAATCAAAAAATGTCTGATTTATTCTCATAACATGTGTTTGACTCAACAGACAGGGCTATACAGATATTAGATTCCTAAACAAACATTGAATGCATAGTCAAATATAGTCAAAATGATTCAAATATCTATGTAGCTATGCACTTGCGGTTGATTACTGAAATTATTTCCGGACAATTTTTCCAAACTTCACAAACTAATTTTGTCACCATGAATTCATGGTCGATGGAGTTTAGGAGTAATCTAGCTTTGCTCAAGCCACCGTGAAATACTTTTGACACATTCAGTTTGGTAAACTGAGGCGCAGGGACCCCGGCCAAACTCCCCCTGACTAGGACAGGCTGTGAACTTGGCAGTGGAGTCGGGTGGGGGAAGGTGAGGGGAAGGAAACGAGAAGGAGTTTACCTGTCAGTTCGTGATTACTGACAAGTCACCGCATCAGTTTGCATATTACTCTCTTTCACTCAAGATAGCTTCATCGGAAAGAACAGGAATCTCTGACAGAGCAGAAACAGATGGGAGTGATTTCAACCATCAATCACTCGGGGAGGACAGGGACACTCACACCTGTCCTTGGATGCCAACCGATGACAGACAACATAGGTCATTTGCAACATGTTGAGTCAACTTTCTTATGAAGGGGTGTGCATAGAAAAGGCAGACTGTATTTTATCCACATAAGCAGCAAGAAGACAAGAAAGATAAAAATGAATGGATTTTGCCACACAGTGTTAGAACTGTTATTTTGCTGCACTTTAAAACGGTTTCCATACATGACTATGTCTTCTTTCATTGATTCGAAGTAGGGGGTACTTTAAGGTTATTAAACCCCGCAGGGGATGTAAACAGACCCCTTAGCCTCTGAGGCGCATTACATAAAGCAAACGTCGTGTTTATATCACTTACACTTTCCAGTTAAACGAACGCCAAAGAAAGTAACAACATTATGACTGGTGCTCAAAGTCCTCGCTCACCCCCCCCTTTGCCAAGCTCAAGTAAGTGTGCACACAGACTGAGCACACAAGCCGGCAGGTGAGAATTCACTGCCCCGTTTCGTGGTGCATGAAAAAAATGTTGTTTAGTTAATGTGACGACAAAAATTGTTAGGCTGTTTGAAGGCATTGGCAACTGCATGAATGTTCAGAAAGCCGTAACAAACAATTTTACGTTGTTTTTTTGTGTGTGTGCTGGTTGAGCTTCTCTGTGGATGGTCACCTTGTCGTGGTGGAGAAGCTTGTGGGTTGCTGAGATCCCGAGAGCGACGCCGTCTGGAGCTACGCTCCTGGTAGGGTCGTCCATGGCGGTAAGGTCGTGGGGGAGGTCTTTCACAAAGAGCAAGAGCAACCAATACCTCAACGGTAGAACAGGCGGAGGATAATGGCCGACTTTAAGAGAGCATCACACCAACCGGGAAGACGAATGAAGGCTGCAACGGGGCCCCCAGACGTCGTGGACTCCATGCCATCGGATCTTGACCGAGATCTGTCATTGACAGTCTACCCACGTTAAACAAATTCAGGTAAGCCTCGAGTGACTGATGAAGATGATGGTTGACCTTGCAGTTTGAACACCTTCTGACTTACAGACATCAAGAGTGGAAAAATGTAATGGTAAAATGATATACAGCAGAGGGCTTAGCTCCTTTAAAGTCAGTGAAACAAAAGTTAGAGCATCTTCAGCTTCTGTAGAGTGACGTATTTCACAGTGAAACAGATTATTCGAGCAGAGTACAGTTACAAGAGGGATTTAACTCAAGTCCTTCACATTTGATTGGAATGCTAAAAAAAGTGGGCGGGCTTAGAGTTTGGCGTGATACAGAGCTACGAAGGACTGTTAGCTACACCCCAAGGCGACAACTTTAATTTAGACTTGCATTCTTTCTAATGGCCAGCAGGGGGTGACTGCTCTGGTTGCAAAAAGACATTGGATTGTTTAAAAATCTATGAGAAAATTACCCTACTTCTCATTTGATTTATTATCTCAGTAAACATTGTAAACATGAGTTTATGGTCTCAATGGCTCAATAAAGCATGATGTTCATTTAGTAAATTATGGTCCCATTTAAAGTAAAACAGACGATAAAGCTACATTGTGATTGACAGGATGCCGCCACTGCATTGTCTGGTCTGAGAGTTGTCCGTGTTTTTGTTGTGTTTATATTTTTAACCCTTTCCTAGTGTTTTTTCAGTTCATCAAAGTTAATTGTAACATTTTGGTCACCTACAAATGTCATAGGTCTTAGGTTGTACATAGCTCTGCCCTCTTCTGGTTAAAAAAAAAAACAAGATGGCAACAGCCTTAATGTGCATATGTGTCGTTATCGTTCTTAAATCAATTCAAATCAGTTTTCCAGAGCCCAAGCTGACGTCTTCAAAAATCACACTTTTGTCTGACCAACCCCAAAATCCAGAGATATTCAATCTGCAATGATACTTGACAGAGATAAACAGTATATGTTAACTATATATAGGACCAGAGAATATATTCAGCATTTTTCCTTCAAAAATATTTCAAATCTATTAAGTGATTTTGAGAACACTTTTGATCAAGACATGATTATGGCAAATGAATGAAGACCAAACAAAGAAGTTGATCCCAGTGTACTACATAACCTCCTGTGAGTAAAAAGAGTAAAATTGCACAGAAATGCATGGACATCTTATTATTACATCACCATTAATACAAGCCAGCACTCGTGGGAGGTACAGTAAGGTTGACCTGCATGGCCTTCTGTATTAGGCCTTTTATTTGGCACAGGGACAAGGTGAACTGTTAAAAATGGAGCCCCACCTCCCTAACAGAGAACACAATGTCCTGGGTCGCAGCATGGCTGTGTGCTGTGGCTACTGTCCAGTCGCCTCAACCAGGCTCCACTCACACATCGCACAGCCTGCCAGCTCTGGCTATACTTTCTCTTGGAAACTTGTTGGCTTAAATGTGTCTGGCCAGCGGTGAAACTTAACTCCTCGTGCTAATGTCCAAGACGTCTCTACTGTTTTTTCCCTCTCATGTTTTGTCTCGGCATGTAAACATATTCTGCTGCTGCGTGTTAGACTTTTATTTGTATTTGTTGACACAAGGTTATTAAAAATACCTTATGCTCATTCATTGACTCACCACATACTGTACATACATGCGTATTCCACATGTCTGTTTGAAATGTGATAAATGTATCACGTCTAAACTAAAGTATCCAAATGTTGAGAGATTTCATTGGATATGCTCTGATGCCTTTTGAGATTGGACACGCTGTGAAGAACTAAATTATGTAAACTGTTCTAAAAACGTTATAAAAAATGTTATAAATGTTAAACATGCTTTTATCTCGACCCGACTAGACGACTGTAAGTCCCTTTTATGTAGGTGTTAGCCAGGCCTCCCTTCACGCTTGGAGTTGGTCCAGAATCCCTCCATCACAAGATCAAATGACCACAGGCCCCTCGCTCTGACGCCTGTGGTCAATCCTTTGAGAGACTGGTGTTGACCCACCTGAAGGACATCACTGGACCTCTGCTGAACCCCTTGCAGTTACCAGGCAAACAGGTCAGTGGATGATGCAGTCAACATGGGACTGCTCTACATTCCGCAGCACCTCGATTCCCCATGCGCAAGGACCCTGTTTGTGAGCTTTAGCTCGGCATTCAACACCATCATCCCGGAGATACTCCGCTCCAAACACACTCGACTCAAACAGTTTGAACTTCTCCCCTCTGGGAGGCGCGAAAGAACACCGAACGCCAAAACAACCAGACACAAGAGCAGCTTCTTCCAACAGGCCGTCACTCTGATGAACACTTAACATCAGTCACTCACTTTCAATAGCCCTCTAACATCAAAACATCCACTGCTGCCATTAGAGAATATTATTCTATAATAATGTACAAATGTTTTAACATACACATACTTGGTCAATAAAGATGATTCTGATTCTGAATGCTGCAGTAAACAGGAAACAGGAAAACGCAGGCGAGAGCACATGTCCCCGTACTGGCCTATCTTCACTGGCTCCCTGTACAATTTAGGACTGATTTTAAGGTTTTATTGTGTACCTACAAGTCACTGAATGGGATAGCTCGAACATATCTCTCTGACCTTTTACAACCATACGTCTTATCAACGTCACTCGGGTCAGCTGAAAGGTTGCTCCTTGTTGTCCGAACATCAAGGCTTGAAGCACAGAGGAAAGCACGCCTTTGCAGCTGTAGCCCTCAAACCGTGGAACAAGTCTCTACGTGTTAGGCTGCCTGTTTTTAAATTTCGTCTCAAATTCAATTTTAGTTTTAAGTTCACCATGAGAGTTGCCTTCTATATTAGGCTACTGTCCTTTTGTCTTTTAAACTGGTCTTTGTGTTTTTAGTGTGTTGTTTTTGTGGTTTAGCGTGTGTTTTATGAATACATTTGTAACTGTATGCTCCTGGTTCCATTGACTATTATTTTGAACAGTAGGTGGCATTGTCCATCTGTGTAAAGGATGAGACTCCGCAGCTCAAAAGTCAGATTTGAAATAATACTCCACTCAGAAACTTTTGAAACACCTTACCACTTGACTTGCAAAGTATCAATACAAATAGTGGCAAGTTTTCAAAGTAGAATCTATAGAAACAACTCCTCCAGCATAATACATGTGTCTGCTCACGAGCTAGAAGGGATTGTGTGTGAGCGTTGTGACAGCAGCAGTGTTTTCAGCCATATTAGCATACACACGTAGCACACAAGATGATTGTGGAGTGGCACTAACTTTTGTTGTGTGCATCTGCAACTCAGGATTATATTCATTTTTGATTAAATTATTTTTTTTTATAAAATATCAGAAAACAGGTAAAAAAAAAATTGTCTATAACAATTTCTTAAAGCCCAAGTTAACATGTTTAAATCAACCTTTTTCGTCTGACCAACAGTTGAAAACCCAAAGGTACTCGCTTTACCACCATAGAGCACAAGTTAATTTTAGTCAAGCACAGTGAGGCCTGTACTTGAAGAAGATATTCCCAGATGCACTATTATTATCGATGTGGAAACGTAAGACGCATTTTACATTGAGGATGTCGAAGGGTATTAAGTTAGTGACGGAACGCAAAGAAAGCTTAGTCACATACTCATAGATCTACAACCGTAAATGTCAGTGTGGATCTCCTGAATGCCAAGAGAGGAATGGAAACAAGAGAGGGTGCCCGTCAGCTTGTCTCTGAGGAGTAATGTCTGACGGCATAAAGACCCAGTATGTATGTGTATTTAAGATGTGTAATGTTTATTTATTATGAAGCAGATTTTGCTCTGCATAAATTAGCATTCCACAATGTGAAGCAGTTAACGAGAGAATGAGCCATATCCGATTGTTTTGAGGGAGGCAAATAACTGGAACAGAACTCAGCAGAGAAGCTCTCTTGCACTGATCTTGATAGGTTTTCAGTCTGTTCCTTTTCCCACCACATGCAATGTCACCATTGTATTAATACACCAACGCTACTTCACAGTCGCAATGCAGAAATCACTAGATGGCAGCAAAACACTACTATAACTCTCACGCTCTACCTTCACACCAGATTCTTTCAACTTTGCACTCATAAACACCATCGACTCCTTCTCTCATGTTTTATCCTTCCTGCTGCTATCCATAACATAGTAAAACACACATGCCTCATGATTACCAGTCTCATCTTTCCTTCAAATACTGAGCACCCACATTGCTGCTGGAAGGATTACCCATCAATATGTTGAGCTACCTAATTAAATTAAATGTGACATTTAGCTGGAGGATAATGTGGGAAAAGTGAGTGCAAAGGTAAGCAGATAATGCACGAACAAAATATATTTTAAAGACAAGAAAAAAATGGCTTAATATATTCAGGTTTTAAAAAAAGTGCTGAGGCAAAACTGAAATATATGAAGTAATGTGTATTATAAGTAGACAATAAATAAATATAAATTAAATTAAAATATCTAACCATAATATGTTTACGTATAATACAAATAAATATAGTGTAGCTGTCAAATAAACCTAAGTAGGCACAGACATGTACAAATTATAATAGTTGTAAAGGTTGTTCAAGTCTATATCAGTGACATTTAGAAAGCATGCATCTCTGGTGCTTGTTTGTTGTCTGAGGTTAAAGTAATAATAATAATTAGAACACTATGATTAGTGAGGAAACTCGTTTCCATCACCCTGTGGTTGAGAGCCTATCGTCATGAAATCTGATGCTACAACACAGCAGCACCAGGCCTCTGCTGCCTGCTGTTGTGTTTAACAGAACTTATGAGCTGGATCTTTCCCGCAGAATTCAAAGTCTATTCTCTCAGTAGAACACACACACACACACACACACACACACATATACACACACACACATTTTTCTTGTCGTGCAACAGTGACATTGTGGTAAATCAGTGGTATTCAATGCCAACCCTGAATTATAGCATCTTCCAAGGACACTAAAAACAACATCAATGAGAATAAACAGAGCAAATAAAGTCGAGGCAAGGACATTGCTGTCTCTAGTTTCATTTTGAATAACTTTATGTTTATTAATCAACCTCAAGATTTCATTCACCTGCGAAGCGTCACCTAAATATCCATATGTCTCTACTGTTAAACACTTTCTACTGTCTAATAGGACATTCCTACAAGGACAGTGAGATTATCAAGTAAGGGAGGTTGTTATCTGCTGCAGCTGCTGCCTTCCCCTCTGAAGACTGTCCAAAGGTTTTTGACAGAATCTATTGTATTAGTAACCGGTCAAGGTGTTCTGTTTAAAGCAATTACACAACTATTCATTGCTGAAAACAGTGAATTATGTGATTTTCATGTATAGCGTACACTATATTCCTGTTCATCTGATGCTTCCCATTTTAAACAATCATATTATTCCTACAGGAACCGTATGCAGGAGTTTGCAAATCAAGCAAAGTCTTCACACTTTTGTTCCGTAATCTCTCAGTAGGACACTTGACAATACAATTTGGCGGATTTTCGATAGAATATAATAGAATACAACTTCTCTGTCCTCAAAGGTGGAAAACTGTCTTTCACCCACCTTTGTCATTCATTAAAACACAGAAACACACAAACACACACACACACACACACACATTGTTAGTCCATAAAACGCACAATACAAAGATGAACTGTAAAATATTCAAAGCCCTACTAAATCAACAACCACCATTACTAATAGGTTAATATTCTAGTCTAGTTCCTTTTAACAAAAATGCATGAGTGTTCCTCAGCTAATTTTTCAATTATTATCATTCAACAAGTCAAACAGCCTTGTATATATATACCTGAATGGCAGGCGAAGTGGATGCTCTTCGCCTCCTCCTGTAGCATAGTACATCACACAGCCTGCTCCAGAGGTAGGAGGCCACCAGACACATACTGTTGACAAGCCAAGTCTCCCAGCCAGTGACAAAGTTCTCCACGGCTTTAACTTTACTCTTCATCCCACTGCTGGAGCCTTGCTTTTCCTATCTTTAACTACAAAGGAGCTCTTGGAGCTTAGGGAGAAGAGTTTCAAGAGGAGAGTAAGAAGAGATGACGAAGACCAAACAGAACTACCCTCCACCGCCTCTGTTAATACAGTCAACACTCCCATCACCACTTAGAGCCAAAGGACAGGCGGTTTGTCCTCATGATGAAACAGTGACAGGTGCCAGTAAAAGGGTGTCGAGCTCTCTCGGAGACCCTCGTCCTCTCACATCATCTAATCCTTCCATCTTCACTACAAAGCAGGACTTTTATTCTCCTCTCAGAACATATCTGGATGAAGGAGACACTCCACCGACAGCAAAATGTATCTTCAACACATTACTGACATTGAAAAGTGATAGAATAATGATAGGGGGGTATAGCCTCCCTGTCAGGCACTTGGATGTAGTGTAAACAAATACCCTGTGCTATTGGATTACTGTTCCAAATGTCACACAGACTATCGCCATGGGAGCTTCAACTCAAAGGTCTCAACTGAGGCAATTTTATATCATCTTATATTGTTTAAACCCTGAAGTATTGTGTAAATACTAAAATAACTTGATTAAATGCCAATCCAAATTAACAATTAAGTCAAAGATAATTTTATAAATCAGGGATCTCTCAGGACTTTTAAACTCAACCACATAATCTCTGTATTGTGCAACAAGGGCCCTTTGGCTGTGAAAGTCGTATGGCCACAAGTCCAAGAATGCATCGTCTGGCCGACAGTGGCCAATCACAGCTATGTACAGCATGTCTGGAAATCTTCCCGGCCTCCTGTGGCTTCGCCATCGGCTCTGCCAAATACAATAATGAACTTACTCCTGGTGCTCTCGCTGCTCAAATGAATCTCTTGGCTGCTATATGAAGGGGGGAGGAAAAGCGAAACTGATCTTTGATTACTCACAATGTCTCAGTTTGCTTTATAGTAGACTACTTACGTTACAACTCTAGCGAATGTGGTTAGTTGAATCCCAGACTAAATGTTTTCCACTATTTTTGTCCCTCTTTGGTTTTCACAGGATTTGGCACATTGAGAGAATTTAAATTTTGGGAGCGGCTGTGTCTCAGGGGATTGAGCGGGTTGTTCTTTAACCACAAGGTTGGCAGTTTAATCCCATTCTCTTCCTGTAAGCATGTTGAAGTGAACCCCACTGAACCCCATGCTATTCCCCAGGTGCTACACGGCACTGCTCCAGATTAGTTAAATGCAGAGGTCAAGTTTCATACCTACATGTGATCATTGTCAGAAAACGTAATATTATATTTTAAACTATTGCTGTGGACGTTTGGCTCTTATTTACGGTGTTTTGTAGGCACTCAACATCATGGTGTCATATTTAACCACTTTATACTCTGGAAAATCATGTTACTTGTTTTCAACCTAATCAAATCATTGTTAGAATACCTGGAGAAACTGTCTCAAAATATTATTTTTACTATAATGAGAGCATCAGTAGTGTAGTTTCTGCTGAAAAATAGTAGCTTCGTGAATGCACCATTACATTGTTACTACATTCCTGTTATTTAAAAATGTGACTTATACCACCCTCTGCTGGTGCTCCTGCAGACTCAAAAGGCTGATTCAAAAAGACAAAATATATCAATACTCCTTGACATAACCTGAATATCTTTCAAATGAGCTTCATACCTCTGGTTCACACTCTTCCAGAAGCAGCGCATGGTTTTCACTTTCTCTAATTAGGGGAAGGAGGCCCGCTTGGTCATGTTTCAGCTGTTGGCACAATGATTGACTGCAGCTTGGCCATTCTCCCTGAGGGGGACACTTGGCTGCCAGCCGTCTCTTTCTGAGCTCTCTCTCAGTATTCCCGGCCTGGTTGACCTCTCTGGTGTGTTTCTGTTGTCCGGGTGTTTTATCTGAGTGGAGAGAGAGAGAGAGTGAAAGGATGCAGTGAAGTATCTTAAGTTAATAAGAAAATAGCAACACAAAATCAGTCACGTTTTTTTTTTTTTTAAATTGTGTTTTTTATTTGCTACAATTGCTAAAACACTTAAAGTACCATAACATTGAAAGTCTGTAGCCTTTGTAGTATGGAGAGCCTTTAAGGTCTTGCGTTCATTAAGTGAAGCCAGCTGATTTTGAGCAATAACCCATGTTAACTTTATTTACAAACTCTATCAACATTAGCATGAGCATTAGTCACTTCCTGAATCCTTAGTAAACCCTAAGTGACCATTGAAACACAGGGTGCAATGCAGGGTTGGTTGGGGCTGATGAACAGGCCTCAGATGGCTCATGCTAATGATGATAGAGTTGTTAGAGTTGTGTATTTTTCTATTTTCAAACTGTGGTGTTATTTCATAATGTAATTGTGTTTTAATTAATCTATCTATTGAATGCTTAGTATAATTATGTATACATCCCTTTTAAATGTGACCTGTTTGTCAATTACATTAGATTGTTAATTTGTAACGCTCATGAATCCTGTTTTATTGTTAAATCACCAAAGACAAATTCCTCGTACTCTCAGTGCAATGTGTACAATTTTCTCGGGACCAGCTTTGCGGTGTAGTAGCCTAATTTGATTAACGTTGCACATATAATGTACAGACAGACAGACAGACAGATAGATAGATAGATAATGTAGGCCTATTTGTAGACTTAGTAATTACAAAATGCAATACTGCTGTACTATACTGAATATTGATTTGCTAATACTACATTTCACTTCATAATATATAACACTTATATACCATAATATTTATAAAGTAGGCTACCAACCTTTTTTATTACATTTTTTGAATTTTACAATTTTTACCATGTCATGTTATACTTTTATACCACCACTATGTTACTTTACTTCTAGGAGACTGCACTGTCAGTCTAAGCACAACACTGGTATTATTTTTCCACCAGTAAACCTGAACACGCCTCTCTTGAGTGTAACAGTGGTTATAAACGCACAACTATCTAGATTATAATTAACTGGAGAAAAAACACGTAAATCTTAAACCCTTGAATATAAACAGGACCCATTGAAATTGGATGGAAAATGTAATTCAGCAACGGTCCGAACAAGTCAATCTATGTAGCTAGTTTAAAACTGTATGCCTGTGTTGAGCAACCAGGTTCAACTTTATTTTGAAATTTACTTTATTGAAATACTTCCGCTAAAACAGTTATGATTTAGGCTGTTTTGAAACAAAAAGGAACAAAAATACAGTCTTCACTAATTAGTAGGCATACTTTAATAGTGATAAATAATCAGCTGTAATAATGAATAACAAAGTTTTTCACTTTTGCGTGGCATCTAAGCATCTGCAGAGTGCCAGCTGACACTGACAAGTGGTTATGCCTAAAACTTAAAAATTGTATTTAGCATTTGATAAAAAAATAATTTAATTAATTTCCGTTCTTATTTCTCAATAAATACCAATTCAATATGTAAAATGAAAATGAGAGATGAATTAATACAGTGGTGAGACTTTTATTTTGAAATGTCAACGACGGAACTTGGAGAGGTTCAAAAGTCTCTTATGCGCTTCCGCGTTGTCAGAATTGCAACGAAGTCCAATAGACGAGTTTCACATTTAACAATACTACTCGGCAGTAAGGGTACGTTAATACTGATTCTAGACACCCCTCTGGCTTTTAGCTCACCAAGTACTTTTCTCTCCGTAACTTCTGATTTATATTAACGTAATTTTGTGGAGAACATACATCGTAAACGTCCCAGGATACACACATTTAACTAACACCTAACGTTAGCTAGCTTGCTAATGTTAGCTATTTGAAGAAGGAGCCGACACTCCTCTTACTGTGTCAGCGGACTTTGGTCGCTGATCAGCGGGTTTTGTTTCACCTTTAGACTCCAGTAAAAGAAAGCTGAAAATCTAATTAAATCCCAGGAGTGTGCTACCTTTCGTTGAATGCTCTGTTTCTCAGGAACATTCGGTTGTGTTTGCTTTGTTTTGACAGGAGCATCCACGCTCAACCAGGCAGGACAACACAGGCAGGACAGTGGTGTAATGTCAGCTGACGCCCCCCTGCTGCTGAGCTGCTGACTGTCACCTCCATCATCACCATCATCATGTCTCTGGGCGACAACCCTCACCTGCTGCTTGGCAGGATCCGCTTTCTTAACAGGTGCATCGAGTGTTTCAAGAGGAGCGAGGCGGTGCCGGAGTGTCTGTGTTATGTCTCCAAAGAGGTGTGCTACAAGATCTGCAAGGATTCATCGTCCACCTCCTCAGCCGCCACAGGAGCATCTACAGGAGGCTCCACTTTAGGGAAAACGCTCGTCTCCGTCTTTGAGAGTCCACACCTGACTCCACACATTAAGAAAGTTGGCAAGTTCAACATAGAACCAAAGAAAGGGACTTGTATCCGGACAACAGGGGAGGAATACTGCAACAGCCAGGGCCTGTGGATCAAAATCAATAAGGTAAGATTATCTCTCCTTTCCAGGTTACACTCACTGAACCAGAGCCATTAAGCAACTGCAACCAATCTAAATCTGCTGCAACATCTGTCAGAACGACTCTACTTTACTAAGTACGTTACATTTACTCCCTGTACATATGGGTGTGTGGAACACACCCATATGTGTATGTGTGTTGACATTATTTTCCTCTTTACAATCACATGTTGTTATCAAAATTTGAAAGCCTGCAATAGTTCCAGTAACAGCAATTGGAATATTTGCTTTGGCAAAACTATTTTTACATTGTAGAAAATGTCATGGACTTTCCAGTGTTTGAATCCAGCTGAACTGACTTGAGTCTTTCTGTGCATGTTGTCCCTCCAAAATAAAAGCAGGATCAAGATAGTAACGTGATAAATATGAGGAGGGTCCAAATGAAACTAATTCAGACTGTTGAAATTGGAAAAGGGTGATGTTTTTCAAGTTATAGTCCACATTATATATCATTTTCAGTGTCGCACTGCAGCAAAATATACAGTTTCTTTCACTTCCACAGTACATACAATTTGGTATGAAGTTTAAAACTATGTGGTTAAATAACACTTAAAATTATTCTTTAAATAGTTGAGAATATCAGCTGGAAATGAAAGTTCCAGTTTGACACCAGGCTATTTTGTGAATCACATCCTGCACAACCCCACTTGTCCCTCTTTGGCGAGGATGCTTTTATTACCCGTTACTTCAGTTTAAATTATTTAGAATGTGGTGGGAAAACACATGTTGACATAACAAGCCGTGTCTGCGTCCAGGAGCAACTGGAGGAGCACCGTCCGGGCCAGGAGCTGGAGGAAGGCTGGATCCTGGTGTGTAAGCACACAGAGGGAGGCGACAGGCTGGTGCCGGTGGAGTCACCGGAGACCATCAGCAGGCAACAGCAGCTCTTCGGCTACGACCACAAGCCCTGCAACAGGTGGGAGCAGGTGGTGAGTGTGGAGAACGCACTTTACATGGGCTCCAAACCCAAAATCGCTGAGTGTGATGACGCTGCCGTCCAGAAGCTAAGGTGAGCATGTTTGTGATGAATCGGATTAGAAAGTCAAGACTTTGTGTTTAGACTGAGCAGATTGTCACATTAACCGTGTTGTTCCCCTTCAAATACTCAAGGTATGTTCCTCCCACCTGGGCATACGAATGTGACGAGGACTTGGTGCATTACTTCTATGACCACATCGGGAAAGAGGATGAGAACCTGGGGAGTGTGAAGCAGTGCGTGACCAGTATTGATGTTTCCTCATGTTCGGTGAGTCACGTGTGCTCAGGTATTTGTATTTCATTGTTTTTTTTCCTGTTCCTGTTCCAGTCATTGAGATATGAAGATTTGAAATCTGCAGCTGTGTACATTTTCTAGCCGTTAGAATAAAACGGTACGAGTATTAAAGGCAAGCAAACATTCAGTCTGTTTATCTTCTACTTTCTTCTACTACAGATTCAATTGAATTGATTGAATCCTGTTGAAAACGTGTAATAACAAGTCAGTAAGTGAAGGGTTTAATACATGGATTACCTTGATATTTGCTGACAGGAGGATCCCAGCGGAGGGGCGAGCTGTCTGACAGACGGCGACATTGAAACTTACTGGGAGAGCGACGGCATGCAGGGACAACACTGGATCCGCCTGCACATGAAGAAAGGCACTGTGGTCAAGTAAGCTGCTGAGCAACAGAGTGACAAGTCACAAGAAAGTAGTGCCAACTGTAGTGTGTGTGTGTGTGTGTGTGTGTGTGTGTGTGTGTGTGTGTGTGTGTGTGTGTGTGTGTGTGTGTGTGTGTGTGTGTGTGTGTGTGTGTGTGTGTGTGTGTGTGTGTGTGTGTGTGTGTGTGTGTGTGTGTGTGTGTGTGTGTGTGTGTGTGTGTGTGGGTGTGTCAGCTACATATTATACACGTATTTCTATTATATTATCTCTGCCACGGAGGTTTGTCTGTCGGTTTATCTGTTCGTCTGCAGGATTACGGAAAAATTACTTTTCATGAAACTTGGTGGAAGGGTGTAGCATGAGACAAGGAAGAACACATTTAATCTTGGCGCTTATCCATATCACGTAGGCGGATACACGCATTACTGTTCACTTCGGTTAACATTTCGAGATTGGGCATTTTTGCCTTGGCGGAGGTCTGCGCTCTTCGAGTTTAGTAATATGGTAGTTATTGACTGCATGTACTTTTACAATGCAATGTGTAAGACTTTGGACCGCGGTGTGAATAGACACTCAAGGTTTCACGATCATTTATTGTCATTCTGCAACAGACGGTTGCACAACGAAATGACGTTGTGGCCTACACAGAGTCTGCCTCCTCTCGTCCCACTGGGGTCCTGCGCTCTGTCCTGTGGTAATTCGTAGACGTGTCTTTATCATATGTATATATAACGTGCTTCTCTTTGCTCTCTAGTAAGCTGATATTGACAGTGGACTCTACAGACGACAACTACATGCCCAAGAGAATCACAGTGTATGGAGGAGAGGGAGACAACCTGAAGAAGCTGAGTGACGTCACCTTAGACGAGTGAGCTCTTTCTTTTATTATCATTATTTATGTTGTTGTTATTGTTATTAAATGCAGTAAATAAATGTAGGAACCTCCCTATTATTACAGCAGACAAAATGTGATCTGTTGAAAATAAGGCCAATATCCACCTGATATATTGGTTTAGTCCATTTACTTATTTAGTCTGTTTGACTACAGTTGGTTTGAACCACCTCTGCTCTTCTTTTGCCTGCAGCAACCTGATTGGAGAAGTATGTGTGCTGGAGGATATGACGGCCCACCTGCCTGTGATTGAGGTCCGGATTGAGGAATGTAGAGGTATGGCTTTTTAGCATATGGAAGATTGACCAGATATTTTCTGTGATTTTTAAACACTTCAACACACTTTGTGTGGTTCTTTGGCTGCACAAGCTTCTGTAGTGTCGTAATGTACCTGAAACAACGTTTTTTGTCTCTGCAGATGAGGGCATAGATGTCCGGATCCGAGGGTTGAAGGTGAAGTCATCATGTGAAAGAGACCTGGGTCTGAACGCGGATGTTTTCCAGTCCTCTAACTTGGTGCGTTACCCCCGTCTGCAGGGCAACACGCCCGACGTCCTGTACCGCAGAGCGCTGGTCATCCAGAGGTAACATTCATCTTACTGCCATGGCTCTTACAGTCATCATGGAGTTACATATTTATCACCTAATTGTGGTGTTTTTTTGTGACAACCAGACAAAGTGCAAGTCCAGAAAGTTTTAGAAATGTCATGATAATAATTTTTTAATCAACCAGTGACTCCGAATATATAAATCTCCGAAATACAAGTCAGATGCAGTGCTGTGATTGTCTATGTCGCTTTAAAGCATTACGCATTTGTAAATGTTTGTTTTATTCTTCTGTCTCGCTCTCCGCAGGTTCATTTGTCTCCTGGACAGTGTGCTCCCACACCTGGTACCAGCCTGGGACTACAGTCTGGGTACCTTCAACCAGATCAAGGTAAGTCATTGTGGAGTTTTTAAAATATACAAGACTGACACTGAATAACAACTAGGCAATAAGCAGCAATAACCTCCAAACTGATGTTCTTACCAGATTTATAGTAAATATACACTGACGGTATAAAGTGGAGTGAAATAGCATTCTTTCAGTGCTCCGTTGTACACAATACAGAAACAAACAGGTTTAGAAAAACAGACAAATAAATTGCTCACTAATATTTGATACCATCCCACTACCACGAGCTGATTCATGAAGAGTATTTTAAAAACTGGTAGTAGGTCATACTGATAATATGCTGATTTACCGGTGCATCTGTACTTTAACACTTGAGACACAAACTTTAAAAGTCTCCTGAATGACTTTCTCTGGCGCCCTCTAGAGCATAAAGCAGTTCCTGCTGCTGTCCAAACGCCGCTCAGCCCTCATCACACAGTGCCTGAAGGACTCGGAGACCAGTAAGCCAAACTTCATGCCCCGGCTGTACATCAACAGACGTCTTGCCATGGAGCACAGAGACAACCCGTCTCTGGACACCAGCTGCAAGAACACTGTGTTCAATCAGGTATGAAACACTTTGTGAGTGTGACGCCTCCTCCTTCGGTTTGATGAGATGTGTTAGGGGGATTCTAGCTTGGAGAAGAGTCGGGTTTCATGAATTTGTCTGATGCATTATGGGTACGGTTACCGTTGCCTTATGATTTTAATTTTTCTCCTTGCAGGTGTATGAAGGCCTCAAGCCGTCTGACAAATTTGAGAAGACTTTGGATTATAGGTGTGCAGGCTTCTCAGGCTCCATCTGAATATAACTCAAACTCGAGGGGCATTCAAATCTAAATGAACCATCTTTCCTCTTGGTTTGTCAGATGGCCTGCCCGGTATGACCAGTGGTGGGAATGTAAGTTCATTGCAGAGGGAATCATTGACCAGGGAGGTGGATTTCGGGACAGCCTGGCTGACATGTCTGAGGAGCTGTGCCCCAGCTCAGCCGAGTGTCCCATGCCTCTGCCATTCTTCAGCCGTACGTCCAACCAGGTAATCACTCACCTTTGCTGCATTTCTTTTGACTGTAGATTTGACTGGACAGGGTTCTCATTGGCTGTGCCTTTCTTTTTTCGCTTGCTGGCAGGGCTCCTTGGAGGCCAGAGATTACTACGTCCCCAACCCGTCCTGTAAAGAGTTCCAGAAGTATGACTGGATCGGTCAGCTCATGGGAGCTGCTCTCAGAGGGAAAGACTTCTTGGTGAGTGATGCTCATTCTCCACCTATTGTAGGTCGTTAAACAACGCTGTGAAGAAAGAGTGGGTGGATGTAGAGGCTTGATTCTCTGGCTTCTTCTTCTGTGTCCCACCCTGTAGGTTTTGGCTCTGCCCGGGCTGGTGTGGAAGCAGCTAACTGGGGAGGCTGTCAGCTGGAGTAAAGATTTCCCAGCTGTAGATTCTGTTCTGGTGAGGACATTCAAACCATTAACATGTGATGTAACATACATTTTAGGCTCTGCAGACTGAGTTTCAAGTATGTACAGCACATTGAGTCTGAAACATTCTTTGGTAGAAGAATTGTCAAGATCAATATTTTGTGTTTTTGGTACTTTTTTTATATTTGATTCAAGTTTACTTAAATGACCCATAAATCTCATTGTATCGAGATTAAATAGTTTTGAATTTGACAAACAGCATGCCACACCGTCTTCTATCTTTCCCATTGCTGCATTCTAATAGAAAAAATAAACCAATTCTAACTTCTGGTGGGGCCGCTAGTCCTTCATTGTCTCAAGTTTAATTTGGATGTGTGTTCAGGTGAACCTGCTGGATGCCATGGAGAACTTGGACCAGGAGACGTACGAGTTTAGGTTTGGTGAGGAGCTGGTGTACACCACCCTGCTGAGCGACGGCCAGATGGTGGAGCTCATCCCCGGTGGCAGTAACGTGGCTGTTCGCTACGAGGACCGCAGCGAGTTCGTCCGCCTGGTGCAGAAGGCTCGGCTCGAGGAGAGCAAGCAGCAGGTGGGGCTTACTGCCTTCCTATACAATTGCTAGTGTAGAGCGGCTAAATCATCGAATTGCGTGCATGTGCCTCATTGTTCTGTTTGTGTATTACAGATTGCAGCCATGCAGGCAGGGCTGCTGAAGGTGGTTCCTCAGGCGGTGCTCGACATGCTCACCTGGCAGGAAGTGGAAAAGAAAGTGTGTGGAGACCCTGAGATCACTGTGGAGGCCCTGAAACGACTCAGTGAGTGTCCAGCTTAGAATTCATCTTTGACAATATACACGCCATTTCTGCATTGATTGGACAGGTGACACTATGTTTGTCCACTACTTTGGTCCAGACTGAAATAACTCAACAATTATTGGTTGGACTGCCATGAAATGTTGTACTGATATCCACGGTGACAAGATAATGCATCTTTCAGTCAAAAAGGATGTAAACAAGCCAAAGAATTCACTCGGATCATCCGAGCCACGTCATTTGGAGGATAAATCGAAAGTAAAGTTAATAAAACCCAAATTGTAATATACCAAATTGATCCTTTTAAGAAGGTGCCCAGCTATTAATTAAGTTAAGGAAAAGATTGTAGATCGTCTTCAATTAAATATTGTAGTAAGGACTCCTTCATGTTCTTTCTATCTCCCGACCAGCACGCTACGAGGACCTGGGACAAATTGACGTCAGGGTGCAACACTTATGGGAAGCACTGACGAGCTTCACCAATGGTCAGTTCACTGTTTACTTGTCAACATTTGACAGAGAATGTGTATTTGTTATGCCGAAAATATTCACCTCTACTGTACTGACGAAATGAGCGACATTCATGGTGAACACTTAAAATGTTGCTTTCAGAGGATCGAAGCAGGTTTCTGAGGTTTGTAACTGGTCGAAGTCGGCTCCCTGCACCCATCTACGTCTTTCCTGACAATCAAGGGTGAGTGCCAGTAAATCCCCTACATATAAGTATTACAGTCAAATATGATGTCTGCTAGCGAAATGCTAACGATAGAACATGATGCTATTCATTTTTCGTTTTTCTGTTTTAGCGTTGAAACGACCGATGCACTTCCACGGTCCTCCACATGTTCCAGCACTCTTTATTTACCCAACTACCCAAGGTATACCAATGTTCTTTAGGATGTGTTACAATTGTGTTAAAGATGTACTGTATTAATACCAAAACACTATTTTAATACCAGTTGCTTTCATAGTCCATCCTAGACTTAATTAAATTCATAGAATGCTCTGAGCTCTTGTGAACATTTTGTGAAACTGCTTTTTATTGACAGTAACATCACATTCATAGCCTGCATTCCTTTCCTTTCCTCTTGCTCATTCTGTCCTGCAGTGCTAAAGTTTGTGAGGAGAAGCTGCGTTACGCTGCTTACAACTGCGTGGCCATCGACACTGACATGAGCCCCTGGGAAGAGTGATCTCACTGCTGCTTCACTCAACACTTTACACATCTTGTTGAATGGAGAGACATCTCGTCATGTGCACCACCATATCTACACAACTGCCAATTAATCCTAGCTGTATATAATAAATAACTGGAAACATGGAAATGACTGGTTTTTTTTTATTGTTCTGAATGAAACATTAAATGAAGGGATGTGTTTTACAAGTTGTGGGAGGTTTCAATGTCAATGGGACATCATAAGTAGATCTTTGACTTTTCTTCATGAGTAATGTTGTACAAAGGAAACGGCATCCATCCATTATCTGTGAGTGTTTATCCTATTCAGGGAGTCTGGAGCCGATCTCAGCTGACATTGGGCAAAGTCGCCAGACTATTACAGGGCTCACACATAGAGACAGACAACCATTCACGCTCACATTCACGGGCAATATAGAGTTCTCATGTTTTTGGACTGTGGGAGGAAGCCGGAGAAAACCCATTTTTAGAGCTTGCTGATAATAAAAAAACAAATAACATTGTACGGTCAGGAGATGGCAGTTTAGTAACTTTATGAACATCAAACCACGGCATTCTGAGGGTAAAAATTCTAAACAAATAGCTTTGACATATAAAACCAGGTTTTTGTCAAATAAAATACTGAGTAGATTGTATGACTCAGACAGTAGAATTTTGAATTACCTATCCTATTACAGAACAGGTAAATGGATAATAATACGGTTATAATAAAACAAATCAATTAAATTGAAGTTGACCCCAAAAGTTCAGACATGAATGTCCTCGTACTAGCTTTTCACAGATAAATAATAATAATAATAATTATATATTTTTATATCTCTATATTCATCTGCTGTATGTATACATATGTTTTTTATTAATGAAATTAAAATTAAAACATGCATGTGTTACAATTGATCATATTTTATATTTAGATATTTAGATTATATATAGATATTGACGAATTATAATTTAAGAATGGTTAATTACAAGTATAATATATATATATATATATATATAATATAGAACAAATACAATAATTCAAGGGGTTAATGCTAATTATATTTTAGTAAAACATTTTTAGTTTTTGTACATTAAACTAATTAATTTAGTAAGATTTGTTAAAGGGACTACATTTAGCAAAATTACAAGGATAGAATTATATCATCATTAATCAGTGGTGCAAAGTCACTGTACCGGTTTGGGGTATTTGTATTTCACTTCAGTAATTCCAATTTACGCTACTTTATACTTCTACTCCACCACATGTCAAATGTTGGCAAATATTGTACTTTTCTACTCTCAGTTTCAGATTATTAATACAAAATATAATTAACAAATAAAATATGATGGAATATCATATCATAGATTAGACATAGTAATATCACAGTTTATACATTAATTAAATTTAGCGCCACATTTACCAGCTGCAATAGTAGTACACATTCATTTATAAATAATTATAATCAATCAATTTAATTATTTTAGAATTGACCATTCTGCATAGTGAGTAGGCTACTTTTACTTTTGCCACTTTAAGTATATTTTGATGCTAATATAGAATTTTCAATAAAGGACTTTAACTTGAAATAAAATATGTATATACAGTGATATTACTCAGTACTTCTTCCACTGCATTTATTGTTAATTAATTCAGAGGTACTACTGTTTAATATGGAAGCCCATTCCCACCAGCAAAAAAAAGAAAGAAAAGATCACTAAAAAAAAGAAGAAAAAAATAAGATCACTAAAAAAAAAAAAAAGACAAAAATAGTAACTTAAAAAAATTAAAACTTTTGGTGCATCCATCTGTAACCATAACACTGACCAGATTTTTCCAGTTGCTATAGAAAGTCGAAATTATGAGATACTTTAACACAACAGTCATAGAAGCAGCTATGACATATGAATGGATTGTGAGTACATTGAAGAATTCTTTAAAACGTGGCTTTACAACACATGAAATACAGATGATGTTTCACATGGATTGTAATGAGCAAACGCACCCTTGAATAGAATGTTAAGCAAGAAGCAGCTCTGGAGTATAAAGAATGAAACCAATGTGGCGACCAATAAACAGCAACTGGAAACATCTTTTTTTTTTTTTTGTGAATTAATTATTATAATTCTTTTTTTTTTTGTGAATTCATTTTTTTTTTTTTTTTTTTTTTGTGAATTCATTATTATTATTATTTTTTGTGATCTTATTTTTTTTTTTTTTTTGTTTAAGTTACTATTTTTTTTTTGTGATCTTATTTTTTTTTTTTGCTTGCGGGAATGGGGAGCTTCCATAGTTTGATCTGTGTCCAACAAAACCCGTGAATGTATAAAGAAAAAACTCACCCTCGAGAATACCGTTCGCTGTGGCGTGAATTCTCGCGAGAACAACTTGCTTTAAACTTCCCCATGAGCCTTTGCGATTCCTCTTTCTAGCCGGCGCCTGAGAATGGGTACGTGTTTTCATGCTCGGGTTGGAGGGAGAATCCTTGTCCATCTGATGTTTTATCGAAGGAATATTTCTTTAATGCTTTGCTATATTGTCGCTAAACGTTATTTGAAGGGATGTATCTTTAACTTAGCTGTCTACAGTCAGTTTATTGTATTTTAATGAAGTAATCTGTTATGGATGTGCGAAGTGCTCCAAGATGGCTGCACTCGTTGTCCATGGAGTTAGCTTCTGGGGCTCTAGTGTATTAGAAAACGGTACAATTTCCTGTTTGTGAGGTATTATAATACGTAAGCCTGAGTCTGTGTTGTGTTTTTTATTTCTGCCGTTCAGAAGTAGTGTTTAGTTTTTAGAAGCGCCATGCTAGTGGAGAGGCAACGTTAATGTTAGCATTAGCTAGTTAGCAGGATGGTGGTGAACATGTCACGCTGCTACACTGAAACTCTTAAAGTAAACCTGAGAATAATACTTATTTGGAAATGAAGTGTGGACACTTAACATTTAACGTAAAAATTACAACTAACGTCAAGTTAACAAAGGCGCATCTTGGACACACGAGTTGCATGTTATTTCTTAAAAGCCCATCGTGTGATTGTAAGGGCCCGAAATGCTAATTTGTGTCCGCGAAGAGTTTAAATCACTACGTGCATCACATGGTCATTCAGTTCAGTAGAACATCACACTGTATGCACGTTTTGAGTTTAAATTATCCTAAACCTAGTTCACCATGATCTTATTCAATTAACAGATATGCAGGCACCATTAAGCTGAGAAGGGACCTTAAAATTACCTGAGCATATGATGAAACTCATGGAATCCATAATTACAATTGCGGACACCTTGGAGAACTGATTGCTCAAGCATTTATGATGATTTTTTTGCTGAGTTTCCCTGTGAGTTGTCCAATGATCTAACGCCTGGTTCTTGCTCTTGTATAATCATTTATTAAGGTATCTCAAGGGATAACTGGCATAAACGCCGCAAGACCGGCGGTAAACGCAAGCCCTACCACAAGAAAAGGAAGTATGAGCTTGGATGCCCTCCTGCAAACACAAAAGTATGTATAAGCCAGTGTTTACCTGCTCTAAATGGACTTGATTTTATTAAGCGTGGGTGATTAAAACACGACTCAGTTCAGTAGAACATCACACTGTATGCACGTTTTGAGTTTAAATTATCCTAAACCTAGTTCACCATGATCTTATTCAATTAACAGATATGCAGGCACCATTAAGCTGAGAAGGGACCTTAAAATTACCTGAGCATATGATGAAACTCATGGAATCCATAATTACAATTGCGGACACCTTGGAGAACTGATTGCTCAAGCATTTATGATGATTTTTTTGCTGAGTTTCCCTGTGAGTTGTCCAATGATCTAACACCGTGTTCTTGCTCTTGTATAATCATTTATTAAGGTATCTCAAGGGATAACTGGCATAAACACTGCAAGACCGGCGGTAAACGCAAGCCCTACCACAAGAAAAGGAAGTATGAGCTTGGATGCCCTCCTGCAAACACAAAAGTATGTATAAGACAGTGTTTACCTGCTCTAAATGGACTTGATTTTATTAAGCGTGGGTGATTAAAACACGACTCAGTTCAGTAGAACATCACACTGTATGCACGTTTTGAGTTTAAATTATCCTAAACCTAGTTTACCATGATCTTATTCAATTAACAGATATGCAGGCACCATTAAGCTGAGAAGGGACCTTAAAATTGCTTGAGCATATGATGAAACTCATATGCTGTAATCCATAATTACAATTGCGGACACCTTGGAGAACTGATTGCTCAAGCATTTATGATGATTTTTTTGCTGAGTTTCCCTGTGAGTTGTCCAATGATCTAACGCCTGGTTCTTGCTCTTGTATAATCATTTATTAAGGTATCTCAAGGGATAACTGGCATAAACGCCGCAAGACCGGCGGTAAACGCAAGCCCTACCACAAGAAAAGGAAGTATGAGCTTGGATGCCCTCCTGCAAACACAAAAGTATGTATAAGACAGTGTTTACCTGCTCTAAATGGACTTGATTTTATTAAGCGTGGGTGATTAAAACACGACTCAGTTCAGTAGAACATCACACTGTATGCACGTTTTGAGTTTAAATTATCCTAAACCTAGTTTGCTATGATCTTATTCAATTAACAGATATGCAGGCACCATTAAGCTGAGAAGGGACCTTAAAATTGCTTGAGCATATGATGAAACTCGTATGCTGTAATCCATAATTACAATTGCGGACACCTTGGAGAACTGATTGCTCAAGCATTTATGATGATTTTTTTTGCTGAGTTTCCCTGTGAGTTGTCCAATGATCTAACACCTGGTTCTTGCTCTTGTATAATCATTTATTAAGGTATCTCAAGGGATAACTGGCATAAACGCCGCAAGACCGGCGGTAAACGCAAGCCCTACCACAAGAAAAGGAAGTATGAGCTTGGACGCCCTGCTGCAAACACAAAAGTATGTATAAGCCAGTGTTTACCTGCTCTAAATGGACTTGATTTTATTAAGCGTGGGTGATGAAAACACGACCTTAGGTATGTCTTTTTGAGCCGTTTTGGTTCAAAGTTCTAGACATACCAATGTTAGGATTCGTCATAGTTACACTGACACGCTTCAATATATGTGCATAGTACTGTTTTCCACGAGCAATCAGAATTCAATCGCTACACATGGATAACCTGAATCCATAAGCATACAAATTGCACCAACACTAAAACACTGTCGATTTATGTAGATTGGACCTCGTGGGTCCGTGGTGGAAACAAGAAGTACCGTGCTCTGAGGCTGGATGGTGGTAACTTCTCATGGGGCTTTGAGTGTAAGTTAATTTCAAATGCTACTATAATTGCATGACGCTGCTCTTTGATGTCTTTCTATGATGATAACTTTTGTCCAGTTCTGCTACTGAATGAAAATGGTGATAACGCGACACCTGAGAAAGACCTGTGTCCTATGTGTCGCACTTTTAAAGATCTAGTTAATGTTATTTGTTAACCAAAAGGGAGGGAGAAGCCATTGCTGTTGCTAATGGCTTTTGTTTGTGTACGCAGGCTGCACACGCAAGACCACAATCATTGATGTGGTCTACAATGCCTCCAACAACGAGCTGGTCAGAACCAAGACCCTGGTGAAGAACTGCATCGTGCTCGTCGACAGCCTTCCCTACAGGCAGTGGTATGAGGCCCACTTTGCCACTCCGCTGGGACGCAAAAAGGGAGCTAAGCTGGTGTGTGTCAAAATGAAATGTCTCATACAACTTTTTATTCGGTTGTGAGAAATATAACTCCATCACACAACTTTTGTTTTGGCCGTGTATGTATAAACTCTATGGTGCTGCTATCATAACTGAAAACAGTTGGTGCGACCATTGTGCAGATACATTGGAGAATGCATCTTTTTCTCCGATCTACACAAAGATGACACTTCCTCTAGTACTACTAGAGCTCAATACTCAAGAGATGCGTACATTTGAGAATTGTGGTCCTATTTATTGCCCAAATGAGAATCTGCAGTTGCACCGTGAACCCTTATTTGACTTTGTATGTTTGCTAGGTTTGATAAAAGGGGCCTTTAATACCAGTCCAACTTTGTTTGAAGTTTGTTCTTTGTGTAAACGACACCTTTCGGGGGGTGATTAATAGTGGGCTCTTAATGTATGAATACATGAACTTTTCTGATATAATAGAAAAGGTTACAACCAGGGTCACCAGCTGAGCAGTTTTCATGGCACCTATATTATATAGTGCTGTCTGACCTGGTGAATGTCTTTCCATGAAGATAACTTTGTCCAGTTCTGCTACTGAATGAAAGTGATGATAATGATGACTCTGAGAAAGACCTGTTACCTACATGGACATCTGCTGCCGTGTTAATACCCATTCCCTACACTGCCTTTCTCTGCAGTGCAGTACATTTATTGTAAATCAGCTAGTGTTGCTCAGCAGGAGAAGTGTAAACTTAAATCCAATGAACTTTATTTCCCCTCTTCTGTAGACTCCTGAGGAAGAGGTCCTGAACAAGAAAAGGTCAAAGAGGACACAGAAGAAGTACGATGAGCGTAAAAAGACGGCCAAGATCAGCACCCTCTTGGAGGAGCAGTTCCAGCAGGGAAAGCTGCTTGGTAAGTCCTCAACATGACCTCAGATGGCTTCATCTACCAGTAGTTGGTTTCAAAGAAATGTCATTGGCTCTTTGGGTTTTTTTTCCTTTAATTTTTGCCTCTGTAAGTAAGATTTCTTTTCAAAGTGCTTTTTACAGACATAAGTCACAAAGTGCTTAACAGGGGCAGAATTACAAACATAAAAACACAATGTGACCATATGGGCCAGTAATTTACATGCACACAGAAAGTACAAAATTAAAACAAGATTAAAACTCTGGCTTGTATCTTTCCCATTGCTGCATTCTATTAGAAAATATTATTTCTAACTTCTGGTGGGGCCACTAGTCTTTCATTGTCTCAAGTTAAATTTGGATGTGTGTTCAGGTGAACCTGCTGGACGCCATGGAGAACTTGGACCAGGAGACGTATGAGTTTAGGTTTGGTGAGGAGCTGGTGTACACCACCCTGCTGAGCGACGGCCAGATGGTGGAGCTCATCCCCGGTGGCAGTAACGTGGCTGTTCGCTACGAGGACCGCAGCGAGTTCTTCCGCCTGGTGCAGAAGGCTCGGCTTGAAACGACCGATGCACTTCCACGGTCCTCCACATGTTCCAGCACTCTTTATTTACCCAACTACCCAAGGTATACCAATGTTCTGCAGGATGTGTTACAATTGTGTTAAAGATGTACTGTATTGTTTTTATGGTGCTATACCAAAACGCTATTTTAATACCAGTTGCTTTCATAGTCCATCCTAGACTTAATTAAATTCATAGAATGCTCTGAGCTGTTGTGAACGTTTTGTGAAACTGCTTTTTATTGACAGTAACATCACATTCATAGCCTGCATTCCTTTCCTATCCTCTTGCTCATTCTGTCCTGCAGTGCTAAAGTTTGTGAGGAGAAGCTGCGTTACGCTGCTTACAACTGCGTGGCCATCGACACTGACATGAGCCCCTGGGAAGAGTGATCTCACTGCTGCTTCACTCAACACTTTACACATCTTGTTGAATGGAGAGACATCTTGTCATGTGCACCACCATATCGACACAACTGCCAATTAATCCTAGCTGTATATAATAAATAACTGGAAACGTGGAAATTACTGTTTTTTTTTTTTTTTTTTTTATTGTTCTGAATGAAACATTAAATGAAGGGATGTGTTTTACAAGTTGTGGCAGGTTTCAATGTCAATGGGACATCATAAGTAGATCTTTGACTTTTCTTCATTACACGGCTGATGCATAGAGACAGACAAACATTCATGGGGAATATAGAGTTCTCATGTCTTTGGACTGTGGGAGGAAGCCAGAGAGAACTAATTTTTAAAGCTTGCTGATAATAAAAAAAAACATTGTATGGTACATCAGGAGATGGCAGTTTAGTAACTTTATGAACATCAAGCCAGGCATTCTGAGGGTAAAAATTCTAAACCAATAACTGACAGAAAACCAGGTTTTTGTCAAATAAAACAGAGTAGATTGTATGACTCAGACAGTAGAATTTTGAATTGCCTATACTATTACAGAACAGGTAAATAGATGATAGTTATAATAAAACTAGTGCTGGGCAAGTTAACGCATTCATTAATTAACGCCGACAATTATTTTAATAGCGTGTTAAAGATTTTTTTTTTATTTTGAAAGTCCGTTGCTCACTGGCAGCGGTGGAGGAAGTCTTCAGACTACGTTGATGCAGCGTGTGGGAGAAGTATAGATAAACAAAAGCAAGACAAGCTAACACATGCTACAGAGAAGTAGATACAAACTGAAGCCGGTTAGTATTGTGGAAGATGTCGGTCTGAGGAACGTTCTCACGGTGCGTTCGCGTCGCGTTTGGTGTGAACGCACCTTTAGGATCGCAACGAATGACGACACGAATGAGCGAAGAAAGTTAGCGGAAAGATTAACGTGAGACAACATCCGGTTTCTCAGAATCGGCTTTATTGGCCATGTATGCGTACGCATACATGGAATTTGACTCCGGTTTCCACTTTGTTCTCGCTGTACATACACGAATTTACAACAAACAAGAAAAAAAATATATATATAAAAGGGGGGCAGGAGAAAAAACAACAGATGTAGTATAAATATTTAACAATATGTACAATATGAGTATAAACATATATACAAAAAAAAGTATGTATATATATATATGAACATAAACCTATAAACAACAGTGGCAAGTTCTTCAGACGAACATCCGGTTTTCAGAATAAGATGCCAACAAAGTATGAATTATATTCACATTAAGTATAAAACATGCTACCTGCATCTCGTGAGTTAAAGGGAAAATACAGCTAAATTGTCCGTAAAGTGTCTTTATTCTTTGATCGCTGGGTAACCATAATTACCTCGGAGTTTAAGCATTATATTGATGAACATATAGCTGCATTCACATGCTCTGTCATGAAGACAGACATTTTTGCTGAAACATTGTATTCATGTTGCACAGCAGTGGAACGTTTCAAATACAGTCAGCACACTGAGCACAGATAGTGCAAGAAATATGATCGCTACTGTGTAAAGGGAATACTGCTGTTAAAAAGCACCTTATTTGTTTTAATAAGTGTTTGCAAACCAAATGTTATTGCCCTTTTGTTCATATAGCAGTACTTTTAAAATAAAAGTGCGCAATACACTACTTTTTAATTCATTATTGAACTTTGCCATAACTGCGATTAATCGCAAAAAATCCATGCGATTAATCGCGATTAAAAATTGTAATCGTTGCCCAGCACTAAATAAAACAAATAAATTAAATTGAAGTTGACCCCAAAAGTTCAGAATGTCCTCTTACTAGCTTTTCACAGATACATTAAAAATAATCAAAAATTATATATTTTTATATCTCTATATTGATCTGTTGTATATCATCTTTTTTTATTAATGAAATTAAAATTAAAATAAAAACATGCATGTGTTAAAATTGATACAATTTTATATTTAGATATTTAGATTATATATAGATATTGACGAATTATGATTTAAGAATGGTTAATTACAAGTATAATATATATATATATAATATAGAACAAATATAGGGGGTTAATGCTAATTATATTTTAGTAAAACATGTTTTGCTTTTGTACATTAAACTAATTTATTTAGTAAGATGTGTTAAAGGGACTACATTTAGCAAAATTACAAGGATAGAATTATATCATCATTAATCAGTGGTGCAAAGTCACTGTACCGGTTTGGGGTATTTGTATTTCACTTCAGTAATTCCATTTTACGCTACTTTATACTTCTACTCCACCACATGTCAAATGTTGGCAAATATTGTACTTTTCTACTCTCTGTTTCAGATTATTAATACAAAATATAATTAACAAATAAAATATGATGGAATATCATATCGTAGATTAGACATAGTAATATCACAGTTTATACATTAATTAAATTTAGCGCCACATTTACCAGCTGCAATAGTAGTACACATTAATTTATAAATAATTATAATCAATCAAATTCATTATTTTAGAATTGACCATTCTGCATAGTGAGTAGGCTACTTTTACTTTTGCCACTTTAAGTATATTTTGATGCAAATACTTTAGTACTTTTATACAAGTAGAATTTTCAATAAAGGACTTTAACTTGAAATACAATATGTATATACTGTGATATTACTCAGTACTTCTTCCACTGCATTTATTGTTAATTAATTCAGAGGTACTACTGTTTAATCTGTGTCCAACAAAACCTGTGAATAATATAAAGAGAAAAACTCACCCTCGAGAATACCGTTCGCTGTGGAATGAATTCTCGCGAGAACAAATTGCTTCAAACTTCCCCATGAGCCTTTGCGATTCCTCTTTCTAGCCGGCGCCTGAGAATGGGTACGTGTTTTCATGCTCAGGTTGGAGGGAGAATCCTTGTCCATCTGATGTTTTATCGAAGGAATATTTCTTTAATGGTTTGCTATATTGTCGAAAAACGTTATTTGAAGGGATGTATCTTTAACTTAGCTGTCTACAGTCCGTTTGTTGTATTTTGATGAAGTAATCTGTTATGGATGTGCGAAGTGCTCCAAGATGGCTGCACTCGTTGTCCATGGAGTTAGCTTCTGGGGCTCTAGTGTAATAGAAAACGGCACAAGTTTCTGTTTTTGAGGTATTATAATACGTAAGCCTGAGTCCGTGTTGTGTTATATTTCTGCCGTTCAGAAGTAGTGTTTAGTTTTTAGAAGCGCCATGCTAGTGGAGAGGCAACGTTAATGTTAGCATTAGCTAGTTAGCAGGATGGTGGTGAACATGTCACGCTGCTACACTGAAACTCTTAAAGTAAACCTGAGAATAATACTTATTTGGAAATGAAGTGTGGACACTTAACATTTAACGTAACAATTATAACTAACGTCAAGTTAACAAAGTCGCACCTTGGACACACGAGTTGCATGTTATTTCTTAAAAGGCCATCGTGTGATTGTAAGGGCCCGAAATGCTAATTTGTGTCCGGGAAGAGTTTAAATCACTACGTGCATCACATGGTCATTCAGTTCAGTAGAACATCACACTGTATGCACGTTTTGAGTTTAAATTATCCTAAACCTAGTTCACCATGATCTTATTCAATTAACAGATATGCAGGCACCATTAAGCTGAGAAGGGACCTTAAAATTACCTGAGCATATGATGAAACTCATGGAATCCATAATTACAATTGCGGACACCTTGGAGAACTGATTGCTCAAGCATTTATGATGATTTTTTTGCTGAGTTTTCCTGTGAGTTGTCCAATGATCTAACACCTGGTTCTTGCTCTTGTATAATCATTTATTAAGGTATCTCAAGGGATAACTGGCATAAACGCCGCAAGACCGGCGGTAAACGCAAGCCCTACCACAAGAAAAGGAAGTATGAGCTTGGACGCCCTGCTGCAAACACAAAAGTATGTATAAGCCAGTGTTTACCTGCTCTAAATGGACTTGATTTTATTAAGCGTGGGTGATGAAAACACGACCTTAGGTATGTCTTTTTGAGCCGTTTTGGTTCAAAGTTCTAGACATACCAATGTTAGGATTCGTCATAGTTACACTGACACGCTTCAATATATGTGCATAGTACTGTTCTCCATGAGCCTTCAGAATTCAATCTCTACACATGGATAACCTGAATCCATAAGCATACAAATTGCACCAACACTAAAACTCTGTCGCTTTATGTAGATTGGACCTCGTCGCATCCACACGGTGAGGGTCCGTGGTGGAAACAAGAAGTACCGTGCTATGAGGCTGGATGGTGGTAACTTCTCATGGGGCTCTGAGTGTAAGTTAATATCAAATGCTACACTAATTGCATGACACTGCTCTTTGATGTGATACATGTCTTTTTATGATGATAACTTTTGTCCAGTTCTGCTACTGAATGAAAATGGTGATAACGCGACACCTGAGAAAGACCTGTGTCCTATGTGTCACACTTTTAAAGATCTAGTTAATGTTATTTGTTAACCAAAATGGGGGAGAATTTGCTGTTGCTAATGGCTTTTGTTTGTGTACGCAGGCTGCACACGCAAGACCAGAATCATTGATGTGGTCTACAATGCCTCCAACAACGAGCTGGTCAGAACCAAGACCCTGGTGAAGAACTGCATCGTGCTCGTCGACAGCCTTCCCTACAGGCAGTGGTATGAGGCCCACTTTGCCACTCCGCTGGGACGCAAAAAGGGAGCTAAGCTGGTATGTGTAAAAAATTAAATGTCTCATACAACTTTTTATTCGGTTGTGAGAAATATAACTGCATCACACAACTTTAGTTTTGGCCGTGTATGTATAAACTCTATGGTGCTGCTATCATAACTGAAAACAGTTGGTGCGACCATTGTGCAGATACATTGGAGAATGCATCTTTTTCTCCGATCTACACAAAGAAGACACTTCCTCTATTACTACTAGAGCTCAATACCCAAGAGATGCATACATTTGAGAATTGTGGTCCTATTTATTGCCCAAATGAGAATCTGCAGTTGCACCGTGAACCCTTATTTGACTTTGTATATTTGCTAGGTTTGATAAAAGGGGCCTTTAATACCAGTCCAACTTTGTTTGAAGTTTGTTCTTTGTGTAAACGACACCTTTTGGGGGGTGATTAATAGTGGGCTCTTAATGTATGAATATGTGAACTTTTCTGATATAATAGAAAAGGTTACAACCAGGGTCACCAGCTGAGAAGTTTTCATGGCACCTATATTATATAGTGCTGTCTGACCTGGTGAATGTCTTTCCATGAAGATAACTTTGTCCAGTTCTGCTACTGAATGAAAGTGATGATAATGATGACTCTGAGAAAGACCTGTTACCTACATGGACATCTGCTGCCGTGTTAATACCCATTCCCTACACTGCCTTTCTCTGCAGTGCAGTACATTTATTGTAAATCAGCTAGTGTTGCTCAGCAGGAGAAGTGTAAACTTAAATCCAATGAACTTTATTTCCCCTCTTCTGTAGACTCCTGAGGAGGAAGAGGTCCTGAACAAGAAAAGGTCAAAGAGGACACAGAAGAAGTACGATGAGCGTAAAAAGACCGCCAAGATCAGCACCCTCTTGGATGAGCAGTTCCAGCAGGGAAAGCTGCTTGGTAAGTCTCAACATGACCTCAGATGGCTTCGTCTACCAGTAGTTAGTTTCAAAGAAATGTCATTGGCTCTTTTGGGGGGGTTTTCCTTAAAATTTTGCCTCTGTAAGTAAGATTTAATTTTAAAGTGCTTTTTACAGACATAAGTCACAAAGTGCTTAACAGGTGCAGAATTACAAACATAAAAAACACAATGTGACCATATAAGGGCCAGTAATTTACATACACACAAAGTACAAAATTAAATCATGGTTTAAAAGCAAGATTAAAACTCTGGCTTGTGATTGAATAATTCAAATTTCAGGTCAAATGCTAATTAATTTCATTAAGGTACAAGACTCAAAAGCTTCCGTTACAAGTCTTGTAATATCTGTGAAAATGTTATTTGTTCGGGTTCATCATTTCAGATTTTGGGTGAACATTTAAATGCAACATTTCTCTTGTCCTGCGAAATGCATACTTTTTTTAGGGGTGTGTAATTGTACTAATCTGATCCTATGGAGTAACTCTCCTAGTCTGGGGTTGTTTACTTATTTAGACTGAAATTTCTACATGCAACCAGGGTCACAAAATAACTGTAAAGGGCATTTTATTTGAATGGCATCTGTTAGAAGTGCTGTTTGATGTGGTGCACGTCTTTCCATGAAGATAACTTTGTCCAGTTCTGCTACTGAATGAAAGTGGTGATAATGATGACTCTGAGAAAGACCTGTTGCCTACATCTGCTGCAGTTAATTCACCCCATCTGGGCGTTGACATTTAGGAAATATAATGGTAGAATTTGCCCCTTACACCTCTGTTGCCTTTCTGCAAGGCTTTTGGCTGTTACGTGGCTGGCAGATGACTGCATTTGTACTGGAATGCCTCCATGTGTAGATTTGAACAGCTGATGATACAGAAGGGTGTTTATAGAATGGTGTCAGATTGGCTGTGAAACAAGCACTTTGTCACTTGTACTCGAATAAGATTAAATTCATCATCTTCAATTTTAGTCCTATAATCTGTTATTAACGGTATGGTGCCTTAACATTTCTGCAACCTCAAAACTGACCTCAGCCTGAAATGATTTGATTGAAGCACTGGTTCCTGTATGTTTTGATATAGTTTATCCACCTCATCACTGATTATATTCCCCTCTTCCCTCCTGCAGCTTGCATGGCCTCTAGACCCGGCCAGTGTGGCAGGGCTGACGGCTACATCCTGGAGGGAAAAGAGCTTGAGTTCTACCTGAGGAAGATCAAGGCCAAGAAAGGCAAATAGATGTACAGCTGTTTGATACTTCAATAAAATCCAAACGCCCCAAACTGTCTGTTGCCATTGCTTTACTCTTTTTATTGGTGATGTGTAACTCCATTTCTACGCCTGGCCACATGGCAATAATGCAATGTGTTCTTAATCTAATTAGCAAGGCTTGAAGTGACACCTCATGAAAAATAAACATTTAATATTCAGATTACCACTTGATGGTGAAATGCCAAGAACCAATACATGCAATTACTGGTCTTTGTTACATTTAGTAGTACACAAATGGCTGTGGGGATAAACAGTCGGAGGCTGAGCCAGAAGAATGCAGGGTCACTTATACCGGAAGACAAAATACACTTGACAGTTATGTCTACATCAGTGGGACATTTAAATTGATCACTTAAGATCAATATATCGAGTTGCATTGAAAAGTAGGAAAGAATGCAAATTTAAAAAGATCGGATGTTCAGAACTGCCATTTTAGAGGCAAGGACTATAAATTGCTCATATCTCAAGTTTAATTAAAAATGTGTATATAGCAATATACATACCTGCAAACTTGTCGCTTTTCGGCGAAATTCGCCGTTTTGAATACAAAATATGTCATCCACGTGAATCGTGTAGATCCGTAGAGTTTATTTTTTTTTGGGGGGGGGGGGGGTCAACTGGCCAGCCAGCGTTTCTCCGATTGGAGTGAGACGAGGAGAAAAGGTGACGAGGTGATCTTCGCAATAAAACATCTTTGATGTGACGTGTCGAGTCTTGTCCAATCAGCGTTCAGATGTCTACACCGTCTTCATTTCCCTCCGTTACAGTTTAAGTTACGTTATGTTCCGTTACCGTTCAGACTTGCTGGGTTAAGTTAACGTCCACTGCATGCGGAACTCTCGACTTTTAACGTTCGTCATTATCGCGAATTAGGAGGAAAAAACGTAACGTGATGAAACATGAAGCCCCCCCCCCCCGTGTTCCGGTTCAGTTCACGCGGCCACTCGTTAACATTAAACCAGAACACCGGCGGATCTGGTTGCTGTTTTTAACTCAAAGTAGAATGAAAGGCCCAGATACTGATGAGATGATGAGGTCAAAGAGCTTCAGGGCTGAGCTGTGAGTGGAGCTGGGCCTGGATAAAGGTGGAGGTCTAAACAGACGTGAGTACAGCTTCCTGCTGTCACAGTGTTTTAAATACATTGATGAGGCAGGTCTGCTGAATGCAGCCTCTGCTCCAAGGAGATAAAGTACAGCAACGTGCCCTCTCATCACACTGTACACACTGTTCACTGTAATGACCACAGCCAGAGAAGATTATCATTTTAATTTAAATAATAGAACTGGATTGAATGCATATTAATTGCAAATAGAAGATAGGCCACTATTCTAACAGCTGTACAGTAACAGTAACAAGTTAATATTAAGCTATACAGTAACAGGGTTCAATGAAGACTAATCACTTTATTTGCAGGCGATGGTTCTCGCTACTCTGCTATCTTTGTTTTTATTTGACTAAAACTTTTGAAAATGAGACCTCGTTCTAAATGGATTTTGTCTAAATAAAGGTTGTTAATAATAATAATAAAGAAAAAACGAAGAAGCTAACTAGCTCTTCAACCCGAGCTGAAATAGTGATAAATAACTGAATAATAAATTATTCTTTTGCTTAAAGTAAATATGGTCTTATCACTTAATGTTATTCTCAGAGTACACCAGAATGCTACATTTTAAAGATCATATTTTAAATGAAAATTCATGCCACCAGCACACCCAGGTCAGATCAGAGTTGAATCACTGAATCCATGGAAATGTTATAATGCATGTTTGATTCCTATATTTAAAATGTTTTGAAAATTATCATCAATATGAGTTGCTGTCAAGTGCACCTTTACAATGTTAAAGTGATATTCAGAGATTATTCAATTAATTTAGGGTTGTAATTGTTTTAGCCTGAACACATTGGTCAATTGTTATTGGGGTGAATATGTATAGATATGTTAAGTTATTATAATCTTCTAATAAATGAAGTATATTAAGGGGTGAAGGGGTCAGTTTGTGTTTTCTTCAGGATTTAGTTTGGTTCATTTAAAATGATCAAGATTAAATAACATTTACAATGCACCACCAGTAAACAACACTTACTTCCCTTTTATAATGTATCAAATCTGGAGTCAGTTGTTTTAAAACATAGTTATCAGTGAATAGCTCTGAAATGTAATAGTGTAGTTATTTATGTCAGCAGGTTGTAATGAAGTTATTTTTAAACCTTTGTTCTAATTCTAACTGCTGTAAAAAGGTGGATGGACCATAATAAAACCAACAATAGCAACTTAAAGTTAAAAGGAATTTCATTCACAATGTAATACAGTTCAACATAACATGTAACAATATGTTAGAAAATGAACAATTACATTCAGCATTTCACATTCACATTCACATCACATTCGCCGTCAGGCTCAGCTCCGCCTTCGGGCAACGGTCCGCCATCAGGCTCAGCTCCGCCTTCGGGCAACGGTCCGCCGTCAGGCTCAGCTCCGCCTTCGGGCAACGATCCGCCGCCAGGCTCTGCTCCGCCTTCGGGCAACGGTCCGCCGTCAGGCTCAGCTCCGCCTTCGGGCAACGATCCGCCGTCAGGCTCAGCTCCGCCTTCGGGCAACGATCCGCCGTCAGGCTCAGCTCCGCCTTCGGGCAACGATCCGCCGTCAGGCTCAGCTCCGCCTTCGGGCAACGATCCGCCGTCAGGCTCAGCTCCGCCTTCGGGCAACGATCCGCCGTCAGGCTCAGCTCCGCCTTTGGGCAACGATCCGCCGTCAGGCTCAGCTCCGCCTTCGGGCAACGGTCCGCCGTCAGGCTCAGCTCCGCCTTCGGGCAACGATCCGCCGTCAGGCTCAGCTCCGCCTTCGGGCAACGGTCCGCCGTCAGGCTCAGCTCCGCCTTCGGGCAACGATCCGCCGTCAGGCTCAGCTCCGCCTTCGGGCAACGGTCCGCCGTCAGGATCAGCTCCGGCTTCGGGTCCGATCTGCCGTCAGGCTCCGAGTTCAGCTGCAAAGTGACAATCTGAGGTCAGCTCGACCTTATATAGCGTCTTGGTGGCGTCGTTTCCATGACATTTACTGACATACGCGCGTCCGTTGTCATACACCTGATAGCAACAGAGACTATGTTTTTATTTAAAAATCTCATATTTGTTAATATATTTCAGTAGTTTTTATATATATATATTTGTGAGCTGAGGCCAGGTTTTAACACGTCAAGCACTTCTACATATCACTTACTTTTAATTAGAAGAATAAGAATAAGAGCGCTCATGTTACCCATAGAACTGCCTGATCTCGGCAGTAAACTCCGCCAGCACCGGGGGCTCAGCGCTCACGGTGCCCGCCTAGAACAGCCTGATCTCGGCGAGTCTTTTTGAAACTTGCCGCTGGTAATGACGTCTCTGTAGCGTTTTCCTCGCCGGCAAAGAGGACAGCAATCCGGATCTGATCCACATACATATACATACAATTTTATATATATATACAATTACAATATGTATAAATACATATAATTATATATATATATATATATATATATATATATATATATATATATAATATAATACACTTATATAATAATATATAATTTTTTCTTTTTAATGAAAATTAAAAAAGCAGGGTTGTCATATTTAGTTTGATTGTACAAATACTTTACAGTAAAAAAAACGGATTAAACTCATTAGCAAGACCAGCTGAGGTGGTGATGTCATCACGTTGCAGTAACAATTGTCCATACTGCGTTCTCTGGACTTAAAGTCTGGACTTGGAGTCCAGACTTCAAGTCCATACATAAATATGGCCTTACAAACTGTCCATATACACATACATGAATACAAAACAACAATCCAGCATATCATGTAACATGTCCGACTAGCTAGCTTCTAAGCTAATTTTAACATTACCGCCAATGGAGAAATGCTAACCGCGATTAGCATTTAATACAACACAAATGCTATACTAAAAGAAGAATAAAACAATGACAAAGATTGCCTTTGCAGGAGATATAGATGACATAAACAAGCAGGTAACTTCAGCTATTATTTTGGCAGCCAATGCATCTATACCCAGGAGTAAAAACAGGATAAATAAGAAACTTGTTCCATGGTGGACAGAGGAGTGCTGCCAGGCTGTTAAAAATAGGAACAAAGCATTCAGACAAGTCAGGAGAACCCATAACATGCAGCATTTGATTCAATATAAAAAGGCACAAGCAGTGGTGAGAAGAACAGTACGACAAGCTAAGAGAGATAGTTGGAGACATTTTTGCAATAAAATAGGAAGAACTACTCCTGTGGGAGAGGTATGGGGAATGATAAAGAGGATGGGAGGAGACAGAAGAGAATGGGATTACCCAGTCTTGACATCTGACAAGGAAACAGCGGTTCAATGAAAATTCATGCCACCAACAGGTCAACATAAAAAGCCATTCACTGGTGGAGAGGTTGTCAAGCAGTGCATGAGTGCAGTAGTTGGAACTTTACTTGAGGGGAAACAAAAAGAAGAGTTATGTGAAAAAATCAAGCAAATACCTGTCAGCAGTCTCAGCCACAAGGCTCATCTTTCTAAAATCAAGCACTTTCTTTTAAGATGTAAGTTTTTCAAAAGTTCTTTTTTGTGTATTTTATTTTTAGATGGAGCCATTATTTTACTTGAAATGAGAGAAGAACATTTATTTATGTATTTCTATGTATTATTTATAATCCATCCAGTTAAATTTGAAAACTGAGAATAATAATTGTTAAAATATAATTTATGTGTATTTTCTTTATTTGATTTGACAGTTGTTGACTACACAGACGTTACTACTACTAGACTTCTTGAATATATATATATATATATATGGCACTAAGTGGCGCGAGTTAGATATTATTGTAATGTTCCGGACCTTTGCCCGAGGAGATTTTCTCAATCTGGACCTTTTGGAATTTTAATTGAAGACCCCTGCTGTACATGATTTAAAAAGTCCAATCATGGCAAGTGAGCATATTTGTTGAATCACTCTTATTATAAACTGCAAAATTTACAATCCGTGCCTCTCCACCAAGTCAGAGATGCAAACTTTGACGAGTTTCAGCCTGTTTTTTTCTGTAACAATGGCCTGAGTTTGGAGTTCCTCAAACATTTCTGGAACTTTCTTATCGAGGAGAGGCCTCAATCCATCCTGTACATCCGGCTCCTTTTTAGGCTGAAAAGAGAACTAAGAGCAAAGCCGAACAAAGCAGAAATTTAGACTAATTTCCATGAGATTCTTTGGAACAAAATTTGACAAGATGTACACATAACCCCCAAAAGTATAAATGAAAATGTACCTGAGTTAGACAGACTTCTCTTGCAACAGGTTGAAAATGGGCAATTGGAATCTGTCAAGGTTCCTTATCACTACTATCAACATCAGTAAACTCTTGGAAATCTGAGTTAAATTTTACAATCCTTTCAAGGACATATGCCAATTCGCTCATCTTTTCCAGAAGTTGGTTTGTGCTTTGGACACAATTTTTCTTTTCAATTATTTACAGTAGTTGCGAGGACTTTCACAGATTCCTGCTGCTCATGTCTCCCTTCCTGTAAACAACAAACAAAGACGTTAAGTACCAATCTAATTTATTGTGATATTGACTAAATGTATTCATTTATCCAGTGTTTTCCACTTTTAGAGGGAAAGGGTGCTGCATCACGCATTCACAGAAAGGGAGCGGTCACCTAAAGACACTTAAAGTAATATTTAGGCAAATAATCAAAACTCGCTACAGGGACATTTTTTATTAAAAAAAAATAAAAAACACATCTACGAAAGGAAGGAGACAACTTTGCTGAATTATATTGAATAGAAAAATTAAAATGTCATGAGAGCTATTGCGCTTATACTACAGTGCACCATTTCAATAAAGTTTCAGAGTAAGAGCATCTACTACTGCCTGCACATGCAAGAGGAGAGGGAGAGACAATGCCCCAACACACAGAGCCATGAAGCTCTCCACATTGATTTTATATTCATGTGCAGAAAGGTCTTTCGCCCTATAACGGCAGGGAAAGCCCTGCTATCAAAGTCAACTGTGATTAAATAACCTGTTCTAGTCCCTGTTCAAGCCAATTATAAACAGCTAGCTAATATTAGTTCCATGTAGGTTAATGGCACACTTAAGTTTCTTTAACAAATCAAACAGTTAACCCAAACTTTACATTTAATAACGTTACAGCTTCACCACTTAACGATACTTACTTTTCCTCTGCCCCATCGCTAACACATGTCTGCTCTAAGCGCATCGAAGTCTCTCTATCTACACCTCAACACGTAACGTTACACACTGACGTTAACGTTACGTACTTTCGCGCCACTTCTGACGGACCTTCAGTTTGCACCAGTAACAACTAAAATTCAGCCAGTCCAAACCCCAGCACTGGGGAGTAAGGCAGAAGTACCCTGCGAGCTAATTATTGTGCATTGGTCTTATTCTGTGAGATAACCTGTGATGACTCATATAGACTCTAGTTAACTTCACTTCCTGTTTTATTTTGTATTCAATTGTCCCCATGCTTTTGTTTGGTTTCCCGCCAGTTTTATTCGTCACCTGTGTTCTCTTATCCCATTATACTTATACTATTATTGTCTTAGTTATTTTCACAAGACTAGCTCTCAGACCTTGTTTGTCCCATATTTTTTTTCCTCAGCCTGTTTTCTGATTTGGGTTCTAGCTGTTCCTGTTTTTTGAGCTTTGAGCCCCTTTTTGTTTTGTTTGATTTGTCATTTGTTTTGCCATTTGTTTGTCTGCATAGATTGCTCCACTGACTGTCTGTTTTGTTATATGTCTCAAGCTTGTAAACTTTGACTTTTTGAACTTCTACTCTTTTTGATTTTGTTTGATTCCTGCATTTGAGTCTTTTGAGTTCTGACCATCAAATAACCGTGCTTCATTTATTTGAATATAATGGATGGAATACAAAATTAGCTGTGAAATCCCTGAAATAAATAAGGGTGGAATTATGAAATAAAATTCCACTGAAATTAATAAAAGTAATTTGAAATACTTGTATTTAACTATACTGACTATTTTAAATATGTATCATTCCATTTATTTAAATATACAGATATTTATTGCCTCAATTATTCATTTCAGAGGCATTTTTATTTTTTTATTTGTTTTATATTGAATAAAATCCATAGCAATTGCAATGCAGCTATCAGTTACTGTGATTTTCTACAGAATATTCTCAGTTATTGGGATTTTCTACAACATCTTTATTACTGTGACTTTCTACAGTACTATGATGGGTAATGTGATTTTCTACAGTAGCTTGTTGGTTACTGTGATTTTCTACAGTACTATGTTCGTTACTGTGATTTTCTACAGTACTATGTTCGTTACTGTGATTTTCTACAGTAGCTTGTTGGTTACTGTGATTTTCTACAGTAGCTTGTTGGTTACTGTGATTTTCTACAGTACTATGTTTGTTACTGTGATTTTCTACAGTAGCTTGTTGGTTACTGTGATTTTCTACAGTAGCTTGTTGGTTACTGTGATTTTCTACAGTACTATGTTTGTTACTGTGATTTTCTACAGTAGCTTGTTGGTTACTGTGATTTTCTACAGTACTATGTTCGTTACTGTGATTTTCTACAGTACTATGTTCGTTACTGTGATTTTCTACAGTAGCTTGTTGGTTACTGTGATTTTCTACAGTAGCTTGTTGGTTACTGTGATTTTCTACAGTACTATGTTTGTTACTGTGATTTTCTACAGTAGCTTGTTGGTTACTGTGATTTTCTACAGTAGCTTGTTGGTTACTGTGATTTTCTACAGTACTATGTTTGTTACTGTGATTTTCTACAGTCGCTTGTTGGTTACTGTGATTTTCTACAGTCGCTTGTTGGTTACTGTGATTTTCTACAGTAGCTTGTTGGTTACTGTGATTTTCTACAGTAGCTTGTTGGTTACTGTGATTTTCTACAGTAGCTTGTTGGTTACTGTGATTTTCTACAGTACTATGTTGGTTACTGTGATTTTCTACAGTAGCTTGTTGGTTACTGTGATTTTCTACAGTAGATTGTTGGTTACTGTGATTTTCTACAGTACTATGTTCGTTACTGTGGTTTTTTACAGTACTATGTTCGTTACTGTGATTTTCTACAGTAGATTGTTAGTTACAGTGAGTTCTACAGTACTCTGTTCGTTACTGTGTTTTTTTACAGTACTATGTTCATTACTGTGATTTTCTACAGTACTATGTTTGTTACTGTGGTTTTTTACAGTACTATGTTTGTTACTGTGTTGTTTTACAATAGATTGTTAGTTACTGTGAGTTCTACAGTAGCTTGTTGGTTACTGTGATTTTCTACAGTAGATTGTTGGTTACTGTGATTTTCTACAGTACTATGTTCGTTACTGTGGTTTTTTACAGTACTATGTTCGTTACTGTGATTTTCTACAGTAGATTGTTAGTTACTGTGAGTTCTACAGTACTCTGTTCGTTACTGTGATTTTCTACAGTACTCTGTTCGTTACTGTGTTTTTTTACAGTAGATTGTTAGTTACTGTGATTTTTTACAGTAGATTGTTCATTACTGTGAGTTCTACAGTACTTTGTCGGGTACTGTGATTTTCTACAGTACCTTTTTGGTTACTGTGTTTGTATACAGTAAACAAGTTATTACTGTGATTTTCACAGTAAAGCTTTGACTACAGTAATATTTGGTTGAATTCACAGTATTTTACTGTGAAATAGTATACAGTAAGTTACTGCTCACAAACACAGTAAATTACTGTGGATTTCACAGCCGTTTTTTACAGTGTGGAGTCTGGCACAGTGAGCTGGGAGAGTTTGGGTTGAAGTACTTCCATGATGATGATGGTGATGATGGTGATGCGTATGTCCCTGGGGAATCAAGGTGTTGCAGCATGTAGTGCAGACCTGTTTGCCAGGTAGGCAAACTGCAGGGGGCCTGTGATGTCCTTCAGGGGGGCCAATAGTACACAAATGGCTGTGGGGGTAAACGGTCGGAGGCTGAGCCGGAAGACTGCAGGGTCACTTACAGGTATACTGGAAGAAAAATACACTTGACAGATAATCAGTCGTTGAAGTATTTAGATCTTTGACTTAGTAAAAGCAGTAAGCTCTAAGTTAGTTATACCATGACATTTTATAAAATACAGAAATTATCAGCATAGTGTAACACAATATTTTCAAAAATGTATAATCTTAGCTGGTTGGTGCTATTTAATTCAAATAGTCAGTCAATCAGTGGGTCATATATATCTGTGTGACAGTGGACATATTACACCTGCAGTGGAACAAATTCAGGTCGCCAGCCGTCGGTGATCGGGGCGACCGTGGCTCACAGGGTAGAGAGGGTCGTCCGGTATTCGCAAGGTTCGATCCTTGGCTATTACGTGTCCTGTGCCGTGGTGTCCCTGAGCAAGACATTAATTCCCTAACTCAGTGGCGGCTGGTCCATAGAGGGCGCTAGGGCGCCGCCCCCCCTTGAGCTACAAATAATACAAAATAAAATAAATAATAATAATAATAAACTATACAAATTGACAATATTTGTGTTTTTGAAACATGGAATCACCCAGTAATATGTGTAAAATATGATATCTGCGGTAAATATATGCTTTTCCTGCTCGTCCTCTCTGCCTGTCTGCAGCTCCTCTCCTCGTGTGCACGTCTCAGCTGCTGGGGCGCTGGAGAAACTGCCCCAAAGAGGCGGGTCTATAAAGCAGTTTAGCCAATGATGCTTTAATGCTGACTAAAGATATAAATGAGTGACATACAATTTAGCCAATCAGCGTCCTCAAATAGATTCAGCTTGGGGCAGATTTCATTCTGCCCCAAGCTGCGCGTTCTCGTCAGGACTAGTCTCTACAGGCCAGCGCCAGCGCGAGCACTGCTCCTCCAAGAGGAGAACTGAGAGGAGAAACTACTGAAAGAGCTGATCCCAGATCAGCCTGACCTCACAATCAGACAGCAGACTAGCAGGAAAGGGAAGCAGTACATGAAGCTTCTCTAGTAGCTGTACACCAGACAGGTTTGGCTCGCTGGATGACGTCATGATAATAACTTATTTAGCTTTTTAAAACAACGGGGACAGAACCAGCATGGACAGTTAGGGAGTGAGGGACATGAAGCACCTGTCTGAGAAATGGATATATAGTTATATATAAATAATTATATATATATATATATATATATATATATATATATATATATATATATATATATATATATATCTATGTGTGTGTGTTTTATATTATAGTGAATATTATTATATGATATATATATATTATTATATTATATGATATATATATTATTATATTATACAGAATATTATTATATGATATATATATTATTATATTATACAGAATATTATATGATATATATATTATTATATTATACAGAATACTATATGATATATATATATATTATATTATACAGAATATTATTATATGTTATATATATTATATTATACTGAATTCCCTGTGAGGGTGACTAAAATAAGATGTCCTGACGTGTTTGTGAAAGTGTTATTTACTGCTTTTTTTCGTGTTGGAATGAATGTTAAATATTTAACTGCAAAGTAGTAATGCGCGTTTGATACCTTAATTTGTTTGCTTTAAATCATTCTGGGATGTTTGCTGAAATTGATTGGATGTGGCACAGCCCTACCAAGAAAATTTTCCACCAGCCGCCACTGCCCTAACTGCTCCCCGGGCGCTTCTCAATAGCAGCCCACTGCTCCCTAGGGATGTGTCAAATGCAGAGAACTTTTTCAACACAACAATTATTCTGTCTGTATATATAATATTTTAGTTATTGTGGATTTTTTACTTATTTAATATTCTTTACTGTTTTATTACTTTACTTATTTATAATACTTGTTTTGATCTTGTTTTTACCATGTCCCTTGTTTGCACTATATCCACTATGATGCTGTACATTTCCCCACTGCGGGCCAATAAAGGATTATCTTATTTTATGTTATTCTCCACCGTGTGGGAGGATGGTCTCCTATAGCTGGTGAGGTCCTGCCTAATTTCCAACTTTTCAATGTAGCTCCAAAAGTATTGCGGCAGAACATTTATTACGAGTGAACGCTAAACGTGGCAGATAAAGGTCATAGACTGTGGGTAAGGTAATGGAAAAAGCACGACATGACCCTTCAGGGGCTCCGTTGCCTACATAGTCGTTACCTAAACTCTTTATACGTCTATTCTCTTAATTAGATCTCTCACATATGCAATTGATTCTAGTATAGTATAAATACTGCAAAACCGGTTAAACTGACAGATAGTGTGACACACCCCATGAATAAAAGAAGTGTAAAGCCACAATACATGTGTCAGTTTAACCACTTTGCAGTCAAATATATACATACTATAATGCATTGCATATGTGAGAGACCTAAGAGAATAGATCAACATTTTGGGTGAGTTATTGTATATAACGCTTCGTTAGGGAACGATCATGTAAGGTGAGGTTAACTGGGGTAAAAGTCATTTTCCTGATGACGAGAACGACACGTGATCAATCCCGCTGCTGTGATTGGCTGAGAGGCGCATATACGCTATGTAGGACAAAGGTCTCGTTTCAGTCTCTGTAGACGGCTGGTGCACTAGCGACACTTAACAATGCTCTTCAATAAGGTACGTATCGTTAAAATAGCTTCAGCTCACCACTATATGTTATTAGTTTTAGTTAATGAAAGGTTTTTGTCCCCCTGGCCTACATTTTTACATTACAGCTACATTTCTCGCGTCAATCTAGTGAAGGTTTTGCTAACTACTTCACAGCCGTTAGCTTTCCATAACACATTTTAAGACGTTGTGTTCACATCTTTATCATAATGCACATAAAGTAACGTCTGTGCCTCACAAAGCTACATTACAATTAGCAAAGTGTATCGCTGAAATTTCGGAAATGTGAAACTGGTTGCCTTAACAATCTTAAAGCCCCAAAGCAGTTCAATGCACTGGTGAAAGACTCTAGTTGATGTCTATAACTGGCAGAGTTGTAAGCTAAACTGAGTTATCTAAAGAAGCTAACAGCTGAATTACGATGCAGGAACATCTGGAAGCTAAACAATGTTACTGTCAAAGTAATAGTAGTAAAAGTAGTAGTAGTAGAACTATTTATTAGTAATAGTAGTAGTAACTTACTGAAGGATATTGTTTTGGAAGATATTGTCATTCAAAATATTGCATTCATTTTTTCTTGTGTACAAAAAGAGCCACCATATGTTTGTAATATCCTGATGGATGGATAGAAGTAGAGTTGCAGCTTTTTGTGATTTTGTGATTCATGTTGATTTTTTAAACATGGTATTTACTTTTAATGTTGTCATGCTTGGCTCTGCGAATGCAATTGTGATGCATCAAAGACGCAAACTGGGGCTAGCTAATGCTTTTACGAACTTCTTACTTAAAACAGTAAAATGTGTTGTTTATATTTTGTAGTGTGTGTGCTGGTCTCTCTCTCCATGCTCAGGTGTTCAAAGCCGGTGTGCGGTCTGGGATCCGGCTGCAGAGATCCAGTTCTGCTGCTGCAGGCCAACCAGCATCCACTGGCTTCTGCTTTGGTGAGTGCGATGTAGGAACCTTTCCATAATTCCAAAGGATACCTTCACATTTTGTCATACCCGCTTTAAAACAATGCTCACTTACCCATATGTGCAACTAAATAATGATTGGTCGCTGTAATCGTTCCTCTTGTCTGTACTGGCTGTGAATAGATCCCTTCCTCAAGCGAGCGTGCACTGTCCTCATTCTGTGCAAAGATAAACTCAAGTTCATGTGAGGCTTCAGCAGTCAGACAGACTAACTTTAGAAAATATGAACTTGATTTGACAAATTTAAGACTGCTGAAGCCCCTGACTGAGGATTTTGTCCCCTATCATTTAAATGTTCGATGGCCTAAGGAAGGGATTTCTTCATACCCAGTATGGAGTGAAAGAATGATTACGACCAATAGCTCTCAAATAAATATATTCTCCTAAAAGCCTAGATTTTAAATATTTTTGTTGACCCCAAATGTATATCCACCTTTTTGGTGTAGCTTAGTCCCAGTGTCCACTTTAGGCTCATAGGTTTTAACTTCATGGTTGATATTTATGTAACATTTCATATGAGTTGCAATGTGATAAAATGAGCATATTGCTTTAATTACATTATTACTTGGTATCAGGTTATGTCTTTCTCGTGTGCCATATTTCTCAGTGACATTCTTTTCTTGTCATTGTAACATAGTTCAGCTGCTAAACTGTCAAACTAACTAAATGCAGCTTCAGACGTCGTCAGTCACGTGGCATGCTTCACTTCACACAAGCTCCGACACCATGTAATGAAACATCGGGCTTCACCGCGGGAGTCTATTTCAAATACATTTGGGGAAAAAAAAAAATGTATTCCTATTCTTTAAAGTGTGGTGAAGTTGCTTATCACGGGTCTTCTTGCTGCTGCTTTGCCCAACAGAGCTGACGGATGAGCAAAAGGAGTTCCAACAGCTGGCGAGGAAGTTTGCTCGTGAAGAGATCGTCCCCGTTGCAGCTGCTTATGACAGGAGTGGTGAAGTGAGTCTAGCACACAGATTAGGTGGCAGTTAGTGTATAATGCATTCTGAAATACAGCTGGACTTGATAAGTTTACTGACATAAAGGCTTTGAAATGTTATCGTACTTTGTGTTTTCTGTCTGTATAGTTAGTGACGTTGTGTGCACATGCCTCAATCTCCCCAAATAGGTCATAAGAGAAGTTCAGTATTACATAGCTTTTTAATGTTTATTTTTCAAATGTTTTCTTGCCTCTTAGCCTGTTGCTATGATGACAATTTCTCCTTAAACTGCTTGGTTTGCATAACTCTTAAACATCATGTATATGTCATTTTGCAGTATCCTATGCCCATCATCAAGAAAGCATGGGAGCTTGGTCTGATGAACGGTCACATTCCTCAGGACTACGGTATGTTATATTCTTGCTCGTTGTCTTTTTCAGCATGGAAAAGATTCAACTTTAGCATAACGTCGTCCTGTGTGTCCCCTTTGTGGGAGGCCGCGCAGATCCTGACACATCTCGTCTCGCATCAATTTAGTTCATAGATGATGACTTGAACAATAGCCACACTTAGTTAAATATATATTGCATTTTCTGTGTGACAGTGCATCACAGCCTTAGTGTGTTAATTTAAACCCTGTGATTGTGTCTTTGTATTCAGGTGGACTGGGCTTGTCGATCTTTGATAACTGCCTCGTCACAGAAGAGTTGGCTTATGGCTGCACCGGAGTACAGACTGCCATTGAGGCCAACTCTCTGGGAGTAAGTTGTTTATTAGAGTTGCTAGCGTTTCATTTGCTTTTCACCAGTTTCTAAAGAGTTGGTTTGTTTGAATCACAAAAAAAAAAATGAAGTCTTTTAAGATGTCCACCACAAGTGATGCCTCCAGAAACCCGGTTCTTAATTGGAACGGGTTGCAAATTTAAAGAAACGAGGGATTTTAGAAGTCGGCGCCGTTATCGGTACTACAGTAACATTTTACCCAATTTGCCGACATCCGACAAACATTCACAAGTAATTTAGCATCAAGCATAAATTTGCAGAACAATATTTTCTACTACTCTACCTGCACTCCCATATTCAGCGCGGGTGTGTTTGAGCCACAGTCCCATATTCTTTGGCTAATAGACGATAGATGTGAACAAGCTGTACCGAAAGCTGACTACGTATGTAGACTACTTGTTTAGCCTAATCATCCATGCATCCTAAAAATGAGGTAAATTCTTGGAGATTTGTGAAACTGTAGTCCATTTCTTTCCGGTCAAACATTTCAAACCTCAGTGTTGTCTGGAATAATGATGCGTTTCCAGTGACTTTACTGGAAACAATATGTTGTCATATTGAAAATATAAATAAGTTGTAATCCTTTTCTAAATTGATTCCCCTTGTTTGGCACGGTACCGTTAATGTACCGGATCGATAAAGGGTAGAAATGTAGATAAAATCCAAACGACACCCACCCCCATCCATCAATGTCTCAAAACTATCCCCATTGTTTCTTTAGTGATGTGGGGGAAATTATTTTTGGGATCAACCATAAACATAACGTGCTCCATCAAACCTGTGCTGTGCATGCTGCTGCTGCTGCTGTGCAGTAGTGTTCAAAGGCATCTTAGATTTCCATTGAGTCAGGTAGGAGTGACTTTTTAAGGTTGCTCACTGACTTGTAATTCTACGATGTTATTTCATTACACAGGGGGGTCATGCATTGGGGGTCATGCATTGGGGTTAATAGCAGCGTTAATAACCGTGGCTGTAGCTCAGTTAAAATAAAGTTATTTTTGTCTCTCCCACATAGCAAATGCCTGTTATTCTAGCTGGCAGTGAGGCACAGAAGGCTAAATACCTGGGCAGGATGACTGAGGAGCCTCTTATGTGTGTAAGTATTTAATAAATGGTGGAAATGAACAATGACCACATTTACTCAAGGAGGTACTTTACTCGAGTATATCTTAATGATCTTGCTTACTTTCATCTAATACTTTGACCAAAGACTGCGTTACAAGTTTAATGCTACCAAGACGAGTGCTGTACGTTGCAATAGGCTTAATGTATTGTACACATATAATGATGATACTTCCCTAGCATGTGTACCTGGTGTTTGAAATCCAGTTAATTGCATCATGACGTGTTAAATAGTAGCGCTGCAGTCACTAGTAGAGTTATTGAGTATTCACATGAGTCTGTTTTCGGCAGGCTTACTGCGTGACGGAGCCGGGGGCGGGCTCTGATGTGGCCGGCCTCAAGACCCGAGCTGTGAAGACGGGCGACGAGTATGTTGTTAACGGGCAGAAGATGTGGATCACCAATGGCGGGAAAGCTAACTGGTGTGTACTCACTACCATTTCTCTTATTGTACTCTAACAATATATACTCAGTTATGTGTGAAATTCACCTTATAACCTTCATGAAGGAAGAATGCAGGACTTTTGTGTTAGACTGCATTAGTTTTAGCTCGGTGTACCTAATAAACTGGACACTGAGTTTGTGTATCTACATATTCTTAAAGGAAATTAATACATAAACATCTGTTCGTTGCTCTGAAGGTGATCTGAACCTCTTTTATGTTCCTAGGTACTTCCTCCTGGCTCGCACTAACGCAGATCCTAAATGCTCAACCGGAAAGGCTTTTACTGGCTTCATTGTGGATGCCGACACTCCAGGAATTCTAATAGGAAGAAAGGTAAGATGAGGCTAAATTAAACAGCTGCAATAAAATGTGTGTAGGTAACAGTATATATAGCTGCCATTTCACAGTTTATTAGTAGAAAGTCACCTTTCCACGGAATTCCAACAACAGAGACGTTAGGTTTCATTGAGACTTTTGAGTTCAGAGGAACATTTTCGTCTCCCTGTGGGTTGCATTATAAACTCTACTTTTAGATAAGTGCTGTATAAATTATGAGATAGAATTAGATTATGATTGATGGGGAAACTGTGTGTGGGATTCTGCTTTCCAGTCAGGGTTGTCCAATAATGACCTCTGATGTGTGCACCACTAGATAACGTGCGTTTGTTTTGTGCTCGTAGGAGATGAACATGGGCCAGAGGTGCTCTGATACCAGAGGCATCACCTTTGAGGATGTGAGGATACCGAAGGAAAACGTCCTGATTGCAGAGGGATCTGGCTTCAAGATTGCCATGGGTGCTTTTGACAACACCAGGCCACCAGTAAGTCTTCCATCTGTAACACCATGTATCTTATCCTAAGATGGCTAACTATAAAACAAGGACCGTAATAACGGTCAACTTTAGTCAACAGTGTCTTCTAGCAGCAGACAAGGCAACCTGATGTTCTAGTGTCACAACCAAACTAATTCACGCTTTTAAACATTGCAAATGAAACGCCCATGATTAATTGTATTGGTCACTATTGAAGATTTGCGTCTGTGATGTCACTAATGTAATGAATGCACTGCAGGTGGCAGCAGGAGCAACAGGCCTGGCACAGAGGGCCCTTGAAGAAGCTACCAATTACGCACTACAGAGGAAGACCTTTGGCGTAGCTATTGCTGAGGTTTGTTTGCTTATTTCTTTTATCAGCAGAAAAACGCGTGTTCCCTCGCAGCCTTTATATGCTGGTGTACCCCACTTTGAGTTGACTGTAGGTTGTATAGTGGCAATACTGTCATTACTGTAACTGTCATAACTGGTGACAACTCACTTTGTACAGTGTTTTTAAGTGCGTCCTCCTGTTTCACAGCACCAGGCCGTGTCCTTCCTCCTGGCTGAGATGGCCATGAAGGTGGAGCTGGCCAGGATGGCGTACCAGCGTTCAGCCTGGGAAGTGGACCAGGGCCGCAAAAACACCTACTACGCCTCCATCGCCAAAGCATTCGCTGGAGACATCGCCAATCAGGTGGCCTCTGATGCCGTTCAGGTATTCGGCGGCAACGGCTTCAACAGCGAATACCCGGTGGAGAAGCTGATGAGAGACGCCAAGATCTACCAGGTGGGTGGTGACGTCGTGCACCTGATCTCTGCGAACAGAGATTTGGTCAAAACTTCATTTTCTTTATGTTTTTTTTTTGTATGTCCTTTGTAGATCTACGAGGGCACAGCTCAAATCCAAAGACTCATTATCGCCCGAGAGCACCTGGGAAGATACAAGAAATGAACACCTGACTCATTCAAATGTACATTGTTTTAACTTTAATTCTGCTTACATAGTTGTAAAATATTGTTTGGTTAGAAATAGTAAAGAATATTCTATTTCTATGATTGTTTGCCTTATCAGCATTCGGACTTGCTGTTTTTGATCTGATGCAGACCCTGAATTGGTAGACAGCTTTCTAATCGGAGAACATTAACCAGACCTATCGCATCTAGTAAAAGGGTTTTCTGAATGCACCTCAGAACGGTGGCCTTATTTAATGACTTGTTGAGTTGAGGATCACCACATTCAGGCAAAAGATCACATGACCGTGTCCTGTCAGGCTACACCATCTGTAGATTGTAAATATTTGCTGCCAGGCACAAACATGGACATTAATCTGTTAAATTGTTGATATGTGATATAACGGTTTGGTGTCTGTTTGATGGGGAAATTGATGCTCATAAACTAAGCAGAACCAATTAAATCTACATCTGTACAGATTTATTTCTCACCAGAATGTGTTAGAAACAGAGCAATGTGTGAACAACTGTAAAAATGCATGTGGTCTGAACATGTTTTGTGTCTGATTTAGAAAATAAAGACTGTAACAACAGTTCCTTGTTCTAGATAGTGATTTGCATCTACCGTCTCCTGGTGGGATTAGTCAAATGTATTTAATGTTAATTAAACATAATCTCATGTTGCCTAAATTCAACCAATTATCTGCCATTACAGCCTCGTCTATAGTCGAGGATCATTTATTGTCATGCAACACAGGGATGTGCTACGGAATTCAGTTGTAGCCCATTTTCAACACAAACGCATGCAAAAAAACGAACAAAAACCATAGTACATTACTGTAGTGCATTTTTTTATTTGCATCACAAGGAATGTAAACGGCAGCAACAAAAACAATTGTCTGGGCAGATAATATGGCTGACATCTTCACATTAGAAATTCAACAATAGGACAAACGTTGCCCATCAACTTTGACTGTTTGAGCAGCAGCATCAGCATCATATAAACACAGAGTCCACCTCCTCTCGTCCAGTCTGTCCTGCTGTCCTCCCGTCAAGTGCCTGCACTCATGCAACCGTGGTGTTTGTTTATAGCCTAATATTTGCTTTTTTCTTCACTAGAGGTTCGATATATTGCCTCACCCCTAGTGTGTGAAAGTGAGCAAAATCAATACAATTTGGTTCTCAATGTGCTTTTGTTCAGATTTAACAGAGAAAATGTTTGCTCACATATGTATGAAAAGCACATTTGACTTCGGACTGCGTGGGGAAGTGCGCAACATTGAAGTTGCGTAGTTGTGCCCTCGTGCTCGAATTATGTTGACAGTTTTCACAACCGTGTTCACAGGGATACAAAATACCTCTCAAATAAATGTATTAAAATAAAATACAAAATACTGGTGCCAGAAAATGTAACAAAATACAATATGTATTTTGTATTTAAAATATAGGAAATACTTTTTTCTGGATTTTCCATTTTCTCACAATTTGGTATAGCAGAGCATTCAGGTTTGGGCTATAATGTACACAAAGCTCTGGTGAACCCCACACAAATGAAAAACAGTCACAGAATGTCAGTGTAACTAAGCAAAGCTATTAAAAGACAACTTGATTGATTATGTATATATATATTTGTATTAATGGGACTTAGCCCATAAACTTTGGCTTTGTATCAACAAGAAAATATTCATCACATATGAATAGCATCACACATTAGGCCTAAGTATATTTATGTATGAAATAATACAACTAAGAATACTTTCATAATATGCCTTTTAAATAAAATAAATTGGATATTTAATGTTTTCTTTTTTTTTAACAAATGGACATCTACTTCTTGTTCTTGTGTTAAAAAAAAAAAAGTTTCAAGTGTGGGCCATATTCCATTATATTTTTAGAATTTGCTGCGGGCCAATTAAAAATGGACCACGGTCCGCAATTGGCCCGCGGGCCGTAGTTTGGACACCCCTGGTTTAGAGCAACACAGAAGCGCTCAGACATGCATCTATTAAGACAGAAACTATAGTCATTCTGTACAATCCCTCTGAGAGATAAGATCTGATTTCCCGTTCATAACTTGGACAAAAACTCTCTGATAGACATGATCGTCCTTTATCTGGGTTATTTTGTGGACCCTTACGTCATTAAGAAACTTTTCTGGACCCTCCTACCACACAGCCTGGTCAGTTCACGACCCAAGACCTGCGCAACATGAACTTTGAGGAGGAAGAGAGGAGCTCGAGGAGCTTGTGCCAATACCCCGGACTCATTGTTGTAGACACAATAGCTGACCTCCCACACACTGCTTGTAAAATCTCAATTGTGCCATCATCCCCCCCCATAGGGCTCTCTCATCCGAGAGTGTGGCAAGTCAAGAAACACACGACAGGTGCAACGAACCTGAGGCTGTCGGGTTGCTCAAGCTTCCAACGAGTCCTCAACAACCTCAGTCCCCAAATGGAGAACTAACTGAGATCACTAACATGATGGAACGTAGATATGTTATAGGACAGGGGTCTTCAATTCAAATTCCAAAAGGTCCAGATTGAGAAAATCTCCTCGGGCAAAGGTCCGGAACATTACAATGATATCTAACTCGCGCCACTTAGTGCCATATATATATATATATATATTCAAGAAGCTTAGTAGTAACAACGTCTCTGTGTCGTCAACAACTGTCAAATCAAATAAAGAAAGTACACATCAATTATATTTTAACAATTATTATTCTCAGTTTTCAAATTTAACTGGATGGATCATAAATAATACATAGAAATACATAAATAAATGTTCTTCTCTCATTTCAAGTAAAATAAGGGCTCCATCTAAAAATAAAATACACAAAAAATAACTTTTGAAAAACTTACATCTTAATTAATTTACCTAGTTCATTTATACCATGATCCTTGCACTACTGTTCAGTTTGGTTAGTTTACTTAGTTAATTTAATACCATGATCCTTGCACTACTGTTCAGTTTGGTTAGTTTACCTAGTTGTTCATTTGATACCATTCTAATTCATTGTATATACTGTGCATTTTTATTTTTATTCTATTTTATCTTATTTTTTATTCTATTTTCAATTCAATATCTGCTCTGCTATTTTATTGTACTGTATATATTGTGCATTTCCATACTTCATATTTTATTCTACTCTGTAACTTGCTGCTGCTACAAACAAATTTCCCCCTGGGGATAAATAAAGTTTATATCTATCTATCTATCTATCTATCTATCTATCTATCTAAACAGAATCATAATTTTTCTTAAATACACTACATGTATTTTAATTTCAAAAAATATTTGTCCCATTATCTTATTTTCTCATTGCACAGCTACTGTCTTCCTCAGTTGCTCTGCTTCCAGTGCAGCTTGTTTTAAGTAGAGCTTTTATCCAATCAGATTTCACCTCTGTGTCTCTCAGTAGAAGAGAGGCCCCAGGCCTTCAGACTCAAAAGTGCTTCTATGTGCCGTTTAAAATGAATGGGGACGTGTTCAACCAATCAGATCTTTAGTTTGACATGTTGGGCATATTCTTGAGTGTTAGCAGCCGCTACCCCCAGACCAGCCGGCCTACTCCACCGTCAACATTACACGTCCAGGTGCTGCTTTGCTGCGAAGTCCAGGGTGTGCTGTGATTGGTCAGTGGGCGAGCACGTGACTAAAGTGAAACTTGCCAGCAGAGCTTAGTTGGAGTAGTACGAGTTCAAATTGAAAGATATGTAAGAAATTATAACATTTGTAGGGTTTTGCTTGGTGTAGTTTATTTATTTTTTGAACACTCAACGACTCAAGACTATCGTGAAACGAAACTTAACAGCAGAGGCTTGCAGCTCAGCCAATCAAATGGCCAGCCTGACAAGTTTCCTGACTCTTCCACACACCATGACACAGGGGGCTGAGACGAGGAAAGACATTGCAGAGCAGTACGTTTAACGTTTAGGTTGTGAAAATAAAATCATGAGATGGTCTCCTATAGAGACGGATCAGCTGCGGCTTGTAGTTAAGGGAAAGAAATATTCCCTTTATAAAAAAAAAAAAGGGCGAAAAAGCCGGCCGGCGAAAAAGCCGGCCGGCGAAAAAGCCGGCCGGCGAAAAAGCCGGCCGGCGAAAAAGCCGGCCGGCGAAAAAGCCGGCCGGCGAAAAAGCCGGCCGGCGAAAAAGCCGGCCGGCGAAAAAGCCGGCCGGCGAAAAAGCCGGCCGGCGAAAAAGCCGGCCGGCGAAAAAGCCGGCCGGCGAAAAAGCCGGCAGGAAACGGAAACGCTGGAAGCGGGGAACTGAACCGGAACACGGGGGGGGGCTTCATGTTTCATCCCGTTACGTTTTTTCCTCCTAATTCGCGATAATGTAGACATCTTAACGCTGATTGGACAAGACTCGACACATCACATCAAAGATGTTTTATTGTGAAGATCACCACGTCACCTTTTCTCCTCATCTCACTCCAATCGGAGAAACGCTGGCTGGCCAGTTGACCCCCCCCCCCAAAAAAAAACTCTACGGATCTACACGATTCACGTGGATGACATATTTTTGATTCAAAACGCCGAAAAGCGACAAGTTTGCAGGTATGGAATATTCTGGTGGAACGTTCACGTTTCTTAAATCGTTTATTTTCTGTGCCCTCAGTTCGGATTGGAGTGGGTATGTTTGGTCTCGTTTCACATTGGCGCTTTGAATAATGGCCACGGTATCTGAGCATATGAGACAGAGTGGTTTAGTAGCGCCAGCAGGAAGAATAAACAAATACGAGTCCGTCCATTCTTTGTTAAAGCTCTGTTTTCGAGGTCCACCTTTCTCTTTTTAGAGCACGCCATGTTAACTTGCTTCTCCGACTTACTCACTTCTCTCACTGCTCTCGCTCCGTCTCCCGCCTGTCTGCGTGATCTCACTCGACTCACGATGCATTTTGGAATAAACATTCGATTGGCTGAGTAGTGTCATGTGAGATTATTTACAATGTATGTAATTGGTTGGTGTGTTTCCTGAACTGCTGAATGAGTGCCGTAAAGGCCAGAAAAGCTGCGCAGGTTAAAACAGAAGCGTTCCGCCAAAATGTATATTTCTCAATTATCCATCAATTATACGTCCGGGTCCGGATAGGACAGCGTCTGGGTCCGGATCCGGACCGCGGTCCGCCTATTGGCGACCCCTGTTATAGGAGGAGCTCCTGTTCGCTATAACTCAAGGTAGAGATGGATGAGGACCTCCTGCAGTAATTAAAAGACTGGATATTATACAAGCTAAAGCCCTGAGAATATGTAGTGGGACGTTGCTCAATACTCCAATATTTATCTTATTGACAGAATTGTTGTAAAATCTAGCTTGAAGGAAATTTTAATTATTAATATCACTGTACTGAATAATATCGGTTGATAAAGTCAAGGAAGTTAAGACCTGTTTGCTACAAGAATGGAGATCATATTACACATTTATACAGAAGGATCAAAGGATCCAGAGAGTGGGAAAAATTAAGAGTTAATAAAGGGACATAGAAAATCAGACCAGATGTCAGTATACACACCGAAGATGCTGGCAATATTATGGGCACTTTGGTGGGTAGAGGACAATAAACCAGACAAGCTGAAGCATTAACTTCAATAAGAGAAATCAAATCCAAGTCCTGATATACTGATGCATATTTATCAAACAATATACAGAATTCACAAAGCAGGATGTGAGGTGAGTTTTATTTGGGTACAGAAAGGAACAAGGGAGCAGATTACTTGGCAAAGAATGCTGCTATTGTGGAAGAAATCTAAATTGCCCTACAATACGGACTATCATAATAATACAAATCTAAAATCTAAATTACTGTTAAGCGGATCATTTTCCAAACAGTATAGAGGGCAGCAATACGCCGTGCCGCCTCTGGTCTGCCGAAACCAACGAAGAAGAAGAAGAAGCCTGATCATGCGAACACTTCCAGAATGGTAACCGGTGTCATGTTGTTAATGTTATAGTTAGTCAGTGTAGTTTAAGATAACATTATAGCCGAAGTAGATGGCAATGTCCACTTGTCTCCATTCTGTCCAACGTTAGCGCCACAGTTGACCGTTATTGTGTGAAAGCAGCTAATCACAGTAAAGTCGCTAAAATGTAGCTAGCATCAGTGCTAGCATGTAGCTCGATGATAGCACAGTCTGAAAACAACTCGTCTTTTAGCTAACGTTACATTACCGGTTTACTCAGTATGGGGTTTGACAGCGACATTAGGGGGGTTGTAATTACATCAAATTGAAACAAGGCCCGTTAGAACTTGTTTTTATGTTTTAAATATGTTGATGTGTTTACTGTCAGGGTACCCAAGTGAAAGATGTCATCATTAAGCCTGACGCTCCCAGCACACTGCTGCTGGACAAACATGCAGACTACATCGCTGCCTACGGCTCCAAAAAGGATGACTATGTGAGTAAACATCCATCTAATGGGGTTTATATTTGTTTTTTGTTTTTTTACTTTCTACTTACTTCAGTGTACTTTTGCTCTGGGAATGTTTTCATTGTTTGGGATTGGTGAGACAACTGCAGTGAAATTGCGAAAACAAATGCATCCAAGCATGCATCCAATGCATGCTCTTTTCTGTTATGTTCTATTGAGTCATATTTTACAGAAAAAAAAATATATTGACAAAGTAGTTCTCTTTTCCAACAATACCACTAGTTTTTTATTATAACAAAACAAAACAATCTAAGTTAATGCATAGTGGTTAGATGACGGATGTTACCTAGTCTGTATTAGCAGTGTAATTAAAACTATAGGTGTAAATATAGAAAAAATAGGTCATTTTCTCTAGTTAACAAACTTTAAAAGTACATTTTCTTTCAAGCTATCTATGTTAACAGAAAATGATTTACACTTTAGATATTTGTAGGATACAGCTCCTGCAATATTTTTTTCCAGGCTGTAGATTTAATTCTGTTTTTTTGCGCATAAACCCTGTCTATGTTGTACACATGGGCATTTACCGTGTTAATCATACAAAATTCAGGAATTTGCTATTTTATGCAAACTTCACAAACCTCTACTGAATAAACAAGGGGAAACCCTGTTTCCATAGGCTGTACAGTAACAATGTCCTGCTCTCCTGTTCGTTCATGTCCAGGAGTACACGCTGTCCGAGTACCTGAGGATGAGCGGCATCTACTGGGGGCTGACTGTGATGGACCTGATGGGGCAGCTGCCCCGGATGAACCAGCAGGAGATCATAGACTTCATCAAAGCCTGTCAGCACGAGTGTGGAGGCGTCAGCGCCAGCATCGGACACGACCCCCACCTGCTCTACACCCTCAGCGCCGTCCAGGTGACTCCATGAAATCTGACTGATTGACGGACTTGTTCTTGTTTTCTCATCAACATTCATGCTGCGAGAGGTCGGAATTGTTGCCAAACTAGAATACTTTGCTGTGATTTGAGCCTAAGCAGCCTCATTATCAGTTGTTTTTTAAGATTGTTAAAGTGATATTTTTATTGAACTCCCAGCAAAACTTCTCAATTCGTCTTATCTTCCGTTTTGTCTTATCTAGTTTTTGACTTTTTCTTTTTTTTGTTTTCTTCCTCAGATCCTTTGCTTGTATGACAATGTGGATGCGCTTGATGTGGACAAAGTGGTGGAGTACATTAAAGGGCTGCAGCAGGAAGATGGCTCATTTGCAGGAGACAAATGGGGTGAGCACTCCTCAAATGGAAAAAAAAAAGGAGCGAATGAAAAGCACACAAGAACTTTAGTACGGGGGATAAAATAATAGGCAATGCCAGCCCACAATTTGTATCACAAGTTGACTTCTTTTCAAATATATTTGTACAAATATACGACTTAAATAATTGCTGTCATGTTGGGATTGCAGCTGAAATCTCAGTAAAACAATAAAGTAGTTCTCATTTATTTAGATTATAGTTTTCTTTAAATATAGTATTTAAATACTAGTATAATGTTGTGTTATTGCAATGCTTTGTCTTTACAGGAGAAATAGACACAAGATTTTCCTTCTGTGCTGTTGCTACGCTTGCGTTACTGGTATGTATGTCATGTCGAGTTTTTCTCACGTATTTTCTCAACACTGTCACACTTTGTAATCTGAAGATGACTCTCTCGGTCCTCTCCTTCTTCCAAGGGCAAGATGGACTCAATAAACGTCGACAAAGCTGTCGAGTTTGTCTTGTCCTGTATGAACTTTGACGGAGGTTTTGGCTGCAGACCTGGTTCAGAGTCTCATGCTGGTCAGGTGAGTCCACCTAAGTACTCATGTGGTGCAACACAGTTTTCTTTCATCTCTTTTTAAACAAAAGCAACATCTGGAGATCTAACTTGTAGAAAGTGTTTTAAATTGCTAGTTCCCACATAAAAGTTCTCCGATAGATGAATTATTATTCACACATCATAAATGTGAGGCTGTGGGCGGGTCTTGTGGGACAGAGTTTGACTCATAACTGAGAGACTTGTCAATCCCCCGACACTAACGGAATGAAATGTTCACGCCCTGAAAGGTGACTGGTGTTACATTCACACACTCCTCTTGGGCTGTGACGTGTGTGAAAGTCCTTCTCAAATATAATCTCGATGGTCTTTTCCCTTCTGTCTGTCAGATATACTGCTGCTCTGGCTTCCTGTCGCTCACCGGTCAGCTGCACCAGGTGAACGCCGACCTGCTGGGCTGGTGGCTCTGCGAGAGGCAGCTGCCGTCCGGAGGCCTCAATGGACGACCGGAGAAGGTTTGCGCTCTCCAATATCATTTTTAAACTTTTTATCAAATCGGGGATAATTCCGGAAGTAGCTCCGCTGCTCTGCTAAATCGTATTTCTTCTCGTTCAGCTTCCAGATGTGTGCTACTCGTGGTGGGTTTTAGCGTCGCTGAAAATCATTGGTAGGATCCACTGGATCGACAAGGCCAAGCTGCGATCCTTTATTCTAGCTTGTCAAGACGAGGAGACCGGAGGTTTTGCCGACCGACCGGGGGACATGGTGAGCCGTCAAACACGACTAACTCCTGCGTGCTGCAACGGAAATGGGGAAACGTATTAGACCTGTCTTTTCTCAAAATCCTGTCTCCTCTTTCATCTCATGTAAGCGTTGTCTGCACCTCCATGATCCCATCCTTTGTCTCTCTGTCTCATATGAGGTAGGAGATGAAAGCTATCTTGCAGTAGATTCACAGGGAACTTATGAAGTACGAGGAGGTTTTAGATCAGATTAGACAAGACTAGATAAAACTGTATCGCCATTGGACAGAGTGCAGGTACTGAGACAACGAAATGCAGTTTAGCATCTAGCCAGAAGTGCAAAACACAGTAAAGTGTATATAGATTTGATACGGTTATTCGGTCTACAATATAATGCACATCCTCATGTTTTCGCATCCTTTAAAACTGTGCTTAGATGTTATGTTACGGTGTGTCATTACAACCCATGCAACTCCTCTTTGTATTTGTACCTGTGGTTGTTATTGAGGCTCCCACCTTCTCTGCAGGTGGATCCTTTCCACACTCTGTTCGGAGTGGCGGGGCTCTCCCTCCTCGGAGACGAACAGATCAAGCCAGTTAATCCCGTCCTCTGCATGCCCGAGGATGTCCTTCAGAGGATCGACCTGCAGCCTGACCTCCTCAGCTAGCCCTCTGTCCTCATCATCCCACCACACACACACACACACACACACACACACACACACACACAGCTGCCCTGCTGAACAACCCCACTACCACGGCTGGATGTCGGGAGCAGAGAGAGGAGCGCCACACATCTTAGTGTTAGCTGAAGTCTACGGACACATTCTAGATGCAGGGTTTGGTCTGTGCTCACTAAGGACAAAAAGAGTCGGGCGCAGTTCTGACTCGGTTCCTCCGAGTCTGTCTTTACACCCTCAACCACTCATTATGTTATCACGTCACTTTTGTTGGTTTTACTGCAAGAGATGTTTTGAAGTGTGACCGTCTTTACAAAACCCTGAAATTCATTCGACAACATTACTTCGCTTTTTTGACTTACTCAATCATGTCAAGTTTGGGAAAACACGCGACTGTTTGCAAACTGTTTTGTAAGTCTTTGTCTTTATTGCTCTTATCAGATTGGAGGGATTTTTTTTACCGTACTTAATTGTTATTGGCCAGCTGTGTTTTTCATGTGCGTGAATGACAAAGGAATATTCTGATTGTGGATTGAAACAGATGTGTGGAACAGACGAGCATGTTTGCTCTGTGATTTCAATGTTTTTGGGGCCTAAGACACTTGACTGGTTTGAAGACAACACATCTTTTGTTTTTTTCGTTTTTGTTGGCGAGTTTTGCCTTTTTCACGCACCTACTGTTTCAAATAGAATAACTTCCCTGTTTGAAAAGTGTGCATGTGAAGGGCAAGCTTTCCACTTCCTGTTTAAACTAGAGCCATCATACTTCCACTGTGCTAAAGGGTTAGAACTGGAGACGCAACACATGACTTGTTGCAAACAAAGATAGTTTTGTTAAAATGACTTCAGTTTACAGTCGAGGCAGGAAATGTTTTTAGCAGGAATTTGTTTAAGGGGCGGTGTGTTTGTTTGTGAGACCCAGAGGTTAAACACATGGCGGCGGCGTCGTCTCTTGTCAAGTATATTTAACGTCTTATCCACAGTCTCAGCTACACTATTTATTTAAATCCCTGTTACTCAGCTGTGGGCAAAGGGTTTAAATCCCCCCCCCCCCCAAAACTAAGTGTAAAAAAAGTTTTGATTCTCAAGCGTTGTTTTAGCGATACTAATTTGGTTAAAACTTATTTTTCTTCCAGGAATAACTGACTGTTATAATGCTGCACTCTTGTCTTACTGAATGCAAATTGTATCTGTTGTTGGATAACTGTTCATGACATAATAGAAGGTAAATAAATCACATGTTAAATCTATTAGTTCTCAGTTCTTATCCAAAAAGCTGCTTACTGTTGCCAACTTTGTGTGTATATTAATGTAACTTATTTGTTATCTTGGTTAGCAATAAATGTTTGATTTCGACCTCAACAGTGATTCAGTTTTTGTTTGAGGCTCTGCCTCCCCTGACCGCACGTCCCTGGTATAGTGTTGAGTTTGCTTTTTAATTTGTACAGTTGTGATGGACCTAAAGTCATCAGGCAGTTTGTTTTAGAGAGCAGGACGACAGTAAAAGAAGACACCTGGATCTAATTTTGGGTACAGCTAGAAGACCTCTGTTGGATGACCAGAGAAGCCTGATCTATTTATAAATAGTCAGCAAGTCAGAAATGTACTGAGGAGCCAAACAATTGCACGTTTCATTGACTATTACCATGATTCTGTATTGTACTGGGAGCCAATGAAGCGATTTCAGTACTGGAGTAATGTGTTTTTTGTGCATGTGTAAAGACTATGCTGCTGCCTTTTTAATGAGCTGGAGGTGATTTATTGTATTTCTAGGATATTTTGCCTTTGTTAGAGATGCTGTATGAAGCAGACAGGATGATGGAAATGATGCAACAAAAGTCACTTGCCGAACTTGAATCGCAGGCATTGAGATTATGCTGTCAATCAGTGGCGGCTGGTCCATAGAGGGCGCTAGGGCGCCGCCCCCCCTTGAGCTACAAATAATACAAAATAAAATAAATAATAATAATAAACTATACAAATTGACAATATTTGTGTTTTTGAAACATGGAATCACCCAGTAATATGTGTAAAATATGATATCTGCGGTAAATATATGCTTTTCCTGCTCGTCCTCTCTGCCTGTCTGCAGCTCCTCTCCTCGTGTGCGCGTCTCAGCTGGCTGGGGCGCTGGAGAAACTGCCCCAAAGAGGCGGGTCTATAAAGCAGTTTAGCCAATGATGCTTTAATGCTGACTAAAGATATACATGAGTGACATACAATTTAGCCAATCAGCGTCCTCAAATAGATTCAGCTTGGGGCAGATTTCATTCTGCCCCAAGCTGCGCGTTCTCGTCAGGACTAGTCTCTACAGGCGAGCGCCAGCGCGAGCACTGCTCCTCCAAGAGGAGAACTGAGAGGAGAAACTACTGAAAGAGCTGATCCCAGATCAGCCTGACCTCACAATCAGACAGCAGACTAGCAGGAAAGGGAAGCAGTACATGAAGCTTCTCTAGTAGCTGTACACCAGACAGGTTTGGCTCGCTGGATGACGTCATGATAATAACTTATTTATCTTTTTAAAACAACGGGGACAGAACCAGCATGGACAGTTAGGGAGTGAGGGACATGAAGCACCTGTCTGAGAAATGGATATATAGTTATATATAAATAATTATATATATATATATGTATGTGTATGTGTGTGTGTGTGTGTGTGTTTTATATTATAGTGAATATTATTATATGATATATATATATTATTATATTATACAGAATATTATATGATATATATATTATTATATTATACAGAATATTATTATATGATATATATATTATATTATACTGAATTCCCTGTGAGGGTGACTAAAATAAGATGACGTGTTTGTCAAAGTGTTATTTACTGCTTTTTTTCGTGTTGGAATGAATGTTAAATATTTAACTGCAAATGCAGTAATGCGCGTTTGATACCTTAATTTGTTTGCATTAAATCATTCTGGGATGTTTGCTGAAATTGATTGGATGTGGCACAGCCCTACCAAGAACATTTTCCACCAGCCGCCACTGTGTGTGTGTGTGTGTGTGTGTTTTTGTTTGTGAGAGAGAGATCGGTGCAGTGGACAATTTGGGATTCTTTCTGTAAAATCCATTTAAATTGACTGGTTGAGAAGATGCCACTAGATGGCAGCCTAATATTTCTAAATACATTTATTTTGATGCCAACCAGGTGTTATTTTCTCATCAATGATCCTGGTAAAAAAAAGATCTCTGCAGATCATGGGTTGTTTGTGATGTGATTGCAAGCAAAGATGTACGGTTTAAGTCTCTGAAATAAATGACTTCTCCTGCAAAGTACAGCCTGATAAGAAAAGGACACTTTACCTGGAACAACAATGACTAACAATGACTTTCATATGATAATTAATGAATACACGTTTGAATGGGGTTGTGGATAGTAAGGATGAGACTTTTTGTGGTTGTTTTGTGTGTCTTTGTAGTTGTTTTGATTGACTTTCCAACAAGAAGCCTCCTACAGAGTCTGTGGTCCAGGGTCCACCCAGGTTGGTCGTTTTTCATCTCTTTGTAATTGATTGGTGTCTCTGTGTAGTTGTTTTGCATCTTTGTGGTCATTTTGCATCTTGCTGAAGACATTTTGTCTGTCTGCGGTCGTTTTGTATCTTTGTAGTTGTTCTCTGTCTCTTTGAGGTCGATGTTAATCTTGTAGATATTTTGTGTCTCTTTGTGGTTGCTTTTAATTTGTTTGTTGTCGTTTTGCATCTTGCTTGTTGATCGACAATAAATGTTACCAGTCACTCCATACAGTCCGTGGGCCTGTATCCTTTGTGGTGGTTTTTTGTGTCTCTTCACGGTTGTTTTGCATCTTACTGTAGTGCTTTTGCGTCTCTTTGTGGTCATTTTATTTTTACTTGTAAACTTCATGCATAGGCTCTGGTACCCAGTAGGCTTGTTCAGTATTTCACCCATTATATTAACAAGCCAACTATCTACCATCCTCTGACTCTGGTAGGGGGGGGGGGGGGGGGGGGGGGGGGCTACAGGGGCCAGTCAGTTTCTAAGGAGGGGGCCCATGCCACTTTTCTCTGGCCCTCCTTCTGTCCCTACTACATGCATGTTTCATCAAGTGATATTCTCAGTGCAGCTCAGAACTGCCAAAAAATATTTTAAAAAACAAAATTGCCAGCCTTGTGAGTTTTCTATTTATTCTTGTATTTGTATAGGCTATGGGGGAGCAGTAATCTGTGCCCCCCTGGTGTCTGGGCAGAGACGAACATGCTGGTTGTTAGGCTACTGAGAAACCCCACCGGCTCTCATTAGTGAGGACGAGAAAGACAGAAGGTGGGAGAGAAGAAAAAAAGAAAAGTATGAATGAGAGAGAGAGACAGAGAAGCAGAAGGAGAGATGGATTGATCACAGCCTTCACCCCTCAGTCTTGTTTGTTGGTAAGGAAAGGCGCAACCCATTTTTCCTCCCTCTCCTCTTCTCAGTCTTGTCATCCTCTTGTTATCTCAGCACAAAATGCTGAGGATTAGTCCAGGCCACAGGGGCTGAGCCAAATGCAGCTGAACCACAGGCACAGCAGACAATCACTTAATAAATGTTTAATTAAACCGCTGGAGTGTTGTGTCTGAATGTAGATGACTCACAAAGTTTGGTGGAAAATGGAAATGCTTTTAAAACGTCTCCACAGGAGATTCATGTTCAACTTTTCACCCAGTCTGTGGTTATTATCAGGGACTGACATGTTGTACTTATTTCCCCTCAACAGCTCTGGCAAGGTCTGATCTTTATAGCTCAACACTCTGGCAGGGATAGAAGACTTTTGTTCGGAGAAAGTTTGTTTCCACTGAATTAATAATTTACCTCATGTCACTGTGGCCTTTTTCACCCATCAAGTTACAAGTGTTTCCTCTGACAGAGCAACAACTGCTCTGTTGGTGTGGTTGCTTTCGTCAAAGTTCTGCTGTCCCCTGACACACCTGTCACACGTTCATAACAGTGCATTGGTAAAAGTTGGAAGAATGTAAGCTGATGTCTAAAATCCAACCAACTCTACAAAACTAAGGTTCAGCAGCAGTCTAGCTGAACAAAACAAAACAGCTATACTGCCCTCAAAACAAATTGATCAGTGAGCTCTCTTGAGGCCACACAGACCTTCTGTCCGTTAGAGAATCCATGGCCAGATATACCAATTGATGTCAAGGAGGAAGAGTATTTTGCAGCGTACTGCTTGTATGGAGCTATTGCTAGCAGCCTAGCTTAGCGTAACACAAAGACTGGCAACGGAGGGAAACAGCGCCTACCAGCGCTTTTTAGGCATTAAGTATTGTTGTGAACGTGAAGTTGCTAGGCAGCTAATAGAGACTCCAGGAAGGTAAAACTCCCGGCAAAACCACAATGTTTTGTTTTTACACCGTTTTTTTGTGCGTTTAAGCACAAACAATATAACTTATTCATAGGTGAGTTTGATTTTTTATGCTTTCAGACAAAGTCAGGCTAGCCGTTTCTCTCTGTTTTTGTCTTTGAGCTAAAATAAGCTAAACTAAGCTGTTCCTGTTGCATTCATTCATTTGTAGTCGTGTTTTTGTCAACCATATAAATATAAGTCCAACCTTCACTCTCTTTTAGCTTTTTGTTCTCGGAGTGACAGCTTTCACATCGTCTCGATGCATTGTAATTAAGAAATTAGCGATTTTAGATGCTTAAAAACAAACCCCCTGAAGAATCCTCTCTCAACATATCAACACAATGATAATCTTAAAATTGACTGTAATTAGGAATATAGAGAGAAGCATTGTTTTACTGTTTTTATTTATTCAAGTTTCTCACAAACACTACATTTTACGAGATCACATGTGAAAACATCATGATAACGTTATAATTGACCTTCGCCCAAATACTCATTTTCACTGAACAGAGCCTGAACGCATCATAATGTAACTAAATGGAACCGTCGTTCGTTGTCCGTTAGCGGTGCTGCCACCGTTAGCGGTGCTGCCACCGTTAGCGGTGCTGCCACCGTTAGCGGTGCTGCCACCGTTAGCGGTGCTGCCACCGTTAGCGGTGCTGCCACCGTTAGCGGTGCTGCCACCGTTAGCTCTCCTCCTGTCAATTTAAACACGGATTGGTTGTTTACAATGTAACATTATCAGAGATCAGTGACTAGAAAAGCATAAATGCAGATGTTCTGATCACATATTTTACCGAGTATTGGATGATAACGACCGTGATGGTTAACGTTAAACTGTGTAATTAATCACATGCGCGCCTTACCACGAGAAGACCCAACTATTTAATATACATAATATAAACGTCTACAGAATATGATCCTACAGAACATATTTTTTAGATATATAAATTTTTTAGATAAATGTAGTAAAAAGTACTACATTTCCTGTAGTGGAGTAAAAAGTAGAAATGGAATTACAAGTACCTTAAAAATTGTACTTGGTATACTATATATACTTTGTTATGATTGCACTGCTGCATCAATACAATAGTTAGTTAATTAGTTAGAGGGATATACTATTTGTCATGCAAATACAAGTGCCCATCCTAATCATGCTCCTTTATTTCCTATCAACACATTGTTATGACCACTAGGAGGCAGTGAAGCACAAATGCTGCACAGACATACTGCACGGTGATGGTGACATTTATCAGAGGTTTGTTTTAGTAGACAGTTAGAGATACTGTCAAAAAGACACAATAAAATGACCTTAAAGCTACTTGAGGGCAAAATAAATAAAAAATGTAATCATAAATGACACTCATGTTTTAAGATGAACCATTACACACATTATCCGAATGAGACAGTATGCAAAAATAACACTTGGTAATTAGATTTCAATATATGCTTCCTTTCAGTGGCAGGAGAGTCAAATCAAGTCATATTGAGTCAAGATGATTCATCCTGGTAAGCCGTCTGGGGAGCAGGGAAGGAACATGGGACAGCAGCTTATCCGCTGTTTCTGTAGCCGGAAGGCAATCTGATGTGCGAGTACATCCTCTGTACAGAGTTGTAGTCTGAAATGCTCCACTTGTGTGAAAAGTGCTGCTTGAGTTTCACTTTATCCACAGCGAGGCTATACCTGTTCTAGAAAGTGACTGTTGGATTACCACTACATTTTAAACGGTTCATTAAAAGCTAATCAAGAGGTTATTTACAGGAGCGTGAAAATGAAAACTGTGAAAGTCTAAATAATCATTCGGATTACTTTTTATCATTTCATTTCTTTTTTTTCACGAGGCAGCAGAACAAAGAGGACTGAATGTTGTAGACGTTTTTCAGACAGCAGAGATTACAGCTAAAAAAATGTCTCTAAAAGAGAGCGTTTTATGAACAAAAGTTACAATGATGTAACTATCCGTGCTCCCATGCTGGTACATTTCCATGGGAGTTGTAGTTTCTTTTCTGTACTCGCAGAGTAATCTTTTTTCTTTTTTTGGATCTCATAACGAGTGCTTTAGTGAATGCCGATTTGTCTGACGAACACTCAAAAACTGCTCTATAGTGCCACTAGAGGTCAAAAACTCCACAGGATACCACATCTGTTATCTAAAGTTATACAAAAAGCAGTTCTGCTTATGCTTAGAGGGTCCAAGGGGCTGGATTGTGCGAGAGGCGGGGCACTGGTCAGGACTGAGGAGAGCAAAGCTTGTCATGTAGTTCAACATTTAAGACAGTGAAACATGCAGTAATGTACAAATATCATTATTCCTATTTTGACAGTTCTTATATCCTCTTCTCTAACATACTGAAACACGTTGGTTATTTAGCATAAAGGTTCACATCCACTAATGAGATTATTTGTTTGAGTAAAAGATGTAAAACTCCAATCTACAGATTTCCTGTACCCTCCTTCTCTTTCCATATTTTGTCTTCAACTCCAGACCATGTCTCCTCCGCACTGACAGACTGTAAACGACTTGTCTCCATCAGCTGGGAACCTCCACCGGTGTCTTTGTGCGTGCGTCTGTCGGCACAGGAGGAGGGTTTCAGGCATCATCACTCAGGTGTCCTCTTACTGGGCCAGGCTTCCTCTTACTGGGCTCACTAAAGCCTGGGAACCAGACCAATGGTGACGGTTCTCATCAAGCAAATGGATCCAGGTACTCCGAAACTGAAATCAGAGCCCTGCTTCTCAGCTTGGTGTCCAGTATTTCTTTTAGCTTGGAGAGAAAAAGTACTGAAATGTCCCCACTGTGCAGATTTTTAGGTTTATTCTTCACCGATGAGAAAAAAAATCCTTTAAATGAGGTCAAAATGACATTTTGACCAGCATTTTTACACTTTTTATCGTATTGATTATACAATAATAATAAAAAAAACATTGCATGTGAGTTATGGTTTGACATTTTAATCTTTAAGCACTTTTGTTTTCACATCTTTTCATCAGATAAGGGTTTATGATGTCTCTGGTCTCTGCAGGTGTTTTTTATTTGATTTTATCTAGAGTTTAATCTCTGATGTTTTTATTGAATATTTGTCTGAATCTTCAAAAATATTGACAAAACAGAAGTACGCTGTGAAGATGTTGCCTGTGCAAAGAATCTGTTTTGATAGTGCGCTGTAAGTAGTTTGTAGCCGTGCTGTAGGGATGCTTGGTAGGTCAGTTGGTCGGTTCTTCCCCCACTTTAGTCCCCATTGAAATATCTCAAAAACTGTTGCATAGAGTGCCGTGAATTTTGATTCACACATTCGTGTACCCTTCAGGATAAATTGTTAAAACTCTTGCACCATCATCAGATTTTGTTCTTTATCACCTGCAAAACCAGGGATATTCCCACCAGCCTCAGGTAAACATACTGTGCAGAACCATTAGCGTTGGCTGTCGACTCTTATGCTGTGTCCCAAATCCATACTAGACTCAAAATCCAAGCAGGTGTCGCAAATGCCTTGTGTTCACACTGAATAAGTGACTACATTGTGTAAAACAACAAAACAAAACAATACACTAACTGCAAAAACGGTACACTAAGAAAATTAGTATATAGTTTATATGTTATAATGGGATGTCACAATATCAGATTTTCAATGTTATCGCAATTAAAAAAATTAAATTAACTTTTTTTATTGTGCGTTTTGTCTCTTTTTTTGGCAAACGTGTATATGTATATATATATATATATATATATATATATATACACATAACATAATTTAAGTGATGCTGGATTATTAACATGATCCAATTATCACGGTTATCATCAGTAATAGTATATTTCGTATGAAACTGGGACACATCATTGTTCCATTTGGAAGTTGGAAGTAAACCCCTCAATGTGCAGAAGGTCTGGTTCACCCAGCCGCAAAATGCTACCTCAGCCAAGATTATTTCCCCCCCCTGTCTTTGACACGTGCACTACTGTCTGATGAAAAGAAATGTATCTTACGGCTTTTAGTTTTTCCCCCTGCTGTACCGAACTCGCACCAACACATTACTTCAGTTTACCACTACAGCCCGAGTGCTGTGCCGGTAGCTTATAGCATAGCTTACAATGGCTGCCTGCTGTAGGTGGAAACAAGGCTGCTCAGAGCCGTGAGACTGAACCAAAACAGTAAAGTGGCCAGCTGTAAAACCAAGACAATGAGCCGAAAGAGGCTAAAACACACGTTTGATGATCATTCTCTCTGCGTGACAGTGAGATTCGTTTTTATTAATACAAATTATATTGTGTATTCAAAACACATTGGATTTATTAGTATTATTACATACATTTTATGTGTTTCATTTATGTTTGACTAGCAAATATACATCACATTAAGTTTATTAGTATTATTTATGTTAAAACTATGTAATCCAAATGGATGGAAATTGTATATGCAATTAAAATACATAAATCTTAATCATTAGGCCTAAATATTTCTGTGAGTGCATGCGCTGCTAAATGGAGTGAAAAGGCGTTGTGTTACGTTCCCCAGCTTTCCCGAGGCTGATAGAGCTTCATCACATCCAAAAAGATGACGGCGTATCGTCCACATCCTCTTAATCACCCAGAGGTACTTTCAGATGCATGTTCTGCAGATGACCTTGACTTCCTCTCTCTGAGCGGGATGCGCTCACTGAGTATTTAATCTGTGATGTGCCACTCTCAGAGTTTGAGGATTACTTTCCTCATGCTCCGTTTGAAAAGCTTTAACAGAGAAGAGTGAGAGTGAGATTTGGTGATAACCCCGATAGAGCTATTGATTTGCTTAGAGGACCTGCTTCACATCTGGCAAGATTCAAGAGAAAATAGCTGAGAAATGTAATCAATGTGCTGACGGCGAATCAAAAGAAGTGTTGCACACCAGCTGCCTGTTCGTTACCATGTTCCTCTTTCCACCAGCAAATGTTTGTACCTCGGTGGATTCATGCTTGTTTGTGTTGCAGTAATTACAGATGGTGTATATCAAATATATTCTGTGAGGAAGAAAAAGAAAAAACTCAGATTGGTTTCTTTCATTTGCAAACAAGACTGACATCTTGGAGAATTTCTATTTGCTCAAGGTGTCATGTCATGTGGCAGAATGGCAGGCTGCAGCTGAACTCAATTACAGCCTCCCTGTGTAGGCAGGCCAACACACAAAGGCAGCATCTGAACAATCTACCTGAGTTTGCATCACTTTTTCCTGATGATTTCAACAGTTTCTGTGCAAATATACAGCAAATATACAGCAAATCTTCTTCATAAAAGCAAAACATTTCTAAAATGCAGCCTAGTATCAAAGAAGGTTAAATTGAAATGTGTTGTGTGGTTGGTTTTGTGGCCAGGCCTTGTGCTCCTTTCCTTGGCGTATTTAAATGGGCTTATACCATCTATTCAAACCTTTTTCTGTGATGAATTCTGTCTTGTAACGCCTTTCACAAACCTCTCTGCATTCATACAATTTGAATTGTTGGACCATGGACTGTAAACAAAGCAGGGTCTACCACTGTAACCGTCCCCTTAAAATAGTTGGTCTTTTGTTTCATATAGTTTAATTAAAGTAAAGAGCGACAACATATCTGCTTCCTGGGTGGTGCTAACATGTTCTCACCATGTCGGCTCATGTTTCGTCTTGGTGCTCATGTAGAAAGGGTGGACTGGACCCTCTATTGTCAGCAGTGTGAATATGTTGTGTGACAGACAGCAACTTGACCCCTAAGGAGGCAACCACAAACTGAAAACAGAAGCACGGTCACATCTGTTTGCTGGAGTTTAACAATGGTCGTTTTTTTAAGGTTATTCCTGAGATGCAATTGGAAAAATAGATGAACCTAATTTGGCTCACTTGTTAATATTTTGGGATTGAATGCAGAAAAGTTTCCCAATTCGAACCCTAAAAATTCAACTCTTTGAGGCAAATGATATCAACGAGTATTACAATTTCTGTCAGGATCCCTGAACGGTGTCCAAGACGCCAGTTCTGTTCACTGAAACACTTTTAGCATTCACTTCAGCACTTGGTGAAAACATATATTATGTCTGCATGCCCGAGTTGATCTTTCACTAAACTGTCTCCTCACCAGATAACATAAATATTCTCAGATAAGAAACGCAACTGACATTCTACAAGCACAGTAGCCTGAATGCAACCGTTTCATTTCTCATTTTATCAGCATGACTGAAAGAACAGGTACATATTTACCCAGTTTGTGCCTCACATCAGTTCCTCTGAAAGATAATTTACAAAGAGCCCTGCTTCCTCACTTTGAGAACCACTGCAACAGAAAATGTGTATTGCACTAAAAAAAAACACATCTGCAGCACACGGAGGGGGGAACCAACTCCGCTGCAGAGTTATCACATCATAGTCAGCCTCGAACATGGACTTAAATATGTTGTATTTGCAGGAATTTTCACAAATTGATCGTTTTAGTAATGTCTTCCCACAAATGATGTAATTGTTTTCCACATAAACACATTGCTCTTGTTCCAACACAATTTGTTCCCACAAAAAATGTATGAATTACAATTCCATAATGTGTAAGAACATGGATCTTGTACCTAGTAATAACTTGTTCTACCAACATAATATTGTGATCTTATTCCTTTACTGTTCTCAAGTCAATTTTATAGCTTAATATCATGAATAACACATTTTCCTTCAGGGGCTTTACAATCTGTACAGCATACAATATACTACGTTGTTTGACTCTCAATTTGGATAAAGAAAAAATCACGTCAAAAAATGAAAACATTTAACCATTTAAATGTGGAAAAAAAAAAACAGGAAGATCAGCAGAGGAGGAATCTCTCACCCAGGACTCAAGATTAATTTTGCAGTTGTCATACCAGGCAGTGAGACAGTTGGTCAAGATGCTCTTGATGGTGCGTCTGTAGAATGTGGTCATGATGGGTGGGTGGGCGTTCGACTTCCTCAGTCTCCGCAGGAAGTGAAGGCGAGAGCCTTCTTGGTGAGAGCTGTGGTGTTGGTGAACCAGGTCATGTCCTCTTGGTCGCCTGGTTTTGGGGGACTCTGAATTTGGGATTCAAGCCCGTGCACATGAAAGAAAGCCAGGCCCTCGTGTTTTCTGTCGTTGTTATTTTTGCATGTGCGCTCCCAGGAACTTGGTACTGCTGACTCTCGACGGAGGTGCCGTTGATTATCAGCGGGAGGTGCTCACTGCGGCTGCTTCTGAAGTCAATGACCATCTCCTTGGTCTTGGAGTTGTGTTGAAGCACTGTACTCCGCTTCCCTATTAGCTATAGTGGTATGATTGTAATAAACGCTGAGGTAAAAACTATGAACAGCATTCTAATGTGAGTGTTCTTGTTTTCCAAGTGGGTTAGGGTCAGGCGCACAGCAAAGGAAATTGTATCCTCAATGGACCGGTTGGTCTGGTATGCAAATTGGTGGGGGTCTAAGGTTGGGTTAGAAAGGATCTGGTGCACTGCATGACCAGCCTCTCAAAGCACTTCATTATAACTAATGTCAGTGCAGTGGGGCGGTTGTCATGTAGGCATGAAACAGGGGGCATCTTGGGCACAGGTACGATGGTAGCAGACTTGAGGCACCTGGGAACAGCAGCCTGGCTCAGAGAGATGTTGAAGATAGCCGTGTTACTACCGTGATAGCAGTGTGCCGTGTGACCACGTCGTGCCCTTGTTAACTACACACTTACATAACGGCCACGCCGCGCCCTTATCCAAATTTACACAATATAGTGTCACGGGGCATGGTGAAGGACTCAAGTGCAGACCAGGCAGAGTAGCGTGCAAACGAATATTTATTTAACAAACAACACAGGAAACTCACAGGACATGACAGGGGATCCACGGACAAGACAGGAGACAAAGGGGATAATCCAGCAGGAACGGGCAGACAGACGGGAAAACCGGGAACAGGACTAGCCAACCGGGCAGGAAGGCATGAAGCACATGGGGTAACAAGAAGCAATGATCTGGCAGTGAGTGTGTGTGTGAGGCAGGGGTTTAAATAGAGGTGAGAACAGGTGAGGGGAGTTGTGCTGATGAGAGGGAAGTGCTAGATTAATGATCTGAGGCAGGTGAAGGGAATTTAGACTGAGGGAGTGACTGACAGGTGTACTGAATAAACTGATTAGATGAGTGAGGAGGGTGTGGATCTAGACAAAGACAGAAGGCAAAGCCTAATCATGACATATAGGGCTACACCGTGTCCAAACAATAAGCTATTAACACGGCTACGCCGTACTCCTGCTGGACTACACAGTTAAATATCACACACAAATACTTGCATTCGGTTTGTAACTGTCTTCCCGTACCTTCTTGATTTACCTTAAATTTTAGGAGAATGCACTTTTCCAGCTTCAGGTTACTTTGCGGTCTCTCCCCGTGCCCAGATGCGGCCTTCAGGGTCCATGCGGTCCGTGGACACCTTCGGCTAAATTTCCTGTAATCTATCTACACCGATTTTTATTGAAACGGCTCCGCTCACCTTTTGTTCGTGTACACTCCGAAAGTGTCCGCGGTCCCACGTCCCCGTTAGCCGTCTTAGAGTTCGTCAAGACCCTTCGTGGTTTGCCAATTTTGTTAGGGCCGAACTTTTGAACACAGAGAGAAACCGCCCCCCTCCCTGCAGCCATGAGCTCTCAATCGCCTCCAAAACAGAACAGCAGGTCAAAATCTTAATGGATTTATTATCCAACAAACATAAAAACAGTTACAAACCGAATCACACTATTAATAACAAAACAAACTTATAAATTCCATGAAATGTGAGATCCAATCCGAGCCAGCCAGGAGGCTGGCAGGCCTCAACACACTCAAACACACTCCTACAAGTACATACACTGTAACACATAATATCCATAATTAGGAGCGCTTTAAAACTTAAATTCCTCACAGCCGTGAGGACATCTCTCAGCTGCGCGCCACAGTCCTCGAGTATGTGTCCAGGTATGTCGTCCGGTCATGCAACCATTCCGGGGTGTTTGGTCCTGGACACGGCTCTCTTCACGCTGGTTGGGGTGACACACAGAGCCTGCTCTTGAAGCTGTGGCGAGGCTTTTAGGGCAGTTTGAGGCTTCAAAGCGTGCATCGAAGTCATTAAGCTGGTCAGGGAGGGAGGGGGGTCACTATCACACACCTGTGGTGGGGCTTTGTAGTCTGTAACGGCTTGGATTCCATGCCACACTGTGCCCTGTTATCTGTGAAGTGGCTGTTGATCTTCAGAATGGACAGACATGCAATAGATATTGTGTGTACGGATTAGAGCAACGAATAAAATTACAGTAACGACAATTAGGATGACAGAATTATACATAGAATGTAGATGAAGAATCGGGGGGGTCTCCGTCTTGTTGTCTTGCATTATGTTGTTTATCTATTGGAAAACTAGATAAAAGTTGGTAGAGAGTGCACTCAAGTTAAAGCACTGAGGTTTTGTTTAAAAGATTAAAATCTCCACCACTGATAAAGTAAAGAACAGAGTTGAAGAGAATGAAGACCATTTCATTTGATACTGTTACTGTTACATATATGGTGTATATGTGAATACTGCAAATATAAGTACTGATGTTATTATTATTATTATTATTCAGTGGGTTTTATTTCCCCCCTTATGTTAATATGCATTATATGTATTCTATTTTCATCTTAGTTTTATCTCATTTCCCGTATGGAATGTGCTATACAAATATAGATCATTATTATTTTATTATTATTATTATTATTATATAAATCTTTAGCTACAACAAAATTAAACCTGTCGCTTGTCTTCACACTGGCATGTTGTAAAAGCAGAAGTCAGGAAATCAGCGGCGGTCACGTGATGCCGGAGGGGGCGGGGCTCTGCGTCTGTGCCGGCCAGTAGCAGCGCAGCGTCGGTCCAGGTCCCAGCAAGCTCCATGGGTGAAAAAAACCCGACAGAGGAGACGAATAACGGTACACTCCAATATTTATGGAGCCGATCCCCGCGTGCAACCGTGCATCTGCGTGTCCTCTTGTACGTGAATAGATGTGTTCGGAAACGGACGAGGTGGACGGCATTTTGGGGCTGACGAAAACAAGCGGTCCACCATTGTCTGCCTAGAAATAAGAATGGCCTGGATGTGCAAGGTAAGAGGGGGTTTCTCTCTCATATACATTACAACCAGAAAAGGGGAAAAAGGGTGGAAAAATCGCACAAGGATCTGGCGTGGGTGGCTTTAGTGTGCGTTTCAGCAGATGTGAAATGTGAGCTGGTTGTGGTGATGCTCCGTGGAGGCAATTAACCCTCCTCTGCTCTCTGTCTGGTCGCCTGGTTTTGGGGTACTCTGAATTTTGGATTTAAGCTCGTGCACATGAAGCAAAGCCAGGCCCTCGTGTTTTTTTTTTTTTTTGCATTTGGTTCATGTTTGAGTGTCATTGCTCTTAAAAGAAAAAAAGCAGGCCATGCAGCCATGCTGTGTTCACAACATACCTCATGACATGTTCAGGTGTTCACATTATGTGAGGAGTTTACAACATCAGCCACAGCTGCCTTAACAGATGAGGATAAAGTTTACAAAAGTTCCTCAGTGACTCTCACTGTCCTCTTTGTTTCATCCTTTTCAATTTTCAGTGTAGTTCAGTTAATAGCACTACTTTACAGATGTTGACATTAACAACACTGTATAGAGCTTATGGTGTAGTTATATGACACAAAACACACAGGGTTGTCATTATCGATTAATCTGCTGATTTCTCTATAAAATGTCAGATAACTGTGAAATATGTCTATTACAGTTTCCCAGAGTTCAAGATGACATTTGAGAAATTGAAATCAACAAATGTGTGGTATTTGTGATTAAAAATTACTCTCAGGTTTAATCGATGATCACATTTTTTTGCTGACAAATTCTGCTACGTTAGTTGACTAATAGTTACTTCTGTTTACATTCATAGGCTCATTTTTCAATTTCTCAATGATGCATTTTGTCTCTAAAATGTCAAAAAAAGAGTGGAAAACAGTTTTCCAGAGTCCAAGGTGACTTCTTCAAATAGTTTTTTGAGGCCGATCAACAGTGCAAAACACAAAGATATTCAGTTTTACAATAATAGATAACAGCAAATCCTTTTGAGAAGCCGTTTGAGAAGCTGGAACCAACTATATTTGACTTTTTTTGCTTAAAAAGTGACTTAAATAACTTATCAATTATAAAAAATAGTTGCTGTCGATTGACTTGCACAACTTGTTTTGTCCGAAAGATATTGCATTTGCAGCAAATCTTAATATTGGGGTTTCTGGAACCAGAGAATTACTTGAGTTTTTTGCTCAATGATAATGATGTATTGATGATTTTAGCTCTAGTGGATGTCTGTGTAAGTGTGTTTGTGTGTCTGTCTTTCACAGGGACATACAGTACTTGCTCACGCACACATTGTTAACACAGCTTCAACAGTTTGCATAGCACATTTTGCTTTCCATATAATTTGGTTATATGTAAATAGAACTGGCACCAATGCAAAATTGGAACGCTGTCGTGATGAGTGATGATCCTTCGTTCACATCCTTTGTCAATGCAGTAGCTGACAGGAAGTAAACTTGGACCAAAGCCGAACGACAATGAAAAGGTCTAATTCATAAAGTATTATTTTGATTATTATTTTTATAAAAAAGTTTTTTGTAAGAAAAGCTGTTTCATGTTCTTTAATATGAGGCATTGAATTGGTACAGGGGCTGCAACTCATCATTTTCAAAATTGATTTATCTGATGATGGCAGTCAGTTTTTTTCTATTTCTATTTCTATGAAATGTAAAAAAATGTAAAAAAAAATGGCCACCACAGGTTAAAGTAAACGTCATTTTATGCCCGACCAACAGTCTAAAACCCAGAGATATTCCGGTTACTTTCTCTTAAACCCCAATCTCTAATCTATTGCACAGTGACACCCAATGTTGTAGTTCTCAGTGTGCTGGTGAGGTTGTTAAGGTTTTAATATAGTAAAAGATGAATTCATCATCAGTGTATTTAAGGATCATCAGCGTCATTCCTCTCCATTCAGAAGAGTCCACATGTTTATTTGTCTCAGACAGCTCCTCACAGTTAACATACAGTCTGTTTGGTTTCGTCAGACTTTATGTTTTATCCGTATTATTATTTTTGACCAAAGTTACCAGTTTTATCGGCTAACAGAGTTCTCATTCATTTAAAGGCACTTTTTTTTCTCCTGTCAATCCTCCAACGCCCACAGGAAGAACTGAGTCCGTCAAGCAACTTGTCACTTCACAAACGTTTTTTTGTTATCGAAGACGGGAGATAATTTCACACTAGATTTGACACTGTAATGTTATATTATATCATATCGCAAAAAAACGTTACAAGAAAATGGAACATGTAATTACAGGGTACAAATTGCAGAGAAGATTGAAGGAAAAGTGGACAGAAGTAAATGAGCTGTAGCTTTTAATTAAATGACTCCAGTTTTCTTGTTTCTTGTTACATTAGTCAGATGGGGCTGGGTCATTGTCTATTAGTACGTGAATGAGGCTGTATCTTCAAATAAATATGTAAATCTGACACATTTTGTGCGGTCAAACTAGACCAGCCGCTGGTTTAATCTTTAACTAATTGTATTTTATACACTGATATGTTTTTTTTTACTAACTGTCTGTCAGGTAAATGTAGTGGACTAAAAAGTACAATATTTCCATTCTGAAATATATTGGTGTAGAAGTATAAAGTAGCATAAAATGGAAACACTCAAGTTAAGTACACATTTTACTTAAGTAAAGTACTTAGTTACTTTTCACCACTAGTGTTCAGGTGCATGAGAGGATGCATTTCCTCAGCCACCAACTTGTCCCAGAGTTGTTGATGACACGGTTGATGACACTCTGCCATCAGGGTTCCCTCTCTTTGTTAGCGTGTGTTTTAATTGGAGTGAGTTCATCCGTGGCGAGCTGTGAAAAGGCTGTGGCTGTTGTCCTCCATCATAACAGTTCAGGATGAGCTCTCCATCACGTCTCATGGAAAGATGGTGATTCGGCCGGTACTCCAATTACATGTGGCAGAACAAAAGCCAGCAAAGCAAGTTCACGGGTTCACGGGTACACGCAAAGTAGAAAGAACACAAAAGGAGACAAATTAATGAATGCACGCACACACAAACACACAGTCGTTTGTTTGTGTGTGTGTGTGTGTGTGTGTGTCGAGAGGTGTTGTAACAGCTACGGGGAATGCAGTGAGTGTCCCAGTTCTTAAGAGTTTCAGGGATGAATAGCAATTATCTGAGTCCCCCTTGTCCCATGTGATTGTGTTACAACAGAAGGAAGGCTGATAAAAAGTGCCCGCCACAGTTTTTAGAGAAAGCGCAAGACACTGGCAGGATGTTGAATGAGGCTCCGGTTTCAAAGTGTTATCAAATCCATGCTCAGATTTCCATTTGTGTCATTCTCTCCCTTTATCTGTTTTCTTCTTCTTGAATGGGAAGTTTACATGAGAAGTTGTGGCTTCACTGGGTCCTAAAGGAGAACCTGATTCATTTGTATTCCTACTGTTTATACAGATCAATTACTAATAGTTTCATATATTACTTAATACAATTATAATAATACAACTCACTTTTTAAAGTTTAGTTTTACTCCTAAATATGTGAGATAAGAATCAATGAAGAGTGAAAATCCCTCCAACAGGAACTATCATTGCAGTTGTATGTGTACATTTAACCGCTGCACTCTACGACTAATATCTGCTGGATAATTGGTCAAAATTGCATGACTGAAAATAAGAAATTTAAGTTACATTTATTTTTCTCTTGTGTAGCGCTCCCTACATTAAACGTCTCCAGGTATCGTGGATTTTGGTTCTGACTGATAAAAGTAATTGGTTATATGTCACATCTGTGTGGACACAAATGGTTCAACTTAAATTCTAGCACTCGACATTTGAAGTGAAGATGGTCTCCAAAAACCTGGTATTAGGTTATTGCACAAACATTGTATGGGTGTGTATTTCGTTCGATAAGTTGCAAGAAAGAGTAAAGAATGTTAATATAGATACAGTGTCTCCATTACGTAGTTTGTCCACCAGAGAGCGTTGAAGATTTTATTTTTGCTCAAATGCTCAGTTTGTATCTTGTTGACATTTAAAAAAAAAAATAAATAAAAAAAATCCTCCCAAACACTAATATCAGTATATGCAGTATCAGTTGGGTTATTGTTTGTGATTTGAACTTGTGAGTTGATTGGCTCCTGCGGTTTTGCGAGTTTTGACAGTTATTTGCTATCGCCACCACTGAGCAACCCATGAATGAAAGGGATCCCTCCCCCTTACCTGAATCGACTATGTAAGGACAGAGGGGGTCGTATGCTGTACAGATTGTAAAGGCCCTTAAGGGCACATTTGTGATTTGTGATATTGAGCTGTATAAATTAAATTAAATTGGTTTGACTTGACTTGCAAGACAGCTAATGCTGGCTAGACCCTCCTTTATATAATGCAGTACGTACACTAAATATACTTGTGTTGACCAAATGTATTGACCCATAATCTAGTAAACTTTGATTTGTAAGTGTTCATTTTAAAGTAAATTGGATGTTTGTGGAAGAGAGAGATAAAGCAAGACCTGCAGTCTTGTAACTGAGTCTGAAAAATAAAACTTCTAAAACTTTCCACGAAATTTGTCTGTTTGAGCTAAGAAACCAATCTACTTCCTGTTTACACCGACACCCGCATGCGCCCAAGTGTGTGTAAATAGTCATGTGATATTCGTTTTCAGGCTTGCTAGTATGGACGGAAATCATTTTGCAAACGATGCTGAAACGCCAGTGTGGACAGAGATTGTTTTGTATTAAATTTTAAACGATGGATGTAGCCTGAATGACCTAAAAGAAAGTCTTTGTCTTCGCTGTTGTCGTCCATTCTGTAAAACCCCTTTTGAGCCGACAGGGTACCATTTAACCGCGTGGCTTCTTTATCATGGTAATGTAACCTACATCCGTTGTGCAAACAGAAGCTAGAAGCTAGCAAGGTTTAGCTCATTCAGAGTGGAAACCAAGGGTGATAACCTCGCTCCAGATATGGAGTTAATCCAGCGACCGTGGTCGCAGGAAGTGGGCCAGCAGATCCATCGCTCATACCAACATCTGGGAAGACTTAAGGCTTTACTTGATCTCCCTCTGTGTCGTTGGTCATGTTGGTCAGGTAGTCTGTAATCCTGGGTGGTTTAATCATGTGTCACTCTGCCAGTTTGAGTGCCAGCGCTGGTCATTTTCTTTCTGTTCCCAAAATACAAAGAAAAGATGGCAAGAGTTTAATGAAAGAGGTGATCAGGCAGCCTACAAATTAAGTTCCACTCTGTAATGGCAGCATAAAATGACATGCACTCACAAAGAACCTCTAGGCTGAAACCTCTATTATTACTGTACATGCATTCACAAATGTGCTCTCTAAAGCTGTAGTGTCAAGGTTTAGGTTTTATTCTTTAATTACCCTGAAACAAGAGGACGAGAAGAAGAGAAGAATGAAGTTATTAATCTGCCATTGTTCTCCCAGACATCAGGGGAAAGTGCAAACACATTGTAATCAATACAGTAGAACATGTTGCGTTTTCATTTAAAAAGATTGCTTGGCATTTACTAGAGCGCAGTTCCAGCCTTAACTTAGTTATTCTTACAGATTTGGCTTCATCAATGGAATTTCAATTATGATTTTGGTTTACAAAGATTATGAAAAGAAGATTATCGTCATGAAACGGTTATTGTGCTGTATTCCGTTTCGCAACGACTCTCTCATTTTGTCTTGTGTTTTAAATCCTTTTAACGCATTGCGTTTCGTCCCACTCGGCGGGTTGGGGACAGCCGCTCAGTGTGGGAGGATCCCTTTGTGGGATCCGCCCCCCCATGTCTTAATCCCCATAGCTCAGAAAATAATTGTATTTTTCATATCAGCAGTGCATTTGTTTCCGATTTCAAAAATCATCTCAAGCTCATACATTATCTACTGATTCTCTCGGGGGTCCAAACAGCTTGAGATGCTCTGTAATCTTCTTCTGCGTAACTTCAGTTGGTGGTCTTACGAAGGATCATTTTCAGATAATCAGCACACCACAGTGTTTGTTTTTAACCACACCTGTCTGATCCGTCAGCATGGCACAAACAAACACACACGTTCACGCGGACAGCAAGTCCGTCAGGGATTAAAGGGTCACACACACACACACACACACACACACACACACACACACACACCATTTTAGGATTAAGACTGTAACACTTCACTCTTCAGTTAGCTGCAAACTCCCTCATAGTCAAAGACGAGTACAAGTGCCATCCGTACAATCTGTGAGTCGGAGAGAGAGAGAGAGCTGCCAAGGCGGCAGGTCGTTGGTGGTCAGATGGCGTCATCCGGCCCCGATGGTTCCCTGAAAGAGCTGTGGAGTTTTGGGTTTGAACTTGATCCAGGAGGGGATTTGCCAATTTACTGCTGCGTGGAAATGACAAATACCGGATGGACATTGTGTATGTATGAAGGAATGACCGGTGGTTGCTTGGTCTGTGTGAGATGTGAGATGTGACATGGTGTGAACAAGCTGTTAGTACTAAGATATGTGTGTCTTGTTTGCCATATGGCAGGATAGGGAATTAAAATATTCAAAAGGTGGCAAGAGAAAAGAAAACTCTTATTGGTACAATATAAAACCTGTTAGAGCTGCAACTAACAATTATATTCATTCCTAAATAATCCAACACAGTTTTATTCTTTCTCAGCCCAACGTGATGTTTTCAAATGTCATGTGTCCAAAACACATATTTACTGGGACAACTTGGAATAAGCCATTGTTTGGCTTTTGTTTTGTGTGTGAACAATGACGAAGAAATAACCAATTTGCCAAAAGCAATCTAAAAGTCAGAACTTTTAAATGATTTTCACCATTAATTATTTAATTGACAAATCATTGTCAAATTAACATTTATTTTTACAATCGACACTTGAAAGGAGGATGGCACTTGCCATAAAAATGTAAAAAAAAAAAGGTCCCAGAGCTCTGACCCCAAAACCCAAATAAATAGCAACAATAAGACGGAAAGGTTCAGTATCTGGAACCAGCAATTGCTTAAAGTTACTGTGAGAAACTTTTAACTTGTTATGAAACAGTCTCAATTCATACTGATGCCTCTATATGACCTACATAAGTACACGAGACCGTCAGCGAGAAGTTTGGCTATTTCTATGAAGTTATTCTAAATGCTTGTAATTCATGCCACAGGATCAGATTCCACCCGAAATGAGATGAAATCATGCAGGTTCAGCAGAAACTCCTTCAGGTCAGACTCCAGCGGGGCCCCTGCCAGCAATCAGACCCAGAGCCGGCTTTGCTGCAGCCTTTGACCTCCAGTCTGAGCTCCAGCGGGGGGGTGGATAATCAATTAATTGTTTAAGTATTTTTTACAAACAAACGTGACTAGCTTTTCTACATCTTACTTAATAATATACTGAATCTTTTGGCTTTTGAACTATCGATTGGACAAAAACAGCAAAATAGACGACATATCGTCTTTGTCTATAGTGAATTGTAATGAATATCCAAAGGATCCAAAGGATTAATGGAGACAATCTTAATGAAAATAAGAGTCGCAGCTCTAATCAAAATAACTGTCGATACATTTTCTGTTGATTTACTTATCAGTTAATCAACTTAATTAGCAGTAGTCCTGTTTGTGTCAAAGTTGTTAATGTTAACACGACACAAACTGCCATATTTGAGTCAAATTCCACTTTGTTGGTACACCGTTTCCTCTACTTGTTTGGTGTACTTTCAGTGCAGTTGTTCACACACTTCTGGGCAATTTTATCAACTTTTTTAGGAGCATTTATGTCCTCCAATTTGTGTTTATTTCCTAACATGTTGTAGCTACAGAGTTAGTCCCAGCCAGTTGGACTCATTTGAGCATGTAGCACCATTGCTGAATTACATTTGGCAAGTCCCCCTCGCTGCACATTGTGCTGTTGGCGAGGCCCGACTGCCTATTGGCACCGGGTCGAGCCAAAGCCCCAGAGGAGAGCGATCAGCATAGGCCGTGTTTGATAAGGAGTAATGCTCTCGATAGACTTGGATGTGGCTTAGAAGTGCCGTCCAAATGTCCAAAGAAGTCATACTGAATCAAAAGGGACAGCAAGACGCCCGACTCAGTAGGAAGATTGTGGTTTAAGTATTTGCCTTGCTGAAGTGTCCATAAGCAAAACTATCCAGTGGTGCTTGTTAAGCACATTCCCATGACCTGGTAAGAGGGCAAGTACAATTCTTCTTTTTTGGTATCAATATAGTGTCATAGTTTTATGAAATCCTCATAAATTAATTTGTACCCCAGAAGATTCAGGAATCCAAGTCCAGTCCAGCTCAGTCTGATCCATGTGGGACCTCATCAGAAGTGCAGAGCACCCTTGACCTCAGAGCCACGCCGCTGTAATCCCGTGTGTATCTTCTCAACAGCTTTGTTCCCCCATAGACTGAGGTGGCAAGATCAGGCCTGGCTGTTACTCTTGAGTGATGGCTGATTTTGTGTGCAGCTCGCCTTGAGCTTTTTCTGCGCTCCGCCCTTGAACCGAGCCTCTGAGCAAGCAGAAAATCCCAGTAATTGCATTAGTGTTGTCCAAAGTGTACCACGTCCCGCTCCCTCCAGACCGGCTTTTTTAGCTTGATTTATTGCTTTGACATGTTAGGATTTATATTCATCCTCTTGCTGAATTTGCAAGACATCACATATCCCTGATGAATATCCCGGCTTTGATTCCCTATTCTCTGCCTATCTCTCTTCAGTTCAGTGTTGTGCTCAATGGGAGCCAGGTCCGGTCATAGTATAGGCTCCTTCCTGAAGGGCTCTCGACCCAAGCCAGCTAATAAAAGTGCCACTGTTATTATCCCCAGTGGGAGCCCCGGCGGTGCTCTGGGCGCCAGCACCGGGAGGCTGATTGCTCTCCGTGAACTGAAGAGGTTGACGGACACAAATAGAGCCTTGGCAGTTAAGTGAGGGCATTAAATAAAGTGCAAGTCAATTTTTTTTCATGACATATAATCCCCCCGTCTATGCTTATGCTCCCCTGTGCCCTGGAACTTTCTGTTGTGATGTGCTGTTGTGAGAAAAAGGAAATGGACAGTTCAAAATTTCACAGTGTACTTTGGGGTAATGTTGCTTCTGCTCACCGGGCTGTTGTTTTTGTGGAACCTGCACTTCCGTGCGTCAGGTCTGTTGAGTTTAAAGTTTCACGGGTGGTTTTCACTTGTTGATCTCTATGACGTCGACAGGTTTCTGCTGCTGGTTTTAGTTCCTGTCGTATAGACCCAGGATAATTAACTTGCTTTGCCTGGCGGCCACGTTTGAAGAAAAGCAGCCAGGGGCCAGTTAATAATCAAACATTTGTAATATTTATCAGACAACATGAATAAGAATCAAACAGACATTAGCTCATCTTTGTTTGAAATTTGGTCTGTTCAGGGGGGGGGCGGAGGGATCCTCTCCTGGCTCCTCTCTTTGTTCGTCTATTTTGATGCTTTTTTTAAAGGCACTCTGGCACCTTATTTACATTAAAGGAAGAAAAAAAAACCCATTGCCGACACAGTGCAGCAGCACCACCGAGCCTTTGACAGAATAGACTCTGCTGACTTTGTTTGTTGTTTTCCAGAGTGAGTTCCCTCGTGTGCCACATAGCGGAGCTGTCTGGTGGCCTTCGATTCACCTGGTTGGTTTGGTTTATTGTGTGCAACAGCTGCTCCACTTACATTTCACAATGCTGTTGTTTAAGCTCTCAGAGAACCTTCACAATCTAAAGAGGATTAATGGAAAACAAAAAGCTGCACTGGCTAAATCGTTTCAATGTTTTCATGTTGGTAAAAAACCCTCTCTGCTTTGAACAAAGAGGATTCGGTTCAGATTTTAATCCCTCAATAAAAACTCCATGAATTTCAAAGTTAGACTTCTCATATTGGCACTGACATGTCACCATATCATGACAGACAGTTAGAAAAAGCTGATGTACTGGGAATCACCATGAATCATTAGTTCAGTGCAGAGTGTAGTTCATTACCAGTTAGTTTGCTTATAATTTTCTTAAGTAGCCCATTTATTGTCTCTATTAAACATTAAAAAAAGGTAAAAAAAATCAGTCTTAACAGTCTGAACCCCAAAGATATTAAATATGCCATCATCAAATCTGAGAATGCTCACATTGGAATAGCTGGAACCAGAACATTTTTGGCATTTTTTCTTGAATGAATGGTGCTTTCATCAGGGTTATCTCTGCTTTTGAGACTCGACATTTTTGAACAGAAAGCCTGCATGAGCCTGAGTTATGTGTGCCGGTATATCGACAGATACTTGGTTGCTTCAGATATATTGGTATGAGTGTATATATCAGCTGATAAGTAATAAAAGTAATAGTTGTAGTACAGAGATGGCAAACTAGGTTTGCGGTAATTTACAAGCAATGTCTTCATTACATAGTTTGCTCACCAGAGATCACTGACAAGTTGAATTTTACACCCCAAATATTGTTATCAGTACTATCAAACAATCTGTTGATTATTGTTTTGAGTAATGACTTTACCTATGAAATGTATAAAATAGTAGAAATACCAATCTCAGTCGTCTGGGCTGAGCACCAAACAGGACAAATTATTTTTTTATTACCGAACCACCTGAAAAATTCAGTGATTGCTGCTTTTCTGTCTACAGCATCTCAGGAGACGCTTCCTTGTCAGACACATTTCTTTGACAAATAACACCTTGAGGAAACTCTGCAGAGGCCAGACGTCTGTTTACTCAAGTGGAGAAGAAAATTGGCGACGCTGTTTGTTCCCCTCGTCCTCCAGATGATGTACTGCATCTGTCTGTCTTGTCTAATCCTTTCAGATTCTCAAATGTTTGTGTAGTTTGCTCCGGTGATTTATGTACTCAAATACTCTGTGTGAGCAGTCATTGCTGTGTACAATCCCCACCAATGAGACGGGGCTCTATTATGGAGTTATGGAGGGATACCATTGAGTTTCAGGGGAAATATCAGTTGCTAAATGTCAGTAATCCTGCGCTGGCATTTGGCAAATTGAAATGGATTTTCTCTGGTCGATGTTTTTCTCAACTGCCACATCTCCCCCTGCCTTCGCCCTTCAAACACAAAGAGATTTGGAAAATAATTGCTAATCCACTCTAAAGTGGCATGGATGTGGCATCTTCTCTCTATTGCAAACCGAAGTGTCTGCAGTCAGGGTTGTGGTGGAATGCCGAGCGGCAGATTCATTAATGTATAGTAGCTTCGTCCTTGGCCCGGCATGGCGGTCTCCTTTGCCCGTCGGCCATCTGTGACTTTTAAGAGCCGGCTACTTAAAAGCTCCGATATTACAGCAGGATGAAGCTGAAATGGCTCTAGTCATAAGTGGGCAGCAGAAGTCATTTTCTGTTATTGGCTGAATGCCGCTAGACAGTCTGGCTCGAAAATTCTCTCTAAATATAACCCCCGACAATAGAAGTTATAGATATTGTAGAAGAGGGAACATGATTATTTTTTTTTCCACATTAAGTCTCAATTTGCCCATAAAAGACAAGTGAGTGAAGCAGGTGGTCTGATACATGGAGCTACTGTGTCGGGCTTGTCCCCAACTTTGGAACACATCAGCTGTCGGTCTGACGCCGGATACGCCTCTCGGGGGAAACGGGCTTCATTTCTTGGGTTCCGGTGTAGCCAGCAGATATCCAGGTCAAGACTTTCTTTTCCGTGCTCTGCTCATTGTTTACAGTCCGATTAGCAACTTGACAGACCTGTACAACCGGATTGTTTCACGGGTAATCAGTTTACCAGCTAATTTTAAAGGTTTGCAATATGGCCAATGCGTTCCACCTCTTTTGCTCTCCACACAAACTGTTAACCTGCAACCAAAGCCTGCTCTCAATGCTCCTCGGACTACAAACCAGAATGCTTCCAATACCAAAAATCTTGTCCCGTTGCCTTCAGATTCTGCGTATGAATGCAGATACATTTACTTTATTAATTAATGATATGAAGCTGCAAATCAGATCACATTGATTTACATTGATGACTGCACTGTTTAACGAATGCAACAAAGAACCACATATCCAGGGAGAAACAGTAGTTCTAAGGGTCGTACAGAAGAAGTGGACGGCGATGTCCAATCTCTCCACACAGCAGAAAGTCTTCATGTCGGCAGGATAACCTCGCTGTCAAACATTAAATCTCATTACGCTTTGTTTCTGACAGGTAGACTCCTTCTGCTCACAGAGGTACGCAGCTTCTCAAAGAGCAGATTTTTCTTTTTTCACTTTGACAAACGCTTCACTTTATCAAGTGAGCGGAGCAGCAGTGGAGCATAGAGCTTCACCAAACTCTTCCTGTGAACATATGGTGGTGTGTTCTTTATTTCATTTTTTTTCCCCTCGTCCCAAAAGTTCTCTGGATCCAGAACGGGAGATGAATATTATAGAGTGTTTAATCCTTTATACTTGTGGGGATTATGTTCCATTTGATATCAGATATGCATTAGTCAAATGGGTTTTGACTGCTTTCCAGACACACACACACACACACACACACACACACACACACACACACACACACACACACACACACACACACTTTTATATCCACATCTACTGATTAAAAGAGGATTTTGCAGTATTGATGTTTGGATGTTTCCTCCTTATTGTTGCCCCCCCCCGCAGGAGTCTCAGCCACATAAAAGCAAACAGATTCTTTTTTTGGGGTCAGATTAAGATTCTCTGTGATGTTCTGTACTATAATGAAGCAGTATCACGCCAACAGAGCAGATTAGTGTTCATTTGACCTGGATTGAAGGATTTTCTTTTCATATGTCACCGCTGATGAGGGTGATATTGAACGGAAGTAGCACACACCAAGGGCAGCAGCATCAGGATGTTTTGTCATTGTACTGGAGGAAGGAAACAGTACAACAAGTACTGTACTTATAGGCACAGTTTTGAGGTACTTGTACTTTTCGTTTTCTGCTACTCTATACTTTACTTTCTTTTAAATTGGACTTCCACAGTGAGGAACATATTGGGCGCGATACTGTCCCACTTTTCAGTCTTTGCATGCGACTGCTCTGGTGTTGTTGGGAACACTTGAATACTCATGAATACATGAATATTCTTCCTGCTGGAATGTGTCTAAATGAACACGCTGTAACCAAATAAAAAGAAGAGAATGTTTCTCAAGTGCAGGGCAATAGACAGGAGAGGCTCCATAGAGGCTCTTTGTTTCGTTTTTTGTTAAGAAGTGAGACGCCGTCGCTCCTCTGTGTCCCATCTGGATGCCACATGAGAGCTGTGTGAGGTGACTGCCCCCTCTGCTGGGCTCTGCTGGGCTCTGCAGGGACCAGCAGGACGCAAAACCTCCCCCGGATGAGCGATGAACTCTGCTGCAGCTCGTTCATTCGTACGACTGTCCGTGTCTCTGAATGGATGCAGCATGTGTAGAGACACACATTACTCCCTTTTTCTTTGCATTAGTTCACCTCGACTTCAGTTCATTAATGCAGAGAAATGATGAAATGAGAAACCGAGTGGTAGAATGCAACATGTATTACCATTAAGTACTTGTTAAGTACAGTTTTGATTTTGAAGTATTTCCATTTTATGGTTCTTCTACTCTGAGGGAATTTCAGAGGGAAATATTGCACTTTATACTCGGCTACATTTAACTGACGTGAAGTTATTTTGCATATTTTACAGATTTATTTATCTACAAAACATATGATGAGCTTCTAAAACATTGCTCAGTGAAACAAACTGGCCCTCTTATCTAGTCAGTTTAGTCTGGAATTGAGTCCACAAAGTCTTATTTTCTCATGAAAACACAAATCTGTTGTTTCAAGATACAGACATCTTTATTTTAAACAAGTTGGTCTGAATCAAAAACAGGTGGAATAAAGTTTTTAAGGACAATAATTGACTGACATACAGATTAAACCAGCTTCATCTCGACCAACCACACGATAGCAATCCTACATTATGCAGTAAATAACTATATGAATGGGCCCATTTTGGCATAACTAGTACTTTGACTTTTATTACTTAAAGTACATTTTACTAATGATGTTTCTGTACTTTAAATTAATTTTGAATGCAGGACTTTACTTGTAACTGAAATAGAAAGAAAATGAAAATGCGCCCCCGTGATGAGTAAAAGACCCAAAAGACTTGTGTAAATAGCTCATGAATTAAAGTAATCTTATAGTCATAAACCTCATATAAATGCAATAACATCTACAGATTGTGTTAATTCTCTTGCACAGGCCCTGTAGCACTCAGAGCTCCCGGTCTGTTAAATTTGGAGGGGAACTTGTGCGTGACCGTGTTACCAGCAGCAAAAGCGTCGACCTTCCGCCTCCGGGAAAATAATAGTTTGTTATCTCGTACTTGGATGACTTTAGAAGCGAGACCTTTCGCTGGGAATATGACAGGAATGAAGTAATGTGTCTGGACCCCCCCGCTCTCAATCTTAAGAGTGGTTCTTTGTTTATGCTCCTGTCTCATTCCCCAGGAGAACAGCACTGAGGCTTTAAAAAGAGAGGAGGAGGAGGAGGAAGAGCGAGAGAAAGACTGTAAATATTTTCTCAAACGCATTAATTGAAATTGAATTTTAACTGCTCACTGGACCGTGGTGGCAAGAATCGTAGCGTTTTTGCATTGCAAATGTAATTTTCAGTTTTTTTCCCCCCTCCCTATTGCCCAGGAGGCACTCGAAAATTGCTACCAGATATGTTTTTTCATGAGCCATTTTCTTCAGGTTGAGCCTCTCATTATTCCAATACCCATTGCGATTAGTTTTTTTGTATTGAGCTACAGTGTGGTTTCGTTGTTTACTGAGCTATAGCGTCAGTCTTTATGCGAAATTGTATTCTCTTCATGCCCAGATAGAGCCTGATGGAGGGGAAATTTTGATTGCACAATATGTATGGGGAAATAAACAGCTGATGGGCTTCAAGTTTTCATTCATCACACTATTGTATGGGGCACTTCTTATTTATTATTTTCAAATGTGTTGTCTATTCGGTGCATGTTTAAGTAGGGGAATGCTGCAGTGATTTATATGGAAATTAATGTTTAGATATTTATTTTCCTCTGTACACACCAAACGCTGAGCAGTCACATCCTCATACTGAACTAGAGGTATTCAGATACTGAAATACAAATGACCACGCTGTAACAAAACACTACCACTATATTGGCTATTTCTATAATAACGATGTGAAAGGAGTCGCTCGTATTGATGAAGCTACAAAGAATGATCACATGATGCAGCTCTCCTCTGCTTTAAAGGAGCTTCATAGTGAGTTGCAGCTCATTGTCTAAGCTTGTCCGGTCCACAGCTTTACTTTTTGGATTCACTCTCACAGCATCGTTTTCAGCCGCAGCACGCAGCTGTTTGCAGAGAAACAGCTCTGATAGACCTACTGTACACGACCTGCCCAGCACCAAGCAGTTAGCAACTAGCTGGTGAACATAGTGCAGAATCTACTTGCTATCTCAATTTCTGCACAATGGATGCTTCAATCAGGAGGTCGCCATCAATAACTTTCTGGCACTTTCCCATCCTATATGTAACCTGGTCACACAAGCTCACTGCAGGAGAGACTGGTGGAAGATTATAGCTCATTCGTGTCCCGGGTCCCAATGATCCCAACGCAGTCTTGTCTGAGAACAGAGATCAATAACTCTTCAGAGTGGGTTTTAGCACCTTTAAAAATAACTCCCTCAAAGCTTTCGGTGGGGGGAGTGTTAAATGAAACATCCCCCGGGCAACAACCAGAAGAGGTTCTGCAGTTAATGACCATCATTGTCTGATTTGATGGTTGCAAACCAGGCCATTGCAGCCGCATATGGAGTCATATTCCCCAAGCAAAATGGTTTAACATTGACCAAAAGCTCTTCAACTTCATAGTGACTCTGCTGCCTTACTAGCTGGTGTTAACGGTTCCCATTTCGGCCGGTCGCTCCCCAACTCCCCTACTGTACGCCTTCCTCAATGTCGAGCCTTTCAGCTTCTCTTGTCAAACGGCTCAACAGGCCGACTCGCGATCGCCCTGATGGATGAGCAAACCGGGAGAGCAGTCGTGAGTCTAGCACCCCGCTACGCCCACGCCGAGCCTTCCAAACGCCCCCCACAGTTTGACACTACACTACATTTCCCCTGTGATTTGTGGCCAGATTGAGGTTGAAAGAGACAAGGAAATGTTCCGTCCTCATGAGAACAGATGGATGTTGCAGTGCTGCAGACTGAACAGAGGTTTTTTTTCCCTCCCCCCCCCCCCCACCACTTCCCCCTGAAGAACCCTCTTGCTTTATAAGGGGTTGGTTTCATGCCCTATAATGGACACCTGATGACTAGCTTTTCACAGCACATGTTCAGTAACGACCTGACATTTATTTTCTTCTTTTGGAATGACACAGAACAGACTGTCCTTTCAGGAAAGTGATCTATTTTGTGAAATGCTTTTAGTATATTGAGCACTTCTTATTTGTCCTCTTTGTGCTGCTTCATACAAGATCAAAGTTGGAACCCCACTGTTTGTGATCAAAGATGCGCGGTAATGCCACGAAATGATTGCGTGATGTAACATACATGCAATCGGTTAGAATGCCAGGGCAGCAAATGGTCAACGTCTTTTTTCATCCCCCCCACCCCTCGCTCAAAATGTTTGATCTCGTCTCTGAAAAGCCTTCCGGCGCCTCCCTTGGGATGTTTGATGTTGTAGATCAGAGTGTGTGGTGGTGCAGGGCACTTTGGCTGTGGGGTGCTTCACCAATACAGCACGCCTCATCCAATCTTCTCGCCATCAGATAACTTCAAAGAATCTGCGAAACACCACTTCCTAAAAAAATCTGGAGTTTCCCCCACTGGTGTTGTCTGTTAGATTAGAAGCAGGTTATTGAAGTTTCCTGGGAAAAAATAAATAAAACACATCTCTAACTCTGCTGAAATCTATTATCGCCTCAGGCTCTGAGATATCGTAGCACGCCGCAGATTTTTTTTCATCTCTGTCTGATTCTTCTCTCTTCTGTGCATTGATCTCCTCAGCTCTGCCCTGCCAATAGCTTCTCCTCCGTGAGACCTTTTCCCGTCCTCCATCTCTCATCCATTATTCATCACTCTCAGCGCCCTATGCCAGGCCATAATACCTCTTACGGTGAGACCATCCTTTTGTGTTCTGCCATGTATGAAACAATGACGCCCCAGCTGTTGTTGCTAAATGAAAAGTCGCAAAAGTCATAAGAATACATCATCTGGGAACCATGAATATCCTTATTTTTGAGCCAGTCCGTCAAAAAGATGTCGAGTTATTTCACTGAATAAGTGAAAACCTTGACGGGTCAGAGGATCGCCAAAGTCAGTTGAATTTCATCTTCTTGGGACCTTGAATATCTGTGACAAATATTCTTGGCAATCCATCCTTTAGTCGCCACAATATTTCACTCTCAATCACAAACGTCAACCTGCTGGTGGCACGAGATGAGAAGTCAGAGGAGCATCTAAGTCAGTGGGATTTATCCTCTGGAGAACATGTTGGTCCAATATTTCATGACTATCCATCTAATAGTTGAGATGTTTCAGTCCGAAGTGGTGAAAGAAATGATGACGACTATGCAACCATTTTTAAAACTCTGCTTTTCTGTCAATATGCATATCTTATGTGTACATTTTATTATTACTATTATTACTATATTATGTCATAACGTAATCATCTTCAATCATCTTCCTTTACTTGCTTTTAGACTACTGACATTAAAGAAAGTTGAAAACGTTCACTTTTGTTCTATGGTAACTACATTTCTCTGACTTGTTTTAAGTGTTCTCTCTCCATCTCTCTCTCTCCACAGAGGAAGTCGTTGATCGCCACCAGTCTGATTGTGGTGGTGTCGCTCTTCGTGGTGGTGGTGAACTACTCGGAGAAGCCCTACTTTCTCCTGCAGCCAGTGTTCGGTCAGACGTTCAGCAGCCACTGGATTTTTTCCAAGCAGCCGTACAAGGCCTTCAAGCCTCACCTGGGCTATGTTAGCATCCCCAAACAGGAGGTGAGGTGACACAAAATAGACAAAACACTGACCGCCAGGCACAATCAGAAACAACATCTTCATTGTTTCATCTGTACAAAGATGTTTGACTAGACTTGAGAGTTGATTTAGTCTCATCACTTTGTTCAGCATCATGGTACCTTTCCTGCTGCTAATGCTAATATTATCTCTTCTATACAAATATAATTGTAAACCATGCAATTATGGGTCAAGTTTAGCAGTCTGGAGTCTTTTTGTGGATACATGAGCTTCAAGTTTTCAGAATTGTGTGCATAGTTACTTTTTTGTGTGTATTCGATGGAAAACTGTAATTCCGCATTTTTCCGAGTGTCGCCACAGACACCAAGTTTGTAATACTGCAAATTTATAAATATTGCAATATTTTCATCAGTGGGCCATAGGCTCAATCACCCTTCTGTGGTCTGCTTTGGCGATACATTGTGACTCATGAGACATATTTTTAAATGAAAATCTTTGAGATTGTGTCTTTAATTTAAAAGGATAATTCGGATTATTAAAGTGGGGTTGTACGAGGTACTTATCCATAATCAGTGTATTACCTACAGTAGATGGCAGTTAGCATAACCCCAGTTTGGAGAAGCCGACAGGAGATACAAAAAAAAGAAAGGTCTAAGGCACTAGTTTTCAGCCATAGGGGTATCAAGCCTTTAATGGTTGCAAGAGCCACATTTGTAATTACCATTCAGTGGTCCATGAAGCCAAGCTTTAGCAGGGATATGGCTAGGCACTAACCTGTCCTGAGTGTAGGTGTCCTTTTGAAACTGATCGGAAAAACTTCCATGAGAATTTTACTTTTTTTAACACTAGACCGACCATGAGCAAAAGTTGAATAATACACTTTAAGGGACTTTTACTTTGAAAAACCTCTAAATTAATTCAGTAAAATGTTTGATTTTTAGCATGTATGTGGTCAGAGATGTCTTGAAGTCAAATAATTCAGTCAATGTCAGGGATTGTACATATACATTTTTTTACAGCAACTGCAAAACCATCTTAAAATCATCTTAAATTGGACGTAGTCACATGTGTCCTTCCGCTAACTTCACCAAGTCCATCTCTAGCTCTCCCCCATCAGCTCTGTTCTCTTTATACATCCATAGTCAGCTCAATCTGGGCCGTTTGAATGCATTTACCATGGATTTCAATATATGGGTGCACTACAGCTGTGGCATTGGCTGATTTGACCACGGAGATGCGAGTGACGGCGGCCTTGACCGCAGTCGAGCCCTATGGGCGCTCACGCAGGTCGTATTAATGTTACAAATATCGTTACCTGTCAATGAAAGAGATTGCATGCAGCTTTTGCCGTGTCTAGCTCTACTTTTTCAGGCGATGTGTGAAACCCAAAGTGTTTCCATACTTTACCATAAGTGTAGTATTTACTAAACTTTGGATTTAAAATGTGAGGGTGCAGGTCGTTATCCCTGGTGGTCTTGGACCGTCTGCCGTTTTCGACTGTCTCACTTCCACTTTCTTTTTCCTGATATGACAGCATGTTACTCAGACTAAGACAATAAAAGTGGTAACTTCCTCTTACTTCCACATGGACCAAAATGAAGCAGATATATTGATTCAGTCTGAAAATCTCCAAATAAATTCTGCTCAATATTTCATCAGCTCTGTCTCACCACCACACTCTCCAACCCCCGGAGCACACCTCCTCGAGGAGAGGGCCGGACTGTACTGACGTCCGTGGTCAGCTGTGGAGCGCACGGCAGCTGATCATCATCATCGGTTGTAGAAATCCAAGATAACGTCAAATAGCATTGAATAAATGCAGAACAGAGCATCAGTAGTTTTCAATAATATCTACTAATACTGTGTATATACAGTACACCATCCAGTACGATTTTATTTTTCATATAGTTTTTGTGTGTGAGATCTCTGATGAACCTGTGATGAACCATGTGTGAACAGGACAAACATGTAGTCATGATAACAGGTTCTAGAACATGAGTAGTGTTCTGGATGTATGAAAGCAGTTGTTGTACCAACGGCTTAACATGAAAGTCTATGAATTGAGAGGCAGGCTCTTTAAGGGATCTATTAGATGATATAATATACTTGTTGATGATATAATATATTCCTGTGAAGAACATGGTATCCCAGGATGTTCACACCACAGGAAATCATGCTCTCGTTTGGTAATCCACCCTGCCTCCTTAGCTGTGGATAATATTCCTCTCAATGTCTCCTTTGTGATACCTAATGGATTCGAGGACAGTTTTGAATAATATTTCAGGGTTATCCAATTGCCATAAGGCTCTTCAACATGTTTGTCCTTATCCATTATTACCACCGCTCCTCCCTTTTTTCAGACGGTTTTATGATAATTGACTCATTCTTGGCTAGAAAAAGTCGGGATTTGGTCAAACAGTCTTATCAGGTGTAGAGAACAAAATGTCAATGTCAAAGTGTTTTTGTGAAGTCAGTCAGAGTGACATTTGATGCTGGAGGCAAAAAGTGAGACTTATGAAGAGCTTTTCCGGTCCGTAGTGACATAGTGTTTTTAGTGGTACCACACTTTCATGTGGAGGTTGTGGTAGAATCTAAATAGATCCACTTTGGTATTAACTCATTAGTGGTGGGTGGGGGGAAAAAGATAACCTTTGGCGAGACACTGACTGTGTAAGAAGTGTTTTGGATATATATTTATTGCCATATTTTCTTGTTCTTATTCCTGAGGCATATAATATACCACATATATAATATGGTATAGTGCATACCATATTCTATAACCCTCTGTTAACATTAAACCTGCCATCACAGAGCTTCACCTCGTTTATGAAGGTGTTCAAAATGCACTTATGGAAACAACACAGCTCCTCCTTGAGGATTTTCTTAATTCATGATATCCAATTTTTTTGGGCTAGATCTGTAAACGCCTGTTTGAAGTCTCTTGTGTGCATGATTTCTTTTTAATTCCAAACACCCCATGTCCGTGATCCTATTCTTCCGCCTTCAAACAGCTCTGTGCTGTATATTCCCCGCACAATTTATGGAAATTGAATTATCAAAGCCTTTTAATTCCCACGGCATAAAAATGTAAAAACCAAGCTGCGTGTTTGTTGTTTGGGAAGGCAGCCGGCGGAAAACTGAAATTATGCTGGTGGTGTGCACGCAGGGAAAATTGTATATTTTGCTTGCAGAGATGTATGCACGTTTCCGTCTTGACGGGGAATGATGATTGTGCTTTCGGTTTTGGGCTGCAATACATCTAGATTTGGAGTTGCGATGGAATCCGTTGATCCTTAATGAGAAGTGGATGCCTAATATTCAGCTGGCTGATATTTGCAGATTAATGCGGAGCGTCACCCTCTTGCCTCCGGAGAGTTTCATCCACTGAACGTGGGCCCAGAGGCAATCACGCCTTACACCAATCACGCCTTACACCAATCACGCCTTACACCAATCTCTATGTCTGCGCCTCCTTCTGCCTCCAGACAAGCCTGCTTAAATCACTGCCCTCTCCCAATGGAGACTAATGCAAAATCACAGGAAAGACTGGCAGCTTCTGCAGAATTAGGCCTCTTTTCCGCTCAAATACCCCACCAGTGAGTTCTCTATAGCGAATCAGAAGAGGGCAGTTGATTGGCCTGAATGTGAGTGTCGAAAGTGTTCTGCACGCTCCCGGAATTTCGGACAAAAGGAAGGACAGAATAGTGGAGGTCTGGTCAAGGTGATATTCTTGTGCCAGGTGTCCCGAGCGATTACATTCCGGAGTGAAAGCCTGCTGTGGGAGCTGTCATCCTCTGTTAAGCACACGGCAACACCTTAAGAAGCAGAACTATTTCTCCCAGACAGTAAGGCAAATCATACACGATCCACAGTGAGGTGTCATTTCAGGTGTTATAAACCTATTGCAAGCATGTATAATGCATAACCCGGTAGCATGGGAACGGTCTGCCTTATTTTCCTCATTTGATTGAGTCTGCCTCCAGGTGTGATAAATCGTTCCTGCTCTGCTTTCAGGAGAAATAGAAAACATTTGTCTTGTGGCACTTTACATTCATGCCTCTGGTCTTTCACAGGATGGAGAGAGGAACTCAATTCTTTTTCATTTAGTCCTGAGGTTTTTTTCTTCTTCTTTAAATTCAAGCCCTTTGAAATGTACACAATGGCCAACATGAACAAACAAAGTGCTTCTATTTTTAGATTTCTTTGTGGATCATTTTATTGAGAAGTCTTCTGGCTCTGGACCAGCTGAGACTGTACTATATGCTACAGTCAGCATGCTAACATGCTTATGTTTAGCAGGTAATGTTGAGCATTACATTAACTGTATTTTACCTCTTTAGCGGTGATAAAAGAAATATTCAGATCTTTTTTTAAGTAAAAGTAGTGATACTACAGTGTATAAATACTGTAAATATATGTAAGAGACCTCCATTCAAAATCCTACTGAAGGCAGAATGAGTAGGATTTGTCGGATGCGGTTTGTAAACACAACATTCAAAGGCCGGAGGCGGCTCAGGGTGCTCGCCAGTGGGCGAAAGCCAACTTCAGATACGTTCTAGTTTTGGAACGAGCTTTGCCCACTTCCCTCTTCCCTTGCTGTATTTGCGTTTTTTTTCGGCTCTGTGTCTGTCATTTTTGTAGCTTCCTCTTGGATGCGTGCAGGTTCTAAAATTAAGTTTTTTTCCTCACCTGCCACTGTGTTTGCTCACTGAGCATTTCTACCACCCACTCAGAAGTCTGCTATTTCTGAAATCTTTGTAGAGCACTTTAAACAGCATAGATATGGAATATATCCTCCCTTAATCCCCCACTATTTTTGATTTAGGAATTGCTTTTTGGAAATAATATATCGTAATCTGATTTAAGGTCACCTGCCATGGTGACAGGTGACTTTAAATGTTTACCCGCCACAGCCAACATGTACCCTGTGTTTGGCAGGTGGCAGCTGGTAATTGCATTCCCTGGATGAGTGCTTATGATCTGGCACCTGGTCGCTACGTTTTATAGAGGTTGACGCCCAGAAACGTGCCGAACACAGAAAGATACAAAAGAAAAGAAGAAGAAAAGATATTTTATTAATGGATTATGATTATTGATATATTAACGTGTAAACATAGCTTTAATTTTAATTATTTAATATACTGCTGGGTAGCTTGAATTCATCAATTAAGTCTTATGTCATCTTATCTTAACATACAATAATACTTAGTTTGATAATGTTTTGGTTTATTAATCAGAATCTGCAAAGTAACTAAAGTTTTCAGATAAATATAGGAATAAAGTACAATGTTTGCCTCTGAGATGTTGTGGTGGGCGACTGTGGCTAAGTGGAGAGCAGGGCCGTCCTTCAATCAGAGGATTGGCAGTTCGATCCCCGGCTCCGCTAGTCGCATGTCGATGTGTCCTTGAGCAAGACACCTAACCACAAAATGAGTCCCGTAGCTGTGCCTACGGTGTATGAATGTGATAGATAGAATCGATAGAATCTGAATTGTAAGTCACTTTGGAGACAGCTAAATGACTGTAATGTAGAAGTATGAAGTAGCATAAAATGAAACCTAAAGAATTGTACTTATGTACAGTATTTAAGTAATTATACGTAGTTACATTCCACTCCCAAGAGGAGCATATGGAATGAATCACTTTTCACAGACAACTTCAGCTAATCAATGAATTGTTGCCATGGAGGCATCTTACACCGGGACTTGGCACGTTTAATGTAATAATTATTGCTTATTGATTAATCGTGTTTAGAGCATTTTAATGAACGTCAAGGTTGGGTTCACACCCCATTGCTATAATTTAATGATGACCGAGTTCCAGGCATTAAGCCCACTTTTAAATAACCCACTTTATTTTTGACACACTGCCGCATTAAAACCTCAGGCTTTGAGTAGATTTTGTACTTATCAGAGAGTGCCGAAATGATTTGGATTATAAAAGCGCACTCTGTTTGCGGTTACTGCGTGAAACGCTGAAACAGCATCGTCGTGAAAACTGAAACATGAATCACAGCCGAGAGGATGAAGAGGCCATAACATTGTATTGATTTACAGGACGTAATGTTCGGAGATTCCAATCATACATAGTAAATAAAAATGTTCCAGTAGGGTTTTTAGTCGTTAGATGAATTTCATTAATGCATATAAATGTGATTAATGTTCACGGGAAGCTAATTATGTTTCTATTTTTGTTACTGTAAACTACTCAGATGCCTGTTTTTTTTGGTTTTTTGAATGAAGCTTCATTAATGCAGGGAAATCTCTCACTTGGTTCTCTTCATAAATGTACAACCTCTCTCTGAGCTGCTCTACTGCAGCAGTTGTGGGGGTTGAATGCCTTGCTCAGGGGCTCTTCAGCGGTAAAGGTTTCCATGTGTTTCGCATGCAGCTTGCCAAGCGCCAGTGTTCCCCCACAGAGTTCAGCCAATCTGTGTGTGCTGAGAGGCGCGATGGAGTTATGAGCTGAGCTAAGGGCAGCGGCTTGATGATGGACGAGCTGCTGACGGCTCAAGGCCGCGGTGATGTGTGTCTCAACCAGCCAGTAAATGGGAGAGCTAGCAGCACAGGCACCAGAGATCATTTCTTAACCTGTGACTGAATCCACACATAGCAAGTAGCTCTGTTTAGAGTATTCAGAATCCTAAGCTGTTGATCTTTTGCATGCATTACAATGAGTCACGTGAGTAGTCGTAGTAGAATTCACTGGGCTTTCTTGTGGGATTCTGTTTGCACACTAAAACTCTTCTTGTTTGTTGATTAAACGCAGAACATGCAAGAGAGAGTTTGATGTTCGTCGGCCAGAACGCAGCACAAAATGTAATTTATATTCAAACCAGGAACATTATAGTTATTCCCCATTAAGCAAATAATCAAACAGGGTTTAGTCATGACACAGTGCTTTTTCTTTTTTAAACTTTCTCTTGCGTTCATTCACTTAAGTAAGTTTAATCTCATCAAAACAAACCAAGCATATTAGCTTCAATTAGGCAAATCTCCCATTTTGTGATTCAGAGGGAGCTTTCCTTCTCTGTTGGCAAAGCGTGGCTAAGAGCTATTATTGGAGATTCATTACAAATCCCCCTCGCATAGTATCCCCTCGTATAATAAGATATATAAAACAATTATACAGTAAGATAAATGATGCAACTCTCTTACTTCTCCAGCCCTGCATTGCCGCAGTGAGACTCTGAGGTCCCACATTCAATTAACTTAATCAATGTTAGTTCTGGGCACAGTGGCATTAATCTTAAGACATAAAAGAAAAGTATATAGAGCCATAAAGCCCTGATGATTTTTTTTTCATAAATAATTGCCAAATGTATTTTATGTTATGATTTGATCACACAAGCAAAGCCCCCTTGCCAAAACATTACTTTGATATTATTATTGCATATATATAATAATATATCACAAACTATAACATTATGAGATGAAAATGACATGAGATGCAGTATATTTTAGAAGAAAACTACACTCAGAGGTTATCAGTATTAAGAAAATAACCTATTAAGTTAAATTATCACATACTTTGAAACTGCCCCCAGTTCAGTTCACCATTTGATGTCTTAATGGGATTACTATCTTTTAAGAAATTGCACAATAGGAGGATAATTATCACTTTTTTTCCAAATACTTGAAAATAAGATATAAAGATTTTCTCTGTCCCTGAAAACATTGTTGAAAGAGTTGATGATCAGTAGCATTGATTACCTCAACCGTAGATACGATTTCTGGTTTTAAATCCTGCTTTTTGTCTTTTATTCTGTTTTCCGGTGGTAATTTCCAGACGACCGCTGTTCCTTTCCCGAGCGTTCTTTCATTTTTAGCCTCTCAATGATAGGGGATGTTATCTGTATATAAGCAGGCTAAAAGCCTCGCTCTCCAGCTATGAAAGAAGATGATAAAGCACTGCAGTATTTTTGCACTATGATATATTTCCTTTCTTTTAGGTCTCTGTTCTTATTATCTAGTTGTATTGTGCCTCTATTGTGTGAGCTGAACCACATCCTTGTTCATTGTTGCCTTGGTTGTTGGTATAAGTTATAGTTTGCTGGTCTCTTTAGCCGTACTTGTAGCCTCTATTAAAACAGAAACAATAAGTCTTGCATATTTCATTAAGCTTGTGCATTATAACAGTCAGCATTCTGACCTGAAAGACTCAGATCTTGACTCGCAAAAGGCACACGGACATTTGTGACTGGACTTGGACCTGTCCCTGTAACGTTGAAAATTGACTTGAGAATTACCCCGACTACATTGTTACTCAACTAGGACTTGTCTTGATAAGACTTGAGTCAGACTTGTCCTGATTTAATTCAACCTAAGACTTGACTTGGTAAGTCTCATTGACTTGAGACTTACCCTTGACATACTTCCTCAGACTTGTCCCCGTGGACTCGAGACTTGTCTTGGACTTGTCTCAACTATGATAACGATGACTTGTTGTAACGGACTTGCTTCCTCTCCTCCAGCCTCTGAAGCTGCACTGTGAGCTCTGCAGCATCGTGTCCAGCTCTGGACAGATGTTGGGCCAGGCTGCCGGCCCGCAGATCGACCGCTCCCGCTGCATCTGGCGGATGAACAACGCGCCCACGCGGGGCTTCGAACGCGACGTGGGCCAGCGGACCACGCTGAGAGTCGTCTCGCACACCAGCGTCCCCCTGCTGCTGCAGAAGCCCCAGTACTTCTTCGGGCAGGGCAACGACACCGTCTACGTCGTGTGGGGGCCGCTACGAAACATGAGGAAGGACGGGAAGGGCATCGTGTACAACATGCTGCGGCAGGCGGCTGAGAATTACCCTCAAGCGCGCATTTACGTCACCACAGAGGACAGGATGAACTACTGCGACATGGTCTTCAAGAAGGAGACGGGTAAAGACAGGTGAGTCACATCTTCATTGCTTTATTTGTTACCGTTTTCGGGCTTCACAACATTCCACAGAGGTGCTCCGATTGTTCGTGTTAAGGGTAGAATATCCCGATGGAGCTGCAAGGCCGCAGTGCTGGTCCGGTTATTTGTTTACTACTTACTGCGCATGTGCACCAAATAAGTTGCTGAATTCAGGTTTCAAAAGTAAAACTTGTATTTAATATCAAATGCAAAGTGAATTAACCATCGATAGTAAATGCTCTCGAGAACAGAGACCACACACTTTCACTCTCCCAGGTCTCACAAAAACGGATGTTCTGTGAAGGGATCATGTGGGTCTGACCTCTGGTCTCTCAAACAAAGCTCTTATACTGCAGAAAAGACAGGGGGGTCAGATCGTCATAAAAACTGCAGGTGAGCCAATCGGTGTTACTCATTACACTGAACATCTTGGCTACTTTCTTGAACCAATCAATGCCTGGCTTTTATTTACAACCATTTGGCTGTTATTCGACTCCTCTCTGCTCCAACAGTCCTCCTGGTGCCTTCACAGCTGGAGACGTCCTTTGAAGTCCATCTCTGCATTGTCTTCTCCACATTCCTGCTGCTTTTACGATCTGACTGTCTTCCTGTCTCCTACACTTCTCACTTTATGCCTCATGTAGATATTCCTAAATCACTATAATATTCCCTAAATCTGACCTTATCTGACCTTTAATACTTCCTTTCTTACAGTGTTCAATACTTCAGTGTTTAATACTTTTATGGCTTATACATATGGCTTAATACATTCAATGTGTCAATATACTGTAATATATAATATCCTCTGTCTGTAAACCTCCTGTAAACATAATACATCTCATAGATAAATATATTGCAACTCTTTAACCCATGGTAACATTCTTATTATTTTGACACTTCTATTCACCATAAGAGGTGCTAATCATCATACTACACTAATTCTAATACTAAAATCCTACTAATTCTATCTTTAATACTGAAATCCTTCACATTCGCTTTGACATATTTACCACTCAGTACTTCATTCACCGTTCTGTTCACTGCTATAATATCGACCTTTATCGATGATGATGCTGTGCTCAACGCTCTGTGCTTTCCTTGTCTCAAATCCTCCCTTTCATGAAGGCCTTATCAAAGTGAGTTCCTTAACTTTCCCTCTGAAGAGGCTCACGGCACTGGAGGCCATTTTCTAATGAAAAGCTTTTATGAGGAGCCTCAGAAGAATATGCAGCCTGGGTTATAGACATCAGCCCAATGCCAGTCTGGGGAAAATGCAGTTAATGAGGTAGCATGATTCTGGCAGTTCTTTCTAAACATCCTGGTTACAGCCGGTCCCACAACTTCTTTGCCAGCGTCTTGGCACATTTTGAATTATTCAAGTTACAGATCAGCAACCTTGAAAGTTGGAAAGAGTATTTCTTATGTGCTAAAATTTGCACTCTGTTCTTCAAAGAAAGACCCACCTAGCAACTCCTTTCTCTACCAAGTCCCCAAAGAGAATCGCAGGTTAATGACTATGAGAGCCAGGCTCCAGGCTCGCTATTGTTTAGTACGAAACCTCATTTCTCAGACCAGCTTCTGCTCATTTCCACAGAGCTCCGCACTTCTCGCGTCTACCTCGTGTCACCAGGACCTCTCTTAACTTCTTAAGAGGATTAACATGTTTGGTAATAGGCGTCGCATCCGGTCCATTTCCGGCTCCATTGTCTCGCTCCTGTTCAGGATGGCGGGGTTAACACTGAATTTCATGTAGAGCGTCCGCGTTCAGCCTGCCTCAGCTGTTCCCGGAGACCCACGAAGCACAGATAGAGATGTGGGATTAGGGAGGACAGCTCGGGGAGAAGAATCTCATTACAGGGTGTGATGCAGCGCTTCAATCATTACTAATTGCTAAACAGTGACAGAAACTCAAGGTGTGAACAATGAACCAATCCAATGTGACGATCTGTGAGAGGTTTCTCCATATGCCTGCTTCCCTGCCTGTCCGTCATGTTTGTCTGAAACGTTGCTGCACAAATACCAGTATTTAGAGGTAATTAGTGTCCATGGTAACAGCTTTTAAAGTGGCCTAAAAGACGCACCGTATGTTTTCATGTAATCAGAGGGATAGAGAGTGACTTATATAAAGATGTTTATACATCATGGTGTCACAGAAATACACTACAGCTCTTTTAGTGGCTCACAGCCATGCAGCCTATTTTTCTTGAAGTCCACAGTAATGTAAGACTCTCAAAAATCTGAATCGATTTATTTCCTCCGCTTATCCATTCACAACAACATGACACACTCTCTTAAATGCTTTTACTGGAGCAGCTCATCTGCCTTTACCCTGTCATTTGTGTGTTGAGTGTTCACTGATTCACTGTCAACTGCTTGCCGTACGGTTTGATCCTCAGCCTGGCGGTGATGGAACAGTGATGGAACACAACTCTTAATTATCCAGATAGCCGCGAGCAGCAGAGGTAACGCGTCGCCTCAGCTTCGACTTTTCTGATCAGGTGTAATGCAATGCTTGTCTGACTGACTCGCCAGCCAACCGAGTAACCGTCTCTGAGCCTGTCCTCAAAAACCACGCGAAAAACAGGAATCTGTCAGAAAGCTCAAGTCATTTCTGGACAACGGTGAGGAAGTTGATCTTGAGGAGACTCAGAGGTGGAGGGGTTACAATGATCTGAAAAAAAAGCTTGATTAAAGTGCAGCTTTTTCCTGCCTATAAACAAACTGCTTAAATTCGGCATGTTGAATTTGCAGACAGTGGTAAAGATAGAAACTGCTCTAGTAACACTTCAGGAAGCAAACAAAGAAGTATTGTGTGTGTGTGTTTCTATTCTGTGAGGTGTGATTCTGTAGTCACAGTGTCACTGACGATCGTTGGCTGTGGCAAAAAAAAATTTTAATCATTTTTACAAAGAACAAACGCATACTGTGAATATGTCTAAATATATACACTGCATAATTGAGTGGTTTATTTGGAATTGTATGTTCTAAATATAAATAATGTTTAATGAGTTTCTTATAGGATGTACAGTGATGTACATTAATCTGCAGGAGCAAAGCTCTAATCTAAACCCTTTAACATCCAGTTATTGAATACAAGATACATTCAACATCATCTCGTGAAAACTGTCTTTGTTTGCTGGCCGCAAAAAAAAAACATCTGTTTTATTTATGTATTTTCAAACAAAGAGACAGCTGAGTCATCAAGATACACCTCCCCTATCTCTCTATGGCACATCATCCCGTTGACGTCCAGGGACATTTCTCGCTCCCCATCCTACACTCTAGCTCCATCCAAGAAGCAATTTGACAGAAAAAATAGGCAGAAAAAAAAAATTTGAATCAACATCTAACAGGAGCCAAGACAATGAAAAGTCTGACCACAGCCCTGGATGTAAACGTTTTTGACAGCAGCTTAAACGCATGATTCATGTGATTGCGCACTGCGGGGGGAAGTTGCACAGGCCGAAGCTATCCATTATCAGCGCTGCCTCCTGAGCTGCAAGCCGCTGGCTGTCGGACCGTATCGGCGCGGCCCTGTTAGCGGCGGTAGATAACGGACCTTACGACGACACAGGACTTAAATCACAGTGTCACTTTACAGCACTGCCACCTGGGCCTGCGCGACCGGGGTCTCTGCTTCTTCCCAGCCAGCTGCTCCTTCATAGCATGTGCATGTGCTTGACTTTGTATGTGTGTGTGTGTGTTCACAGTTGTGACACTGTGACACATCGTGTGGGCAGTTTCATTTATCCCTGTGAGTAACTGCTCATTCCTGTGGTGTTTTTAACCGTTATAAATGTCTTTACAAGATCACTTTTGTACTTGTCAGTGGACACAAACACTCGGTCAGTCACACTGAAGACATTTTCCACCTTCAAAGCACCTTGTAATGTTTTAAATCCTGTATTGTTTTCATAGATTTGCGGCCTTCTTCTTCTTATTTTTTTATTGTTTTATTGTGGTTTTGCCTGAAACAGAGGAACGACATCACGTTTGAATGATAGACAGAGAAAAGAATATGCAGATGAATTCATAATTAAAATATTCATTAGTTGCAGTCCTGTATAAAAGTAAAATCCTCCTCCAACATTAAAGCAAAAATAATCTAAAAATATAATATATTATAATAACAAGCTCTTTCAACACTGAGTCATTTGAATGCGTTTCCTGATTATACTTACATACATAAGTAACATTTTCAATGCAAGAATCTTACTTGTGAGAGGGTATTTCTGCAGTGTTGTGTTAGTACTTTTAATTAAGTGAAGGGTACTACCTCCACCCCCTGTCTCACATTTAAATCTGTATCTGCAGTCAGAGTCTTGTCATCCTTTGCACACATGCTGGACATGATTGTCCTCGTTTGTGTTGTATAACACAAGATTCCTACAGAGATCTGCTCATTAAACATCCCTTCATGGTCAAACCAAAGAATACAGGTTATTTTAAGATATAGCTCCTTCACTTTAGTCTATTCCAGTTTACATTTCTACCAGTCACTCAATACATGCAGCATGAAATTAGATTCACTTTTAATGTGCACTTGACTACTGTTCTGTAAATAGGAAGACATGGACATCATGTAGACCTTTTTATTCTTATAGACAAACCTTACACCAACATCCATTCCACGTTTGCATACGGAGCCGCATGTTTGTCACGCCGGCCCTTTTTCCTTTGACGGTCGTGTGCATCATAATAATGAAAAGCAGAGCACGAGATATAAACTAAATGAGCGCCTGCTCAACAAAACATTACTGGAGGGTGTGAGTCATGGTCAAAAACTTCCACAGGTGACCTTTGATATAGGAGAACACAGGTGCCATTTAGTTCCAGCTCATTTACTTCTATGTACTCCAGTTTATATTACCGCCAGTCATTCTGAGGCGCATCCAGCATGAAATTACATTACTTGTTGTAACGTTCAATATTTTACGGTGTGTCTCACATCTGGCTAGAAATTAGCTCCTGTTGAGATTTTGGAAAAAGGACGACATGAATGTGACAGTAAGGTGACATGTTTTTTGAGGGATTATTTTCTGATGCCAGACTCTCGTTGTCAGATGAGAGCAGGCAGAACGTAAAGCAACTTTTACACGAAAGCTCTTGACTCTGTAACAATGAAATGAAAGAGGTCTGATAGAGGAAATTATCTTTCACACTGCACCAAGAATCAGTGGCTAACAAACCAGAAGTCAGAATAGTGGCACAAACTGACACACAAATGATCCGTAAAGGGCTCGCTGATGCCTCGGGTTAAAATAACAGTCTGACCAAAAAAAAGGATGTTTCATCAGTAATTCGTCATCTAAATCGTAGTTGAACTTAATAGCAGATGCTCCACTCTCGTGGGCCTCCGAATATGTGGTGAATTTCATTTTAATCTGTTTTTATTAGCGTGAATGTCACGGCTGTGTAATCATGCTTCATAATCTCCAGCCGTCCCCTTCATATCAGTGTAAGTACCCCTGGCAGTCGGAGCACATTCATCCTAAAATAGTTCAAAACACCATTCAGTTCAACAGCCTCTCTGTGTTATGATGATGGTTCGGAGAGATTTGGTTCAATATTTGTGATTGTGAACAGCTCTTTATCTAAGTCACGTGTCGCAGATCTGAGAAAAAGCCTGGACGAGCTCCATGGACAACGAAATGGGAAAGATGTATAAGGGGAGAGCACCCTCAGGGATTTTCTTGGGATGAAAGAGTATTTTCTGGTTAAAAAACTGACAAGATCTCTGTGGAATTAATAGCGTGCTTGTATTTGAACGCTCAAACAAAAGACATTTGGATACCAAAAGTCTCTAGGAACATTTCGCTGTTGATACTACTCATACTTCGACTTGGACCTTTTCCCATGCTTTTGTGCCGAAATGACTAATGGGCTACATTTTTTTTTAAATTGGTCCAGTATTGAGCGAGAATGCTGCGTCTGCATTGGAACTTCTTGGTGTGCGAGTGAGTGATTTGTGCAGCCAGAGTCAGACTGTCAGCTCAGCTAATCACACAAAGAAATGCCTGTAAAGGCCTTTAGTGGGCGATGGTGATGCACAGATCGACACCCACAACCTGCGAGTCCCACGGGTTGACTTGTGTGTGTGTGTGAAGCGGAGTACCGGTTTTTTTTATGCTCTCTGCTAGCATTGTGAGTAAACGGTTACTATAGCCGAACAAACAAAGAAAAGAGCGACGACTACAGGAGCAGTGCAAATCCAAAGAACTGCCAACTGATTGACGTAATACAGGGGGATACTAATAATAGAAGTGAGATCCAAAAAAACACACCTGCAGCTACCCCTTTTTGCCGTAGGTGTCACCAAAGAGAAGAAAAAAAAGAGATTTTTGAGATTGTCACTTTAAGGCAAACATTCAAACTCATTTTCATCCGTGTTGTTAAATTTAGAAATTCTTCCACGCGTTTCTTTCTCCGATGGTTTGGACTCTTGATCATCTGTTCCGCTCGGCTCACTACTTTTCTCTGTTTTTTTGTGATGGGGAGAACAACAATAGCCTCATTTTCTGAGGGCACTGCTCTTGATTTCAGTTGGATCGCAGATCAATTTCAGAGAAAATCATTTAATACGTAAACCCAGTTTCACTTAGCGGAGATTGAATTACCCTCTTTGTTACAGCCCCACTTCATTGTGCTTTTATGTCTTCGGTGCGGCTATGAAGTGCGTGATATTTCACACAACGCAGCTGAAAATTGCGGCCTGACCCTGAGATACTCTTACACAAAGTGAAGGAATGAGACAAGAAAGCTCTGAACTTTGTCGATGCAATCTGCATCCCGATGTGATCAAGAGCAGCAAATGGCTTCAGTGGCAAACGACTCTCCGCCAGTGCACAGACGTTTGTTTACAGTACGTGACTGTATCTATAATTGCTTTGTGTATTGGATGTCAAGAGAAGGAGAAACCTGTAGAAGATTGAAACACAATGTTTGCAGCATCACCACAGAACCGTAATTTCATGCTTATCACGACGAGCCGTTTAAAGAGACTCAGAGAGCGAGAGGATTCATTGTGTTTCTCTTGCACATGGAGCCGCGATTCCCGCCGTATATGCGGCCCTAAGAATATGCACCGAGCGTGTTGCTCTCCATCATCCAAAACCAGAATTTGTCACTGAGCAAGCGTGTAATCGCATTACATTTCTGTTGAAAGCTTGTAATTGCTGTGAAATTATCTTATTAAATGAAGTCAGTGGAAACCCTGAAACACAAAACACCGCAGCGTTTCTGGGAGGCTGTTCGTCAGGTCAAAACCGGTCAATTCTGAAGAACGAGGAAATCATCGTCCCAAAGGAAGAGGGGATCAGCGACTCGTCACTTTCTGTGTTCTTGTGACCCCGTCAGCTGAAGGCACAGTGCAGTCTTCCATTTCCTTAAAACCCATTTGCATTTGTGTCCTAATGACGTAATGACACTCGGAGGATGTTAGAAAAACTATTCGTCGAGGAGGAACATTGTGTTAGTCACTGGGTTTCCATTTGGAACGTCAAAAAGGGAAAAAAAGACTTTTACTTGAAACAGTAATTCTACACTGTGGTATTGCTACTTTTACTTAAGTACAAGAAGATCTGAGTACTTTTCCTACCTCTGATAAAAGACCGTAGAATAAGTAACGCTCTATTGTCCATGTTGATAGTTTCTTGCCCGTCTTCTTTTTCAAATGAATACTTAATCTTATTGGCACTCTGTGGCCAAAACTATGCGGACACCTGAATGTGATTGTTGAGCATCTAATCCAAGACCACCTCCATTAATATGCTGCAACAGCCTCCACTCTCCTAGAAGGATTAACCACTAGAGTGTTTTTCCTCCCATTCAGCCACATGAGCATTAGTGAGGCCGGGCATTGATGTTGGTCGATACGGGGGGGGTTATAGTTGTACGTCAGGGGGTTGCGGCTTAGCTTTGAAGCCTGTACACATGGTAGCAAAAGTGCTGTGATTGGTTCGCATGTGCTGCTTGTGTCAAGTCGACCAGTCTGATACTGGAGGAGATTGTTTATAGTTTATATATTCTCTGCTAAATTTCCATGAAATACAACAGGGATTTCACTACTTTTACCTACTGGTATCATGTGTGTAGAACCACTGTCGCTTTTTCTGGAGCTGTTTCTCTAGCAGCTGGGCGCTAACACAGGTAGGCATGATGGTTAGCCCGCGGCAACAAAAGCAGTAAATGCATTTTGTGTTTCTGCTTTGCTGCACCCGATTGAATAACCTCCACTGGATGAAATCTTCCAGACACACTCCTGCATCGCTGGTCATGTAGGCGCCCAGCCCCACCGAATATAAGCCTTATTAGATTAAGAAAAACAACACTCTAAAGATATAGAATAGCCTCATAACACAGGGCTGCATGAAGTGTCTGTTGTGTGTATTAAGAATATTCCTCTGCACCACTGTCACAGAGGTAGTTTCTTGCATAATTATGCATTTAATAAGAATTATATTTGTTCATTAAAGGACTTATATTGTCTTTAAAAGGCTTAAGAGGATGGTAGACTCTGCAACTATTTCTTGAGCAAAAATGTCAACTGTTCTCTGGTTCCAGCTTCTCAAATGTGAGGAAGAGTAGCTTTTTGTCTTTGTAAAAGGAAGTCTTTCAGGTTTTTTGTCCTGGTAATCTGAGAAAACTGGACATTTGAAGGAGTCAGCTTGGTCATTTGTTGACGAAAATCATGAAAATCAACGTTAGTTTGCAGCCCCAATATCAAGACAGTGTTGTAAAAGTATAACGGATCATTTAAATGTAAAATGAATAACATTATTCACTTGCCCCATATAACATTAAAGACAAGTGGTGTATGCATTGAAATGTAGATACAACGGTATTAAAAACAAACAGAGAATATTAATGTGAATTGCCAGCAACACTAATGGTCTGCAAATATATTTTGTCTTCACATCAATTATGTGCACCAATGGCCTTGCCCTCCTCTTCCCCTTTCTTTCTCTTCCTCTTCTTCTTCATCTCCCAGGCTGGTGTTTGACACTTAAACTGCAGCAGGTACAGAATTTAAATTCTCCCGACAGAGCGGATGGCGCTCTCTTTACAGGTTTCATGGATCCTCTAACACCCTCTGACTCGAACAAGCTTTTCCCTGATGCTTAGGCCGGCTAAAGACTTGTTTCTTCACGCTTTGCTGTACTGTGGGATCACAATCAAATAATCGGCAGAACAGAACACAAAATGCAAGAAGTGCGGCATAATTTGAGACAACACTCGCGCTGTGATGTCAAGTAATGCACTTACTGGTGCGAGCAGGACAAAGATGGATCTCCTCTCGGCGTCCTAAGAAAGGAGAACGGGTGCAGCAAGATCAGATGTAATGCATTCTGTCAGTGACGTTCTGTTACATGTTCAGCTCTAAATTGGATGCGAACTAGTCACTTCAGATTATAGTTGTACAACTGTATGTGAAAAGGGAAGCAATCACCTCTTGGCAGCAGTATTAAAATCTGCTTGTACAATTGTCAAACCTTCATTTCCCCAAACGGAGCGTCGCCTGTTTTTTGAGAGTTTCTCAGCCAGCAACAAATAATACTTCAGCCGTTTGCTTTTCCTTGACAAACACCAGCTTTTCAATCAGCTAATGCAGCGCATTACTGCTTCACATTTTGTTATCCATTTTTAAACGCATTGACACTCAAATCACAGTAATCCCAGTGAGCGAATACAGTGGCGGTTTCTTTCTTTTTTTCTTCTCTTCTTCTTGTGCGTCTGCAGAGCTGTGTGAAATTAGATTGTTTACTTTCTGGTCAGCTTTCAAAGCTTTCACGTCTCATGTTCATGCCTTACTAAAACTCGTACCATATTATACTCTGCATTTAATTGTGCAACTTGGTTTAGCATTTAAAAACCGTTACACTCCCTGAAATATGCTCAAGATACAAAATGTTCTATTAAAAATATATATATATATTTTCGCTTTTAATCCAGAATTCCTTTTGTTACAGAATAAAGGACATTTTTCAAAAGGAAACCGTTTTATTATAAATTTTAAACTTTATATTCAGATTTGGAAGACGTAAATTGCCTACTCATATCTGCTTTCATCTTATGAGGGATAAGGATCCCTCATAAGATGAAAGTAGATGGATGGATGGATAGTTTTCATGTGCATGAATATCTATACTGTATCTATGCTGTATATTCAATCTAGAAACCAAATCCATAAAAGATGTGTCATTGTATAAATGTGTCAAATTAGTGAAAGTCTTCGACATTAAAGGAAGAATAATCACTTCATTATTCCGTCTGTCACACCTTTCACATTTCTGATTTGTGTGCAGCATTCTTTACCGTCCTCGTAATGTGGTGTGATGAACATGAAAATGTAAAATCATGGCAGCGTGTTGCTGTAAGCCTCCTGTAAAAAAAAAAAAAAAAAAACAGGAGCGGTGCCGCATTGTCGGAGCGAGAGGCTTTTGCATATTAAGGTCGTAACACATTTCTCTGCGAGCAGCCATAAATCTTCTTTACTGTAAGAGAGGGGACCCGGTGTGGCTTAAGAGCGGCTTCAACAGTCAGGGAGAGCTTAATAGTGCCGTGGTTATTGGACTTTTGCTTGGAATTACTCCCTATTGTGACGCTCCCTAAAGTGTGAGAGAGAAGCCGGCTCTAAATTATTCAACAGGACAAGTGAGATTAATTGATTATTGAGCTTAAGATCAATGACAATCAGTAGTTCTGTGTGTAATTCTGGGACTTAGGTCTTTGTCTTGATCTCTGTCTCTGGAGAAATCTCTTAAGTTGGTCCTCATCTGTTTTGCTAATCCTTGGTTTTACTCCCCTGGTCTTGGACAGGCATCCCATTAACATGTTGGATAGGCTGCAGAGCTTTCAGAGTCTGTCATTTACCTCAGACTGTTTCACTCCCTCTGAGGTTTTTTTGTTTTTTATTTTTTGAGTCGTAAAAGTCTTTTACCAAACCGATTCCAACTCCCGCTCACCTCTTCTGACCTTCCACCACTTGTATTTCTGCCAAATAAATCTTCATAAATGGTTTATGACTCTTATGCTCAGAGACACTGTTGTTGACGCTTGGATTCTCTTTGAGGGCAAAGACTTTAAGTTGTTATGTTGTAAAGCCTGTTCCTTATGTTGCTGACTTAAATTGGTTTAGAAAAACCTCTCAACCTGCATGAAGCTTTCAGTTCCAAGACACTTTATACTCACTTTGAATAAAACATAAATCAGACTCCTCTCTTTTAGCAGAGAGGTTTTAGTTTGTTCCTGTTCAGTGTGTTAAGTTCTTGGCACGGGTCTTGGATAATGATGGGATTCTTTTACTGGAGGCTTTTTGCCAGTGATTTAATATGTGAAGCTAATAGGTTTATAAACCATGAAGTCTGTGTTTCCTTTTTATCAAGATATTGTTCTGTGAATTGCAGAAAACTGTTGCATGAATAACTCAATTGTACCGTTCTGAAGTGAAAGCATTTCCAGCTGGCATATACAGTACAATAGTTTGTACTCAGGTCTGAATTGGAGCTGCAACTACCAATTATTTTCATTTTTGATTAATTTCTTAATTTGTTTTTTAGTCAGAAACTAGTGAAAATGTCCATGCCCTTTTTCTAAAGCCCAAGGGGATCCAAAATTAAAGATTTTGATAGACCATGATCGAGAAGAGAGAAATGTTTCACCTGAGTCAAACTGTAAGTGAATTTTGTCATTTTTAGCCACACTAGCATCATAGCTCCAGAGATGTTGGTCAGTCAGTCCACCACTTTGGGCCAGACTACAGTGACCACCAGGCTTCCTGGTTTGTTTAGTGCTTATTAGTCAATGTTACCATGCTAACATAAAAAAATAAGATTGTGAACATGTTAAACATTATAATGGCTAAACATCAGCATGTTAGCATTATCTTTGTTAGCATCTTGTCGTTAGCATTTAGCTCATAGCACCACTGTGCCTCTGCAAAGCCTCAGAGAGCCGCTGTAACATGGCTGTAGACATTTAGTCTCGTTGCTTAACAAATTACTTAAGTAATTCATCAGTTATCAACATTGTTGTTGATTAATTCTTGGTCAATCCATTCAAATTCAAGAGCATGTGACTCAGTTTTTGGTGCACTGGCAAATAGGCTTTTCATTGTTAAAGAAAAAACAGCTCTATTTGATGAAGAATTGGTCTATTTTTCCTTTTTTGGTTTGTGTGTTGCAGATGATGTAACCGACACTTAAAATGAACTAGAGCTGTATTTTTTGGGCTCTTAGGTGATCAGACAGTCTGACAAAAAGAAATGCATAATTTCACTCAAATACAGTTTGTGCTGCTTTTTAAGCCACTTTATTATGAAAGGTAAGAATAGAAATTAAAACCATAGTACACACGGTAGGCCTACAGGAGATGCACACTGACTTGGACACATATTGATTATTGCGATTAAAGCCATATAAGCAGAAAAATCAATGTTGTTATTGATCTTTACAGTAGAAGAAATTGCAACACCAAATAATGTCAATATTTTACCAGTACGAGGTACTTTATATTCAGTCTGGATTCCGGTTTGGTGCAGCAGGAGAGGCTTTTAAAGATTTCTTTAAATGAGGTTGTTGTTGACAGGTGGATTGTGGGAAGATGGTTGGTTGACAGGAGGCCTGTTTCCATGACACCACAGCACATACTCATTACCAGCCCACGAGTCCTCCATGTGGGAGATTGCATACATGATGTTTGGTGCATACAGAGGTTGTTATTGGAGGTTTTGTTGCATTCATGTTCCCTGGATGATGAATCCAAATTACTTTTGTGATCCGATGACTTTTCCTCTAGTGGAGGTTGACATTGATTGACATGAGGTTGACATTTCTAATAATAATAATAATGACTTTATTTATATAGCACTATTTAAAAACAGAGTTACAAAGTGCTGTAAATACATAAAACGGAACAAAGAAATGAGAGTCATCGGGAGAAGAGAAAGCGTCAGGTAGCAAAGTATTACAGGGGCAATTATTAATATGAATGTAAAAACAATTTACAAAACGTATTTGTCTGTCGTGCTGCCGAGAGCGCGGAAGCCTGATTTAATTTTTTTGAAAAGATTGTTGTATTAACATGAGCAATTAGTTGGTGGAACTTTTTTAAGGACTTTGGAAAGAAATGGGAGTTTCGAGACGGGTCTGCAGTTGTTAAGTTGTTAAGTTGTTTATGAGGACTGCATTTTGTTTTAGTGAAATAACTATTGGATGGTTTATCATGAAATAAGGTTACAAACATTCATGTGCCCCAGAGGATTAATTGTAATGTGATCCATTCACTTTTAATCTAGCGCCATCCTCAGCAGATAATTATTTTGGTTTATGTATCTACAAAACTAGTGACAACGTGGTTAGTGCTAATTGTCAAATGTTACCATGCTCACAAGCTAAACTGAGAGCGTGAACATGATGGACATTATACCTGCTAAACATCAGCATGTTAGCATTATCATTGTGAGCATGTTAGCATGTTAATGTTAGCATTTAGCTCACTTCTGTGCCTAAGCACAGCCTCACGGAGCTGCATGGCTGTAGACTCTTAGTTTACGTTTTTATTCAACCGTTAAGCTTTTGCATTATGTTGGTGGTGCTCCTGTCTGAAAGAACAGTAGTCCAAAGTGTCCCACGATGGTCTGAATTAGGAGGCTTTCTCAAACAGTCAATAAGGGAATTTAGACACTTAATACTGAAATTACACACAGTACTGGCACAAAACATGAGCTATTGCTAACTAAAAATACTAAAATTGCTTGAACCCAAGTAGGAATTTTCCATTTCATTCATTGCACATCGCTGAGGATTAACCCACCAGCTAAATGCCCTAAAATGTAACAGAAAATATTCTTAGGGTATGTGGCACATTTCGATTCAATGCTGAGCTCTAGTTGACTAATCTGGCTTTGTCTTTTAAAATGAGAAACACGGTTATATAATCAGTTTAAACTATCTGCCCAGTTGTTTCAGATGAAACAGGTGAGACATTTGCTTTGAAGTTGTAGCCGGAGTGTGCTTGAGACCGAGGAATGTTATCTGTGGGTAATTGTGTGGAATCAACTCTCAGCACGGGCAGACGGCTTTTGACTTTGACTTTGTGGCATTTAAGTGCAATCAGTTGAAGTCAATTAAAATAATGAATGGAAATTATATTTAAAAATTATAATTGTTCCTATAGTAGAAATATAATCTTACTCTTATGGGGCTATAGAACATTAGCAATGTAATATTTTTTTATTATGTCAAATTTTTTTAAAGATTTTCAAATTTAATTTTACTTTCCATCAAGGGTAATGGCACCTGACAGCTGACTTTTTCCGGGATAAGCATATAGTTAATTATGATTTATTATTAAAGCTATATGCAGCACTGTAAATAATTGAATCCCACACTAAATGGCTGTGATTTATGAATTATAACAATGCAATCTAAGAGGCAGGTAAGACATAATCATACATTAATTTCAACCAGGGACATAGAGGAAGAAACGTTGCTTGTAAAGCAGACAGCTCAGACGAGTTCTCCTTAGCCTAAAAAAGTATTTGTCTCAGACTCACTGGGGTGCTGTGAAATTAATGAGATAAAACTGTTGGGGTGGTGGTGGGCATAAAAGCATCAGACGCCTTCTTCTGCACTGAGAGAATTATTAAAGTGCCGGTTGCCAGGCGGAGATGAGGAGATCAGTGGAAACCCCTCGCCGTGAGCTCTTTGCATGTCAGGAGAGGGCAAGGATCGCTGCGAGGATGCAAGAGGGAGGCAGAGAGGGGGGGAAATATGTTACTTTTTTGGCTTTCCACATTTTACACCATCTGGTTGGTCATTTTAGTGTCTTTTACATTTTTTTTAGAGGTGACAGGGGACAAGTGTTGCGAGTGTAAAGCAAGTTAGAGTGATGGATGTTCTCCACATGCAGAGTGTCAGTGAACACAGCAGCCGGGATCATGCTAACAGCACAGAGACTCTGCAGGGGAGTAGCTCTCCACCTTCTCCCTCCTCGTAGATGTAACAATAAGGACTATATAAAGCCATAGATATCTTACTGTATCACCTTGTTCTCTGTTCTCTCCTCCGTAATATTTATAGAATTAAATTAACATGAATAAATCAAAGCACCGCCATTAGAATAGACGCTTGGTCTCGGATGTAAAGGAAGTAGAAGCTTATAAAAGATGTGGTTTTGATTCTAAAAAACAATCACAAACATCAGCTGTGTCATTATGATTATCATCATGTCAGAATCAGTCCTCTTTAATAAAAACGGATTTGTTAATTATATTAATGTGTTCAATTTTGTTCAATCCATGTTTTTTCTACATATGACAGGATTACGAGCATGATATCAGATTTGATTGTTATTTGATCATCAAGTCATTGGCTTTGGTAACATTAGTCTACTTGGAGATGAAAGTCAGTGCAGGTCGGCTATTTTAAACTGGCTTGATAATCTGATTGAATTTTCACTTTGATTCACTTATTCTTGTATGTATGAGGTTGTTTTGTTTTGGCATAAGCAATCAGTAGTGAGTGATGTATCCATCCTGCCAACATCATGTTTAGTTAACACGGAAGCTATGACGTGTGTGATTAAATAATGCAAACATTAATAATGCACAAGAAACATCAGACAAACTTTAAGATGAAAGAAAACATCAGAGTCTGGACTGTGGCTACACTCAGTACATTAACCATTATGTCTCTGCCACTTTGCAGCATTTCCTTTGGTTTAATGAGGCATATTTCACTGTTGCACCCCCGTTTTTAGCTGATATTGCAGTTGTATGTTACCCTGAAATATCGGTCAGATGCCAACTCGAAATAAAGTTTGTCATTAAAGCTGATCATCAGCAGCAGCAGCATGCTTTGATGCTCAGACTTTTTTTCTGGGACACTTCAGAAAAGGTTAAGAATACATTTCTACTACTGTGGTATTTTAATTGTGTGATGGTTTTGTCGGCACAGAGTCCTCAGTCCCTCCTGGTTGCCATCACCACTAAAATGGAGCACAACTTGACTCCGGTGGCAGAAAGCTCTCTGTACCCAGGATTAGCTATTCAGTGACTATACTTCACTTTACAAAATCCTTTGTGCAAAATGTCACAGCAGTGTCAGGACTGTTGGCTCTCTGCTGGGATATCAGCGTCCACAAGGAGGGTTCAGAGTCTTTCTGTCCCTTTTTTACCAGCTCTCTGCCCTCCGTCTTCTCACTCTGCTCATATTGACATCTGCTTCAGGAGGACAACGAAGCCATTAACTCGGAGGAGAGGGGGAGTCAGGGAACAGAGGGTCACAACAGAGAGAGGGGTAAACGGAGTGGGAGAGGAAGAAGAAGACGGAAGTTGAAAGGGTCAGAGAGAGAAATTGTAGATAGAGGTGATGAAAACATAGAGAAGCAGAAACAGGAAATAGTAAAAAAAAAAATAAAAGGTTCATTGGAGAGAGAAAATGTGAAAACAGCTAAGCATATTGAACCAGAAACAAAAAGATCCCACAGGCAATAAAATCCAATATCATCAGGCCCTAAAGTACTACACAAAGCACTAATCCACAAGAAAGGAGATTGTTACATATCTAAAGGCAAAACAATTGAAGCATTGAACCAACTGTCTTTGGGGATTTCACTTTTTTTTAATAAAGACAATATAACCACAACTGAGAGAAAGGGAGTCATTTTCCAATTTTAAATGAAAAAAATGAAATAAAATAAACCACTCGTAAAAAATGGTCCAAGACTGTCAAAACCTTCTGGACAAATAAAAGGCTTTAACAGGAATTCAAACTGCAGGTCCTCGAGGTTGTAAACATCCTGTGGAGCCCGCGTCCCCTCTTTGCGTGTGTGTGCTTGCGCCCGCGTCCCCTCTTTGCGTGTGTGTGCTTGCGCCCGCGTCCCCTTTTTGCGTGTGTGTGCTTGCGCCCGCGTCCCCTCTTTGCGTGTGTGTGCGTGCGCCCGCGTCCCCTCTTTGCGTGTGTGTGCTTGAGCCCGCGTCCCCTCTTTGCGTGTGTGTGCGTGCGCCCGCGTCCCCTCTTTGCGTGTGTGCTTGCGCCCGCGTCCCCTCTTTGCGTGTGTGCGCTTGCGCCCGCGTCCCCTCTTTGCGTGTGTGTGCGTGCGCCCGCGTCCCCTCTTTGCGTGTGTGTGTGTGCGCTTGCGCCCGCGTCCCCTCTTTGCATGTGTGTGCTTGCGCCCGCGTCCCCTCTTTGCGTGTGTGTGCGTGCGCCCGCGTCCCCTTTTCGCGTGTGTGTGCGTGTGCCCGTGTAACCTCTGTGAGATGTCTCCTGGCTAAATGAATCTCTTGGAGCTGGTCAGGCTTGTGGTAACAGCAGGTTTATTCCACATCTGCATTTATGACAAAGGACACAGTAGAATGTTCATCACTTGTGGACAACTGCGCATGCTCTGTCTAGCAGTGAATCCTCCGTTGCGTTGAGTTACACATTTTGAAATACAGTGGTATAATAATACAGTGATCGTATAGTGGTTTTAAATTCATGTAAATAAAATAGCCGAAATAGAACAGAAACTGTCTCTCTCTTAAATGTATGAGGAGAAATACAAAAAAATATATAACCAAAAATATATTTATACTGATTTCTCACACTAGACTGCTACCTTCTTTTAAAGTATTTTTCATTTTATAATAACAATTGTGTAGAACAACATACTGTAACATACCTGCATTTATGACAAAGGACACAGTAGAATGTTCATCACTTGTGGACAACTGCGCATGCTCTGTCTAGAAAGACGGCATCACGTTAGCATTAACTAGCTATACCGGAGACATTTTTACTGACAATAGAACACATAAAAAACGTATAGTTAACTTAATAAAAACATGGCGAATATTATCTAAGACAAATAATATCCAACAAAATAAAGCCAGTTCAACTCTTATGTACTTTTTAAAGTCAGTTAACATCATATTGTCCACGGACATTCATGGAACCGTTACCTAGCAGTGAATCCTTGCGTTGAGGATTACCCATAGTCCTTTCCGTCTACTTATTCAGTGCAGGTACATATTTACAACAGCAGGTGGCGTAGTTTTCCCATTAAGTGGGATTTAACCTGAACCTTTTCAACTATGTTACACCCGCGTCCCCTCTTTGCGTGTGTGTGCGTGCGCCCGCGTCCCCTCTTTGCGTGTGTGTGCTTGCGCTCGCGTCCCCTCTTTGCGTGTGTGTGCTTGCACGACAATGTCAGGAGAACTTTGTATATAATATCATGCAATCAATTGTCTAAAAATATTTATTTAACAAACCTGTATCACCGGGGGCTTAATTTTCTTCTTGATTAGCTTCTTTCTTTGTTTTGTCTGATTTCATTAGTTTAAGGACTCACACTTGTGTTGACTGGTACATTGATTGTCCTTCAGTTTAAGATTACATCTGCTGAGTTTTTGTATAATAACTTCCATATTTGTAGAAGAAGAAGCGTCTTTTAATTTAGTATCTTGTACTTTCTGCTCTTGGTGCAGGTCTGTTGTTTAATACCTCAGTGTACATGAAATCACTTAAAACCAGCATCTGTTTGTGGTAATTGGATGCATTTGGATTGTAATTAAGACGATTACGCTCTATGGAAGAAAGTAAAATAGGGGGATTCATTTCACACGAAAATGTGGATGAATGGAAAAAGTAAAACTAGAGTCGAATTAAGTTTCTTTTAAAAGTGTTTCCAAAATGTGGCATGTGGAGGAGAGGCAAGACCAGTAAAATCTTGGACTCAGATGCTGGTTACAGGTTATTTCACCAGAGACTAAACTGGGCACCAGATTCACCACACCAACACCAGAACCACAAACGTTTGAGACAAAGTGAAAAGGTGCTCAACTAAAACCAACTCTACAACTAACTGTCGCGCTATTTGTTCTTCAGAAATCCAACTAATGAAATATCTCAAGAATGTAAACACAAAATTGAATCCAAACAAAGCACAGGAAGGAAAGAGGGAAGACAAGACCTTTTTAGCAGAAATAACGTGTTCTGTGCTGAATACACAACCATTACAGCAACATGTTATTGGATTTTTGAAAAATGTACTCAGGGCTTCATGACCCTGCCAGAAAGTGAAAGTCTTCCTTTGGTTTATTGTGCAGCTCTAGTCCAACGTATTTACAGTTTATTTCTATGTTTTGCATTATGTTCACTTCTCAGACTTTGAATTGACTCTGACTTGATCTTGATCTTGCGCCAAGATCAAGATCAAGATGGTGGGTGAATGTCCGTAAGGCGAGTCAAGGGCCTGAGGATAAAAGCTGTCCCTCAGCCTAGAAGTCCTCAATTCCCCATTTCTGTACCTCCTGCCAGAGGGCATAAGTGTGAAAAACCTGTATTGAGGGTGGGTGGAGTGTTTGATGATGCCGCAGGCTCTTCTATGGACTCTGCGGTAGCAAATGTCCTGCAGAGATGGTAGAGGCACCCTGATGATCCTCTCGGCAGTCTTTACCCCTCTCTACAGACGTTGGTGGTCCATGGCGAAACGTATGAAAGAAGTGGGCGTCGTCACAATGACATCACCCACTGGTTTGTTGACTATGGGTTTGACGCCTTGAGTTCGGCATTTTGTGCTGTTCGCCGTCTTGGTTTTTGATCGTCTCCAAAAGTGACAAAGGGGCTGGAGTTAGGATCAAGCCAAATGTTCTGATTAACTTGCATGAACTGAAAACACACTGTGAAAGGGTTAAACTTCAGCATGTCAGCATGCTAATATTTGCCAACTATCATAGTCATTATCATAAACCAATTTGATTAACAATTTCACCAGATGATGGTGCTACATGAAAGATGTTTCAATACATCTTCTGGGCATCAAGGATGTGTGAACCAAATTTTGTGGCAATCCATCCAATAGTCAACCTCATGGTGACACTAGACAAAAAGTCATATACTCATTTAGTATAAACAATATAGTGTGTTTTACGTTACCATAAAACAAGAGATGAGTTCATAGTTTCAAGTGAACAGAGTCTTTGAAAAAGAATGAAACCATCTTAAAACGAGCTTCTTCCTTACCCAACGAAAGAGGGAGCATCTCTGCATCAGCAAGAGTATTTTCTTTCAGGGTTAAGGTCCCCTTCCTGGTTATTATTAGCGTTGTGTACTGGTACAAACGTAAACAAAACTAGACTTGAAGAAAGCAAATTATCTTTTTCATAATGCAGGTTGTGGAGGTCACCCCGATGCTTCATATTGCCTCCCGGCAGAATTAAGAAACGCCTCAGCAAGCCTACACGGCCGCAATGCTCATTCTCATCATTAAAATAAATTGCTGTGCTCTCTGGTCTGTGTAAAAAGAAAAATGGTACAAAAAAAGCCCTGTTTTCACCCCCGTGGCTCTGCTCTGGATGTTGTCACTGTGTCATCCCAGAGGCTCCTTCGGCTGTTTCAGAGACACAGAAAGACACAATATGTTGTTCCTCTACACACAACTTGCCCATGGGAAACACAACGACTTCTCTCGCGGCCGGTTGTTGTATGAAGTAATCACTTAATAACACACAGTTATTTGCATCAGGCAATTCCTGCCGGGAGAAGAAAATAACATATCTGGATGTAGAAAGGGAGGCAACGCTGCTGCTCATGTATCTGTAGATTGGATAAATTTTAAAAGCCGAACATCTGGTAAAGTGGGCCCTTCTTTAGAATACCATTGTGTTTACCTGCTATATTTAGATGGTACATTTGTGAAAACCTCAACAACGTACGACTGAGGCTTGGCTCGAGTGGCAATTCGTTTGAAGAAGAACATGAGAGAGAGAGAAAAAGAGATTATGACAGAGAGAGATAGATGGTTCATATAATGCCCACCCTCCTCCTCTAGGAGAGGAAGAAGATGCGGTCTAGTCTGATGAAATGCTCTCTACAGATAGAGTCTGAAATAACTTGATAAAGGATGGATGTGTGGGAGGGAGCACAAACTGACCTGGTAGGATGCTGCACAGGTTAAAACATGATTGATTGATTGATTTGATATAGCGTGTGCCCACATGTGACTATGTGATATATACCGCTGTCATACTCGTGGCCAGGTCCCTACTGGAAAAGAGATAATGTATCTCAAGAGAATTCCTGGTTAAAGGGGACAAGTCCTTTCAGTGCTTGTGCATATACATTTGGATTTCTGATCATCTGAAATCAGACAACCCAGTCAGTTATTTTACTGCCTAGATCAGAAAACATTTCAGATTTGGCTCCCCTTTCTATGTCACCTTCTGGCTCATTAGAATATACCCCCCCCCCCTTCTTAGTATCTCTACCCACGGCTTGAGAACTATACCTTTGAAAAGGTGCACCATATTTTTGGGGGGAGGGGGGCTTAAAGAGGGGGGCTTAAATTAAAACGGAGCATGTCAGACAGGGTGAATATAGGTATATTCAGACAGACAGTATGTTTTTGTTGTTCTAGTAGAAACCCAAAATACAAGTATGAACCTGAAAATGACTGTATGTCCCTTTTTTTTTTAAATGAAGCTTGAATAAATGAATAAATAAAATAGTGTGCACACAGAGATCTAGCATTAAATCTGAACAGAGGGGAAGAAAATCAGCCTGAACTTTAGAGATGCTGGTAGGCAATTATTGTAACCGTTCGACTGAGCCAGACCAGCTATTTCCCCGTTTCCAGTCCTTGTGCTAAGCACAGCTAACCAGCTGCTGGCAGTAGCTTCATAATTTAGAGTAAGAGACATGAGAGTGGTATCGATCTTTTCATCCAAGTCTCTTCAATGGGTGTATTTCCCAAACTTTAAAATGATTCCTATACATCCATAGTCATGATTGAATTCTGAGCCGTCTATTTATGCAACCAGGTGCTCCTACAAACACATCAGATGTCTAGTTATGTGAATATTTGCATTAGTCTAATATTGTATTATATTGACTTTTGTCTGACGTGTAGTCGATAATCAGTTCTTACAGTCAAAGTGATTTCCTTCCAACCTCTCACAAAATAGTTGAGTTATATTCAGTGTTTTTGACAGCTGTCGTATCATATTTGTGCAGCTGCAGAGGCACATATAAAAAGCACAGTTCGGCTAAACCGGTCGTCACTTCGGATTTTCTCGCACACATGGACAGCTTTCTTGCTGTGAATGTCAAGTGCGAGTTATTGAACAGAGTCGGAGGTAGAGGAGTCTCGCTGATCCCTGGCAGCTCCCGTAGCCTCTGGCGCTCGGCAGGTAAAGCACAAAAAAGCTCCAGCTCAGTCAGACTTCGGGGATTATTTACTTAGACCCTGCTCAGAGTGTCCGACTTAATTTCTCAAACACCCTTCATTTCCTAGTGCTGATAGTGCTGCAGCGTCCTAGCGTGTCAGTCCCAATCACTCCTGCCTCACTTGACTCAGGTTTGTGTTTGAGAGAGAGAGAGGAAAAAGGGAGATTTAACAGAGCTTTTTACGTTCTTCCGCATATTTGTTCAGCTCTGTTCATGCCCAAATAAAATGTAATTGTGTTCCATTTTTCAAGAAAGCCGTAGCAGTGGGGACCAAAGGGGATTTGGTAAGAAGCCAGGCAGTGTCAAGCCTGACCTCATGATGCTTTTCGTTGGCTGTTGTCAAGTTAAAGGCTGTGTTTTTCTGCTTTAACAAAACAAGCAAATTGCATTCTCTTTGTCCTCCGGCTCTGGATGTAATTTTTCGCCCTGCCAGAGCAGCTTCACACTGCGCCTTATCTCTCTTTTAAATTGGCCACACAAACAACCGCATCCTCTCTGCAAAGTTGTGCCATTATTACTGTCATAGGTAAACACAATGTCTGCTGAAGACCTTGAAGTCTATCAGTCGGTCTCTCTGCGTCTCCACTTCCACACATTTGCTTTGAAATTGTAATTATCAGGTCAGCAGATCCCACCCCTTTATTTATTGCACCAAGCTTCTTTTTTTTTTTGTTGCTCCAGGACATTCAGCACACGTCTAGGGATGTGGTGCATGTGTGCGAATGTGTTTTCTGCATTTCTGTGTGCCTGCTGCTATAGTGGCAAATGGCTAATGAATAATGCAAGGTAATAGTGATGTGTTGACACCTCTGACGGCTGAGAGCTGCCGAGCTGTGTATCACTGATAATGTGCCATTTCCCTTCTGTGCTCCTTCACTCCCTTATTACAACTAATTGCATTTCTTTTTAGAATGTCACCTTCCTACAGCCCCAGTGTCAGTGTGTGTGTGTGACAGAGTTTGTTGGGCCGTCTAAACTAAAAGCTAAAGTACAATGTGCACTTAAAGATACATTTTACAGGACTTTCTCTAAATTCATTTCAGCTTGTTTCTGCGGTTAATGCTCGGTGGCTCTGGTGTGGTCTGAAAGGATAGTGCTGTATTAGAGTTTTTGGAGTCTGCCATCATATCCTATTCCCATCTCCTCCTCCTCTATAGCCAAGCAGGGCGTTAGCTATTACTAAGGATTACGAGTCACCAAAGTTATCACAATTCATCCTGACAAGGGCATAAATGTGAGTACCGAAGTTAATTGGCGACTGTGGCTCAGTGGTAGAGCAGGGTCGTCCTTCAATCAGAGGATCGGTGGTTCGATCCCCGGCTCCGCTAGTCCATGTCCATGTGTCCTTGAATGATGGATGACGTGTAATGTTAAAGCGCTTTGAGTGGTCGGAAGACTAGAAAAGCACTACAGGATTACCATTTACCATGGCAATCCATCCAGAGGTTGTCGTGATATTTATCTCAAAATCACAAAAAGGGGGGGATCACAAAAGTCAGGAAGATTCTGCCTTTTGGGCACCGAAACATCTCTACAATTTCCACATCGACATTTCCATCCCTAGAGCCATGGAATTGGCATGGCTACAAATTTGAATGAATAAGATATATTTAACTGTTTCTTATGATCTGGTCACAATGATCTTCACTGAATGCTGTTCAGGGAGAATCGAGGGCCACTTGGACTCTAAAATCCTGTCTACGGCACTGTAGCCAAACACCAATTTAACCAGGACCTCACTTATGAAACCTTTTGAGTTTCCCTCATATTCACTCTGTGGGCTCTATCTTAAGAACAAATCCTCAGCTTGGTGCATGACACATTTGACATGTTAATCAGCAGGATCATTTGGAATAAGCAGGAGAACACACAGCTGAACTGATAACGATAAGAGCACCACCTACAGAAAGTCATACTTCATTAACACAGGACACAGACATCAAGACTATCGTTCACACTTTTGACTGATCTCTGAAGAGTGTAAAGTAGAAACACCAAAGCAATTATAACTGAGCACCAAAGATAGGAGACTTACCTCAGCAGAACGCAGCGGTAAGCACGCTGGTCATGTGGCTAAAGAAGTCCATTAACAGAAAGTTCATAGGTTTGATCACCTCAACAGATTTGTCTCTCAGCAGCGTCATGTCAAACTGTCCTTGAGCAAGACGCTGCAGCCTCAACCTGCTGTTCCCCAACAGCACCTATAACCAGGACATGTAAAAAATATGGAGTCTACACTGTGTAAATGTTTCTCCTGTGTTACAATTTGACCCCCTTTTGCATTTAATGATGTATGTGTTTTCATAACATTTTGCCATAACTGTAGTATACATTTATGGAGGTCACTGCATGCCAAAGAACACCCTTGTGATGAATGAAATGTCTAGACTACGGGCTTCTTATAATAAAACAGATATTTTCTGGCCTTAAAACTTTTAAGAAATGTCACCACAAGGTGTTTAAACTGAAAATAAAATATGAGTCTCTTATCCATTTTTTAAGGCCCTTTACGGGGTTGCTGTAATGATTGTTATTGTGTTTTAAAGGGTTTTTATTGTGTCATTTTATATGTGTGCGTCTGTCTTGATGTTTAACAATCTTAGGACCATGTTTGAATCCCATATTATGGAAACAAAGTGTTTTATAAATCCATCAAACCTAATGAAAATATTTTATGTAAAATATGTTTTCTCTTTTAATTGGTTTTAGACACAGCTCTGTGATGCAAATCTCTGGGTTTCATTATCCCCAGCCATCTCTTCATCCACCCCCACCGTCTCCTTTCCTGATTTAATAAAGTTTATGCACATAATTCCTGGTAATCATAATACATTTTGTTGTATATAATTTGAAAAACTAGCCGAAAATGGACATTTGACAAAAGGCAAGAAAATGATGCGCCTTCTCCATCGAGGTGCTAAGTGACGGACGTGACGAGAAATGTAGATGAGATGTTTCTCGGTGACAAGAAGAACAGTTTACATTTGAGCAGGCTGGAATATGACGTGAATCGTTTGGGGAATTAACCTTCAATCATCATTCACACCTCCCATCATTTGTATGCCAGCTGCTTTCAACAGCACAACAATGTGAGAGTTTTACAGTTAATTATTTCTGATTCACAACAATGTTTTCCACACAACTGGAATGGAAATTGCATAGTTTTAATGAGCTGGTTTCAAGCTGTTGGAAAAGCTTTGTGCAGGTTTTTTATCAATGTGATGGTCCCGGGCTTTCGCTTTGTGATTTCATTTGCCAGCAGGAGACTTGGAGACTTCTGGATCGTACCGAGGTTCAGTGAATGGGATTTTACTCCTGTTTAGCTGTGATAAAGGTTTATGACCATAAGTTGATCAGCTACTGCCTAAAGCATTCTCCTGCTTTCCTGAACAGGTAGATTATTTATTTCACTCATTTTAGAAGTCGCAAAACAAGTCTTGAGAGGTCAAGAAATGATTGACGGGATAGGACAAGCAGAGAATACATTTTACTGCTGCACCAATGGACTCTTATTGTTTTAAGACTTTCCTCTAATCTTTGCTAGCAGCATGGCTTAATGGATGCTGTCCGTCTGTCTGCCAGTTGGTCCTCTAGTTTGGTCCACACTGAAACACCTCTACAACCATGAGATGGATTTCCATCACATTTTGTACCGACATTCATAGCTCCAAAACGATGAAGGTTTAATGACTTTGGTGATCCCCTGACTTTTCCTCTATAGCACATTTTAGTTTTTTCAGTGAAATGTTTTGACAACCATCAGATGGACTTCCGTAATTGTTTGTCCTTTTAATAACTTTCGTTATTAAAATGATTCACTTGTTACATGGTTGAGGTGGTCACAGCTGGTGGACACATGCGATGAGGGCCAACAAGTAGACGTTCCTTTGATTTTTTGAAGGGATCAAAAATGTTGGGAAACAGCTGGCGTTTGTGTTGAGCGCTGTCCAAGGTGCTGATCCTGGAACAGCTGTCTAAGGTACTTGAACAATAAAGTGCGGGATACTGCTGGTAACTCTGACAGGATGCATCATGGTTTAGAGGATTTGCCTTTCCAAATATCTATTTATCTATATGCAGTATATATAAATATATATATATATATATAATATATATTTGGAAAGGCAAATCCTCTAAAGCATGATGCATGACATCACTGTTATTATTATCTTTCTTCTTTTCTATTTTTATTCTATGTTCTATGTTTTTTTTATTGTTTTCATCTCTTTTACCGTTCTTATCTTCCATCACCGTTTGTCTTCTCTCTGCTGTGTTCTTCTTTTAATTTTCTCTTGCTTTAGTTTGGCCTTGCTTACTTACTCACTGTTTGGCTTTCGGTTGTTATATTGCCTCCTGGGTATCCTGCTTTTGCTTTGCTTTGTCTGTCAAATCACTTTGTAAACTCTGTTTTTGAAGGTGCCTAAAGTTCTTAGTAATTATTATTAGCATTATCTGTGGTCCTCCATAATATCTGTGCTGTATCACACTGTGGTGATGGCGCCATTTCCCCCCTCGTCATTATCAGTCTCGTGCTGTGCACTCTGTCTAATTTATACAAGGTCTATGGCTCCTTGTGGTACTCTGCAGTGCTGAAAGGCAGGGGGTCCTCTGGGAGCGGCGCAGCCACCTGCCATGCAGGTGTACACTTTATGACCCACTTACTAGTCTGGTTTTGACAAAACCTCGAGTGAAGATGCATCTCTACAGTGTGTTGTGTGTCTGAAAATGATCAAAGCTTGAGAGCTCATAACAACACTAGTTTGATGCTGATGAAAGGATTATACATGTTTTTATTGATTGGCCTCCGGGGTTCCTGCATCATTCACAGGAGGACGACGTGTGGGCTGCTGTTCAGCAAACCAATAAAGAGTGTTTCTTTTCAAACCCCTTGAATCTTTTTACATATATATATATACTGAAGTGTGCATTTTACAACCTCTTTAACTATTGATGGACACAATAGTAAATTGGAAATATTACTTGTGAAACTTTCAGTACAACAGCCATATGGTTACACACCTGAGGGCTGTGCTGCAGGTGCATTTACATGCACATTTACATTTTTGATACCTCGCTGAGGATCACATCCACGGCAACTTACAGTACGAACAGCTGTTAGGATCATTTTTATTCTAAGATTATCTGAATGACAAGCACACAAGAGTGACGAGTACAAAAGGTCAAGAGAAATGGAGTCCTGGAAACTTTTCATAGAGGTTTTTATTTTCATGGGAAATTATTTAAAAGTATTTTATGCAAATGAATATTAGAGTAAAAGGGCTGAACTTTGTGTGTTTGCAGGATCCAGTCCGGCTCCTACCTCAGCACCGGCTGGTTTACGCTTATCCTCGCCATGGACATGTGCAAAGAGATCCATATCTACGGAATGATAAATGACACCTACTGCAAGTAAGACACCGACAATCACCCTCCATATTTGGAGGAAAAATGCACATGCTCCGACAAAAACTTTAAAAAAAACTAGATTCACATTCACAGCAGCGCTTGGCCATTCGCAGCCTCCCATAATCACATACTGCCCTGTTGGAATACATTTACAATTCCTCAGTTTGGGTTTAATGGCTGAATTTCTATGCTGAAATCCATATTGGGTTCTCTGTGCCATGAATACCATTACGCTCTCCTGCCTAGAATACCCAGCAGGCTGCAGAGTCTCTGCTGCTGCGGGTGGCTGGTTCTGCTGCACCCAATTCCTTCCCTGCTTAAAGTTGTATTTGTATATATCGGCCTGTCGTCGTTCTCAGACTCTCGGGTAAGTGATTGCTGTCTGGCTTGCGGGGGCCATAGGAGGGATGACAAACAAGATGCCGTTGCTCCAGGGATGGCTGCTCGGTCTCAAGTCGTCTCAGCCTTGATTGACTCGACTTCTCTCTCCCTACGTCTCCCCCTCCACTCCCCTCTCGGCTCAACCTGAGCTCTTTCTATCCCCCGAGTCAAACACTTTTACCTAATACACGGTGAAAATCCTGCCTTTTTATCCTCTCTCTGCTCCCCGTGCACAGCGGCAGTTGAAATATAAACAGCTCCAGACACATGGCAGAGAGGAGTGATAATTCAACCAGCACCGAGAGGATTTTATGATTCAGTGAGGCAGCTGAAGGGTCCCCGCCCTGCTCGTCTCCCCACTTATTTATTTTCCCTCCGTGAAACTGGAAGATATTGTGTTTCACTAAGTTTCTGAAGGTACAATTTAGTGTCACGCAAGTTTTTGTCGGCAGCCGGCAACAAAAAAGATGAAGTGAAGTTTTGTGTGACGGTGTTTAAAGCTCTAGTCAGAAATGACCTCAGCAGATATGTGGTAATGGAGCTCCAACAGGTGCTGCAAGAGAGGGTGAAATTGAATTTATTTGTTAACGCCGGTGCGCAACACTGTGTGACACGGAGAGGAGAGAGGCAGGGATTGGGTTGTGTATTACTGTTAGCTGGCAGACAGCCATAGTTGCATTCTCGCTTGTGGACCCACTGGTGATGGCTGTTTCCTCTTCTGTCTGTGTTCATTCTCCCAATGAAATTGTTACACAAGTCATTTTTCTCATAAAGCCGCCACTCGCTATTAGATATCAACTGCAGAGTGCTCAATGAATCTATTCTACTGCTGCTGCTCCTGTTTTTATTGATTCCTCATTCGTTTTAATGGTTTGAAGATGCAAACTGTAAACAGAGAAACTCAACATGAAACTCAGGAATGAATGGCTTAGCTTACCCTACTGTACAATACTCAGTGTGTTCTGGATGTTTTCAGATTTACTTTTGGCTCTGAATAGGGAAGAACATTGCCATGATGTCTAAAAAGAATAAGTGGTATTTGTTTCTTGCGGTGATAAGAGTATCTATTGAATACATTTGGCCGCCAACAACAACTCCTGTTTTTGTTTTTTTGGATGAGAGAAACCTGCCGAGAGGAGAACTGTGCCCCGGGGGCAGCATCAGCTCAAACTGCTGAACGTTTAGTTTAACAGTTCAATCATTTAATTTTGCTTAATAGTTCATATAATAGTTTTTAAAGATGTCATTTGCTGTCCGGAAAATGCTTTTGCCCCAAATTTTGCGTTACAAGCAAAATCATGTTAAAACACTATACTATTAAATATAATATGTATTATTCATGTATAGAGTATAACTTAACATAAAATGTAAATTCCAATAATCGAAGCACTTAGAACTGCTGTTACACAACCAGAGGATCTTAACTTTTAATTAGGGGGAAGTGATATGAATACATTTATTATCACACATTGATATATATATCGCAAATTAATGCAAAAATCATATTCGCAACTCAAATAGATATTAGACTTTTTCTGCTGTTGTACATCACATGAGACGACATTCTTCATATGTGGAAAATAAAATCTCCAATAACCAATTTAGTTTGCAGCCTGCTTGGAATAATTGATTTGGACAGCAGACGCTTGTAACAATAGAACGTTTGAATTGTCAATGACATGATGATATAACTGCAGCCCAACTCTACTTTTAACCTTCATTGGGACGCTGTGATTAAATGCGATCGATCGACCAATCACTTGCTAAACTGAATCAGATGCTGTAGAACGCATCTCATCTCATTATCAGTTTACACACTGGAGGACAGTTTTAACAAATCATTCACTAAATGCCTTTCCTGTGTGATGTAGCGCCTGAGGCTTAACAATCCTAATATGTCTTTTAAATGTATTCATTAGAGATTCACCGATTCCAGTTTTGACCTGTTGATTCTATAATTGTCAGCATACACAAACGTTTTTGTAGCTTTTCCTTTTATGGGAAATTCAAATTAAATTGTATTTTCATAATAAAACATTGACGATTAAATATCTTGCGTTTCCTTCAAAGTTACAGGACCTTCTCTCACTCAAACATCTTAAAATAAAAGTGCTTGAGGTTACTGGACAAATATGATCAGCATATCCCACTTTATCGAGCATGTTTCTGCATATCTTTACAACACAGACCTAATGTCATTCACATAAATACCTCGACACCAACGACATGATAATAAGACGGCAATTAGGCTACTCCCCCGTAAGAGAAGCATACTTAACAGATTCAGTGTTAAATATAGTTGTTAAATATGGACATGTTTGCTTGCGTAACATATCATTTGGCGCGTGTGTAAATCGATAGTAAAAAGAAAAGTGATCGTTTGGTCACCGGTTATGGCCGATCAGCTGGCAACCGGCCAGTTTCGATTGGCGGCCGATCGATAGGTGCATCTCTAGTATTAATTCTTATGACATTGGCAGAGGTGTTCTTTATTTCATGCAATGTAGGGGGCTCAACTTTAAAACACTGCAAAAATGTACCTGGCCAAAATGGCAGGATTAAATGTTTGTCAGAGTTTATAATAATTAGGACCTGGGTAAAATCATTTTTCTCTCTCTCTCTCTCGCTCTCCTTCTCTTTTCTTTCTTTCTTTCTTCCTCTCCTGTGTAGGACGGAGGGTTACAGAAAGGTTCCCTATCACTACTACGAGCCGGGCAGCCGGGACGAGTGTGCAGAGTATCTGCTCCATGAGAGCGCTCCGTACGGCGGGCACCGCTTCATCACGGAGAAGTCTGTGTTCGCCGAGTGGGCCAAAACTCACGCCATCAAGTTCTTCAACCCACCTTGGCAGCTGTCGTGACCCTGGCTGAACCGACATGGAAATACTAAACCAACAACGTCATCTTTATCATCATCATCATCATCATCATCATCATCATCGTCTTCGTCACCTGGGGACCAGCTGGATCGCGACATTGACAGAAAGCGTGTTCCCTGATGTGCACAAACATCCATTTTGGCACAAATTCCACTTCATATCCATTTAAAAAAAAGGTTGGTTGACGGCTGCTTGTCGAGCACTTGTTTGTTTTTGAAGGCCACGCAATGAGAAAGACTTCCAGTTCAGATTTGACCAACCAAGGCAGCAAAAACAAGTCTTTTTTTCTCGTTTAATTTGGGAGCAGAGAGTTGCACAGCCCGCTGATCTTCACTGGCTAATCGATCCATTCGCTGCTCTGTGAGTTTAGCATAGGATGGCTCCAAACACGAACATTAAGAAAAAGGACAAAACAAGAGGAAGAAAGTAACAACCATCTGTCAACTTTCAGTGACCTCAGTGGCTCACATGTCTCTGCAGGCTGCACATTGCAAAGACCGAATTTTAAATGTTTTTTTTAGGACTGTAGCTGAAGAAGAGCTCAGCTGCTGCAGAGACGAGTTGACGTTGCCATGGACGCCTGACAAGCTCGCCTACTCTGTTTCCCGTGCGTGTCCGTCTTCTTCTGTCAGGCTGTAATTAATCCATAACGAGTATCTTATTCAGGCCTTCAACTCTGACTGATGGGGGGCAGGTTTCAATTTCCTCTGCTCAGTCTCAAAAAGCGTCAACAAATATTTCAAAAAGCAAAAAAAAACATCAGCTTTCAGTCAAACTCGAAGGTCAAACTAGAGTTGTGGGTGTAAATCATTACGCTTTGTTGTCATGTTGTGTGTAAACTTTACACCACTCAAAGATGTCAGCTTTTTGTTTTCTTATATATATATATAATGCTGTGAAATTGAATTTAAGAGACATGTTTTGGCCTGATTTCCAGATAAGTTGCTAATTTATTCTGCAGAAAAAAGTTGTAACAGTGTGCCATCGACAATGTGGGCATCACAGCACATGGAGCAGTGTGCAATTAGAAACTCCACACTTACGGAAGGAGTTAAATCACTTGTGACCCCGCAGAGGGACAGATTTATGTGTGCAGTGAAACCATTTGAAGTTAATTGTATTCTATTATCATTTTGTGCCTGCAATATACTCTGCAGTTCATTGTAGAGGGACAGCGGTAGATGCTCTCTCTCTCTCTCGCTCATATTCTCATCCAGCTTTGTGCCTCTTTGTGTACAGTATCACTGTGTGAACACACATCTTGCCATTTGTCTTTGAACGGGGGGGGGCGTGCGTGTCTCCCGGTTCAGGTCATTACATTGGAATGCATCTGTTCCAGGACAGTGAAGAATAATCAGTGAAGTGCTGAGGTGTGTAGTAGGTTGGCGAGGACCGGTGGAGGGCTGAGACACTCTGTGACCGTGACTCTCCCCCCCCCCCTCCCCCCCCTCGGGGCTGTGATTAGTGTCCCGGTCAGAGCTGCTGCCCAGAGGGGAGGACTGGAAGGATTCAAAGACTCCTACTTTAGGCGACATGATGCACAGGGTCCCTGACGACTGTAATATACTGCAGCTGAGCTTCACCATCTCACTCCTACTGCAGAGCACTGTTTACTATCACACATAGGCACTCTGTTTTGGGCTTTGGTGATTTGGTGATTTACAGGTCAAAAGACATGTAGGTTGAAACTGGCAGGTTTTTGGATGTCTTGGCAGGGATGTAGCGGCCATAGATGCAGTGTGGTGAGGATGTTATAACACAATTGCAGTATTTTTTAGACAAAATATGTTTAAAAAAAGATTTTTAAGCATTTTATCCCCCAAAATGGTAGCTTGGAGAAGGATTTGCAATAGGATTTAGATGTTCATGCTGGAAAGGAAAATTTACAGAAAGTACAACTGAACAGTTAATTGAAAGGATAATGTATGCAAATTAAAAAATGAAGAGGATCCTTTTTGGGGGTTTTTGGCCAGAATCAGGAGGGTGGAGGGGAGACTCATGACCTTCCTATTTCTAAAATGCTGGCTACAGTTCTGTGTTTGTGTCATATAACTATTTTTCAACAACATTCAAATGACTATAATTCTATGCAAACCAGGTTCAACTACACATATATGAATATATGTGTATATAAGATGAATATATGATGTGATGTATCACATCATAGCTTTTTTTTTCATGAGCTTTTTGTACCCAGAATTCTAGACAAATTTTGACCTGCAAAGAACCAAAACCCTGCTCTCTGGGTTCTTGTGTGTTGGCTGCATGTTTGGAAACATGTTTCTCTTAAAGGAACAGGAAAAGAAGATCTGATCTGTCTCTGTTTTCCAGACAGAGTAAGGTACCCGAGAACTTACAAAGAATGACCTACAACTCAAGACGCATCGTAAGTCCGTCTAGCTGACGGGAGCGTCAGCAAAATGTAAAACCGCCCTATTTTAAATTCCACCCGGTGGAGCTCAGCGTATGACCGGAACACAGTTGGGGGTCATGGTTCAGATATCGACACGTGTTGGAGAAGTATACGCAGTATCCCAGGGATCAAAGTATCCACCTCACGATGTATGTAAAGCAAAAACGTCCTCCTGTGTTATTCCTCCTGAAGATGAGATCTGGGACTCGGGGAAAAGTTAGAAATTACACTTCTTTCTGCTCCTGTGGGAAAACAGCCCTTGATATTGAATTCATACCACCATGCATGTTACATGATAACCGTACATCTTTTATACATTACCACTCGGCCTGTGATTGTGCAGTCACGTGGCAGCTCACTACCTGCTGTACAGTACATCACCATACATTGTAAAATGGTTCACACCGAGGTAAGATGTCCTGTTTAGTTGTCCCATGGTTTTTATGTGTGTTATGGTGCATTGTTTGATTTTAATTGTTGACTCTTGTTGTTTTTTTTAATGGTTGCTTTAATTTTTGTGTTGATGCAGTGGTTTGTGTGGAAGCATTTCTTTTCTGCTGCGGGTCGCATGTGTTGCCAACATTTTCTGCTTCTTCAGGCTTCGCTCTCTCGGTTATTTTCTGATCAGCAAACACTCCAATGTTCTCAGCCGGAAAAAACAATGAAAGAATAGCCACAGATGTATTATGCAGGATATAATGGAGAATACGCCCTTATATGAATCATCTGTGGCTCACTGGAAGGGAACTGGAGACACGTTCGCTATGAATAAGTAACACTACGAATGAAAGTGTGAGCAGAATGGGAGGCCAAATATACTTTTATTTTTCAGGGATGCATTTATTCAAGAAGATTTTTGTTTTTACTTTAAAAGGAATAGTTTGACATTTCGGAGAAAAAAAAATACATTATTGACCGTCTTGCCGGGAGTTAGACGATAAGTTTGATGATACCGCTCTCAAGTCTGTGCAGTAAATAAGAAGCTGCAGCGTGCTAGCTTAGCTTAGCTTAAGACTGGAAACAGGGGGAACAACTATCCTGGCTGTTTAAAAAAAGTAACACAATCCCCCGGCACCTCTGAAGCTCTCTATTTAACTTGATCGTTTGTTTATGTGCTGGACTTTTTCTTGGCTCATTTAGTGTGTTCCTCAACTTTCCATATTCTAAAACAAACATACAGTTGCTATAAGAAGAGAAAATCTTTGTGATTTGAACAAAGTTAAACAACGATTTTTTTTTGGTGAGCACAGAGAAAACTACAGCTCCCATTAAAATGCAAAATCATTTAGTTTTCTGTGGCTGTTATCTGGCTCCCGGTCCTCTCTGTCCTACTGTTAACACAGACTGAACGAACCACGTACAAGACACACCGTCTACTGTTGAGAAAGGCTCTGTTCCAAGAGCTCTTACAATCGTTACAAATGTCGATGGAACTTTAAATGAGGTTTTCATACTTCTGGAACAGAACTGCAAGTTCTGGTTATTTCACTCAATTACTTCCCATGAAAATGGTGAGTTGCGATTTTTACTTTTAGGTTTTGTCCTGGTTAAACAAACAAGATAACGCCACGTGTGAATTAGTGAGCCAAGACTAGCTGTTACCCCGTTTCCAGCCTTTGTCTGTCTAAGTCCCCGCAAAAATACAAATGAATTTCCCAAAATGTTATTCCTTAAATACCTAAAAACCCTGAATTCGTGTTAATTTCTGATTCTGTCCCCTTTGTTTTGTTTGCCCAGCTTGAACTGATTTTAAATCACTTTAAGCTGTCATGCTGAGCAGTGAAGCTTGTTTGAAAACTGTTTAATTCATCCTCTCATACCTGAAGCGGACTCCTTTCTTTGTACCTCGCTGTATATATGCAAATGGTGTCAAAACTACAAAAAAAAACACCGCTTGTCTTCAGCTACTCTGCAGCATAAGTGGCAGTGGAATGAGCTCCGATTGTTCGCTTGTATAATGCGAAATAAAAAAAAATGTAATTGAAGGTCCTTTCCCTTAAAAGAGAGTTGGCTTTAAAAAAAGAAAACCTGATTAAAACGTCTCCGTCTGAAGGTCTGCGGAACAAAGATGTGAATTTCATTATTCCTTCGCCGTTTAAAATGCTCTCATTATTTTGGTCTTTTTCCAGCTGTAATCAGTGGAGATAAGTCTGTTTTTGGAGTTGAGAGTTTGGATTGTCTCACCTCTTCAGTTTCTACCATTTTCCCTACTGACTGTTGTAGCTTGTTGCCATTTCCCCCAAAATGCCTCAAGTGCTTTCTTACAATGAAAATTCAATTTATTTTGTCTTTCCCCGTGTTGCACGTCTTACCATTATTTTTCTCGTGTTCCTTTTTTATTTTCAGGTCAAGTGTCCTTGTGAAATGTGTAACTTTGGATGTGTGCTGAGTTACATAGAATGTAATATAACACCGAGGTTGTTATTATGAAGGTCGTTTTTTGCTGACGCACTCCTTTTTATTGGTGGTAAAATAACTGCGTGGAGTATTGCAGGTTATTGAAATGTACATTTTGCTAAAGAAAAAAAAAAAGTAGTCATTTTATGTATTATTCTGTCATTTGTTGTCTACATATTAGCTCAAATAAGATATATTGTGAATGTTCTCATTTTTACCAATGTGTCCTCTGTGTCTTTTATTCTCTGTGGGGATTAAAGAAAACCTAAAAACCCTGTTACAAGATTAAAAGTCCTTACTAAACAAAACAACCTGCATCAGAATATGAGAAACCTGCTGAAATGTGTTCATGTTATATGAATGGAGCTCGAGCTAAGCTGTCGTCTCATGAGATTTTTTAAAACATCAGTGAAGGATCACAGATGTGCTGAGTTCAGACGGGGGGGCTTCGGTGAGCATGAGAGTTTTTTTATGTAACCTCTGCATAAATAAAAGGACAAGTTTTAAATAATAATGCTCACATTCATGGTTTTCATGCTACAGTAATGAATAAAGTATCAAGATAGAAAGTTAAAGAGACAGATTATAACAAGAATAGTCCAAAGCAAAGCAGCAGGCTGAGATGTCCTGACTTTATTTTGTCCTTATGATTAATGCTGTTCTGTTTATATTTAGGTTTAACACAAAGCTCTTGGTTAAGATTGGGGAGATACAGGTCTTGTTAAAAAAAGTGACAAAAGATGTTTTTTTTACTTTTTTTACTCAAACATCAAGAACAATCTTAACGTCATTTAAAGGGTTTTTGTATCCTAAACCTAATGTGACACGGTAAGTCAAAATCTTGTCCCTGCTGCACAAAAATGTCTTCTCAAAACATATCAGGAAACCCCATGCAGAACGCAAATATAATATTTAGGAGTCAGGGTGGGTCGTCTCTAAGCTCACATACTCGACAAGAAGAAGAAGAAGATATTTTACCGTTTTCAAAGGCTGACAAATACTCCTCATGATGAGTAAACTGACTGTTATGTGCAAATATATCCGCTCTCATTTCGAAAAAACACTAATCTCTAACTGTCATGCTGTTCCCAAGATGATGCCAAGTCTTGCCTATTGTGGTATTTTTCTCAATGTTCCACAGCACAAAGTAAGCTTGAATAACGTTGTCATATCCAACCCTCCTTTTTGGCTTTCGTTTAGTTAATTGACAGTTTGAGTTGCTTTCTGCCCGAGCTGACCAACAACAACACAACGTTCTCCAGCCCCCGCACGAGTGATTCAGTTAGAGCAGCCGAGTCACGTCAGTCCACAAACATGAACATATACTTCTGCTTCAATCAACTCTCAGCCTCGGAAAATTGTGCCAATTGTATCTTATGAGATAATAAACCAAAGGTGTCGGGCATCACTGAACTGATCGCATTAAATCTGCAGGCTCTCCAGAACCAGGTTTATTATTAGGGAGGTTTTCACATACAGGGAATTTGTCTTGGCGTTTGAGTGCATAACAATACACATAAAGATAAAGCAAATACTGCAAAACAGTTAGAAACATAAATGGAATAGAAAAATAGCTGCGAGCCTGGCTGGGTGAAGCTGTGCAGCAAGCAATGGGAGTAAAGGACATGATGTCATTTGAACAATCCTACACAGAAACTATTTTGCCGTTGGGTAAAAAAATAAAACTAACTTTTCAGTACTTCACCTTGAAGAAAGAGAAACAATCCTCCATTTCTACTTCAGTAACCTTGACACTGTTAAACCTCAATTCAATTCCAGCCCAACTTAAACTTAAAAGAATATTTTTTTTCTTTCTGCTTTTATTGTTGTTGTGTTGCTGGCAGCTGGCATGCGTTAGACTTTTCTGTTGTGTGCACAGCTTAACTGAGCAAGGTCAACAAAGACAACTGGAATCGTTTAAATTCACTGTTTGCAAATTTGTTCTTTCTAGAGCGTTTGACCTCTGGAACATGTTTTGCAGGAGGACGTTCTCTCTCCAGGGCCAGATGGTGCATTCTCCTAACTTAGGGACACATACGGTGGAAATTATGAAACGTAAAGGAAGGAAAGATATATACGTGATTGTTGCTCTCTATAGCCCTACACTCTCACACTTCTATTACATTCCAGAGCAATAAAAACTCCTCGCCGACATATCCATGAAGTAAATAAATAATAATAATACATTGGCAAGTTAAAAACGAAAAGAAGCGGCGACTCAACTTCATCCTGGGTTCAGTGTATACTGAAATAGCCTAAGTCAGCCAGTCTGTCAGTCAAAGACGATAAAAGACGCCCAATATCTGTTGTTTTGTTGTCAGTTGGTGTTGGAAAACGCAATCGTAATGTACAATAATTTCTTGTTTACACACAGTAAAAACTGTTTATGATGACAATAAATATGTACGTACTGTTTACTAGATTTATGTTGTAGATGAGAGAATCTGACACTGAAGCCACAGCAACACGTTTCTGGTTGTTGTTAACATAAGAAAGGCTCTGAACCCCTCACATATAAAGTGTTTAAAAATACACTTATTTGCTTTATTGCCACGGATTTGTTCATCGTTAATTTCCAAGCAAGAAAGAGGACAAACCTATTTGTCGAGCAATTCATGGATGTATGAAAAGCGAAATGCCTAATTAACAGCGTTCATAAGTCGGCAGTAATTATTGTGGTTTCACAAGAAGTAATGCTGATTGTCTCCCCTGTTCCAGACTCGACTGTAGTCGCCCACTGTGCTGTTCTCCAAAGTGTTATCATTCATGTCATCTTCTAGCCGACGAGTATTCCAATTATATCATGAATGTATAATAAGTTCTTGCAATACATCCATGAATTATATCTGTACAAATCACCATTTGCTTGTTTTTTTTTAAGAATGATTGAACCCAAGTATTCTTGTTTCTGACATTTCATTTGGTCGCGGTAATCTGCTCTCTTATTAAAGTACAACACATCTTACATCTCCCACATGTTTTACTGTCTGGTTGCTAACTAAAGACCACGTTATTGTTTGTTGACAGATGCAGCCAATTATCAGGTGTGTGTGTGTGTGTGAGATACATCAAGTCCAAACGCATCGCATCACCTTCCCCGGGAGCAATGATCTGCAGAGATGTGTACGAGGCTCAAACTGTGCGTGTGTTTCTTCACTCGTTTGCATGTTTTTTACGAGGTCTGTGGACGAAAATTGAGCATTAACATTGGACTAACACTTTGGACTCCACTTGTGTTGCCAGATCTTGTTAATTGGTGTATTTTACTGGTTTCAAAAGTGGGCCGACCAGCCCACTGTGTCCGCTTTTCAGTTTGTAGCAGAAATTAATGAGAGGATTCATATGGGAGTGAGCGGCTACTCCTATTTTTCTTCCCTGTCTGCTAACTCTTTAAATTAACTACACTGTGAATTTCCATGAAGGATGGAGGAGTGCATTGTGTTTTAATTAATTCCATGCTGGCTTCTTAAAAGCTCTTTAACAATATATACCCCTGTAGTCACTCTGGTGCCTCATTAATGACTTGCATGAAGCAGACATCACTTTTGATCGCCACGATTTTTACACCCACCTCCCTAAAGAAATATGAGTGCTACACTAATTGCCTCATGTTTATATTGATTACATCCACCTCCTCCAGTAGTCGCTCATCCTCCCATCTTCAGTTTCTCGGAGCATATCGAGCCTGTCAGGGAATCAGTTCGTTAGAAGGATAAAGTGTACGGGCTGGCATTAAATGTCAACAATTTTCAGATTATCTGAGGCAACAGAAAACTATCCAACCGTGACTAATGAGCAGCCGTAGCTCTGAAAAAACAAATCTCTGTACGGTCGTGGACGGCTACAGTTTGTGTTTGTACTCCTTGGAAATGTTCTACAACAATTTAAGCACTTTAATAGCAAGAAATAAGTGTTTTGCATCGACTTGAATTGGATTGTGTAGTTTACATGAGCTAAATAATGTCTCAGTTAACATCCCCATTTACAACCATCTCTGCCCATCCTTTCATCAACCTTGATGTAATCAAAGTTTATAACATCCTACATTTCCTGTGGGCCTGAAGGTAATTGAATTGCTCTAAAAAGGTCTTATCTCCGGAAAGCCTCCCTTCGCTCATCACAATCAATCACGCCCGTCTGATGCCTATTTATATTCCTCAAAATACGTCCGCCAAAGATTTTATTTATTTATTTTCAGTGCATTTTACAGATTTATGCTGATGACGTCCTGGTTTTTTGCGTGACAGCCGTCAGAAGTGATTGAGGGCTCTGTCAAACACACTGCTGGAGGGTGTCAGTTGCTTTCAAGGTGCATGAGGATCAAGGTGAGTGCACTCGGTGACTGGGAAAGTTTCACATTCATACAGTTACACATACAGTCTCCCCTGGGAGCATCCCAGCACACCCACAAACATGGTGCCACATTAGAGTTAGAATCTGAGATGTCTGGTGTCAAAAGAGGCGCTGGTTCTTCAGTGAAGTAGCTGATTGGTCTGTTTAGAGTTAATTGAACATCTGTCTTTTGCAAGGTCCACCTTTGATTATACAGCCGACGTCATTAAAAAATATGCGTGCGTATGTTGGCAACAGAAGTATTTTTGCCCCAGCCGTCCAGACCAGTTAGCAAGCTTCAAACATTGACGTCATGAAGTCGCTCTCCCTCTGTGTCTGTTGCTATCAGAGCTTTTTCTTGCTTTGTTGGTTCCCCCTCAGGTAAACACTGTTAGCTCTTTGGTTTGGTTCACATTGTCTTTTTTTTATTTTTTATGATTGACTCATAAAATACAAGCGGGAAAAACTAAAGATACACAATTAATCAACCTACAAATGAGTCCTGACATTTCAAACCCCTCCAAACCAATGTACACATCTAAATCCGCTCTTTACCAATGCACCCCTCAAACAATATCAGTCATATTAACGTTCAGCTTTATTGCTTTATTTTAAATACTGTAGAACAGCTCTGAGAAAAAACAAAAAGGTGACAATTATTAGTTTGAATCAGTTTTCTCCCTGCCTTACCTTTTTTTCTCCTCTACATTCCTTTTTATTTCATAGTGACATCAAGTATTTTTCCACTGTCGCCCATTTTTTAGCATATTCTGTCTCATTATTTTGCAGTCTGAAAGCTACCTTCTCCAACTTAATAATTTCTTTTGCTTCAGTGATCCATTATTTCTGAGTTGGTGCATTGAAAGCAATACATTTTTTTTACGATACCCCTCTTTCGGACTGCAGATAATTTGGAGTGGAATGGCTACAATGGATCATTGTTTGTTTTTTTGTTATGCCAATCCAAAGATCAGAGTTCCTTCAGCAGCGCCACATTTTATTAATTCACTGTCATCCTTTAGGCTAGTTTCATTTAGCTGTGACAGGGTCTAACATCATCTTTTCAGTATATTGATCATGTTAAAAAGTCTGTTTTCAAATTTCTGTGTCAACGTTCAGTTTGTCTATGGGAATATTCTTCATAATATAACGCTCTAGAGTGATGTGATTTAAGTATTCACTTTGTGGGATATATATTATTCAAATATTTTGAAACAGTTATGAGAAAATAGTCGTTGAGCTTAGGGATTCCATTTATTCCATTACTGTTATATTCATGCCATAGTGGTTGATGTATTAAGGTAGCTGTTTTAATTTCAATTTTAACCAATAACCAGAAAAAAACTATCACTCCCACAATACAGCACAAAACCTGTGAAACTCTATCCGACACACAGAGTCCCCACACTGGACAGTTACATAACACTTTAAGTGGGACAAAAACTGCAACCATTATTTCAGCTCTAACATAGTCACAGAGAATGTCGGTGCTCTTTTTCTCTATTTTCATTTGCTCCATTTATATCTACTTTCCAACCCAACGCTCTGATAGAACAGAACAAGCGAAAGAACCACAGATAATGGTGGAGGACATTTGCGGGGATCGCTTTAAAAGGCAGTATCCCTGCTCTTTGAAATATGACCAAAAAGTACACAACGGATCATGAAAAGGATTGACCATGATTATATCCGTAGTCCATCCGGTCACAGGGAAGACGTGAATAGGAGAACAAAGGGTTTGGAAGTGTTTATAGACATTCTGTGTCAATGATTAAGCCTTGTAACATTTTATAGGATGGATAATAGTGAAAGACGTTTGTTAGCTGTAGTACAACTACATATCCTTGAGTACGAACATCTTGCCATTTTCTCCTTCCATATGCAGGTTGAGATTATTTTACAAATCTTCAAACCAGGATTTTTGTATTGTGATAGGCAACATTCGAATATGACAGACAGTATGAAGGCTCACAACCTTTTTTGAACTCAATATCACAGAAGCACTTCTTCGATGTTAAAAACAGTACAAGATTCCTAGCAGCTTGAGGGAGGAGCCTAATTCACAGCAGTGATAAAGCCCACGTGAAAGAATCGGTGAGTTTTGTGATTTTGGTATGCAACAGGTGAATCAATACTTCCTGCTAATGTTTGGTGCTGAAACATCCTCAAAGACGCTTGACAGGTAGGATTCACCCTTCAAGCCTGAGATCACTGAGAAGGCAAAACACTTGACTTCATCAGCTGAGGTCTGGTCCCTTGTGAAAGCAGCTCCCACATGACACTTAAACCAGTAAGCACACATGTGATTCACACTATTTTAAAGTTCATAAGTGCTTATTTAAACAGATTGTGTGTGTGTGTGTGTGTGTGTGTGTGTGTGTGTGTGTGTGTGTGTGTGTGTGTGTGTGTGTGTCTCCCTGCTGCTGTTTGTTCATCTCTCGCCACCTCGAGCCTCACTGATGCTGAGGACAAACTTGAGGTAACAAACAAAGGTAAAACATGTTTTATGTCTTGACTATTGGGACTCGTAACTTACACTGACCCCAACATCTTGGGAAATATAATATGTTTAATGCTCCGTAATATCATTCGGCGTGGAGATATTTAATATACGGATCATTGAACAGAAAACAGCAATGGGTATGCTTTCATGCTCCACTCCTATGAAATAGTCTCATTACTGTCTCATTTATATATTTCGTGCGTTGCAGTCATGCAGCAGCATTTGATGACCACCTTAGTGGGGGGTCAGCATCCGTTCCTCCTTGCTGTAGGGCAAAGAACAGGACTGACATTTACAAAATCGTAGTGGACAAACAGCTCATCCCCTGCCAGGGAACCAGCTCCCATAGCTGCATTCAATGAACAGTATGAATCCCACTTCATGTTCAACCTGTCCTATGAAGAGGCCCTGACCCAGATATATGTACATCTTTGTGCAGACATGCGTTGATAACGTCAACATTGGAACAACAACTTAGACCCCTGGAGATTGTGAACTGCAGGCAAAACAGAAAGTAAGGGATGTGAATTCCACCATACTTTGATTTTCATTTGTCAGGCCTTGAATATGTCCCTGGTATCTAAATGTGTAGTTTCTATCACAGCTCAAGGTTAAAGCTTATCTGGGCACAAGTTGTTCCATTTTCTCTGGTTTCAAAACAAAGAAATGTTACGTGCAGGATGTTTAAGTGTTGCACATGCAGGCCTCACTGTTCACTCATTTAAAGGTCCAGTGCGTAGGATTTGGGAGCATCTAGCTGTGAGGTTGCACATTGCAACCAACTGAATACCCCTTCACTCACCCCTCCCTTTCCAAGACGAGGGACTAGGTCCTTCCCCCCCCCCCCACCTTCTTTCGAAAGGTTTTAAGCTCACGTTACCACAGTTTTGGAAGTGTGTCGCCTTTTCGAAAGCCGATTCTTAGTTTCAGGTGATTACGTACCGAATGAAAACTTTATATTCCATTTCTGCCAATAGATCCCCTTATATCCTGCACACTGGCCCTTTAAGAGTGTATCCACATTTCCATCCCTGATTAAGGTTCAGGCATATTTGTGCACAAGATGGCTGTCAGCTTTCAATTCTTTCTGGATTAACCGGCCCGGGACATCTCAGATTCAAATCCTAAATCAGTTAAATAGTGAACAGTTTAGCATCATAGATGTTGTGCCAGTTGTGTTCTAAGTGCAGTGAATCATTTAAGTGCACACATTAAACAAGAATACACACTTCCACAAAACTACAATATATACAGATGATGTGACCTTATGTCCTCCTCTAATAGGAGTTGTACCTGGAACACCTACCTGGTGATGAAATGATTGGCTATAGGTTGAAAAACGTGATCCTGAAGCTTGATGACTATTACACACTGGTTCCTGTGCCGAATGTAGAAGCTCTATTTGCTCGACTTCTAAATCCAAATACTTTATCCTCCATTGCCCAAACTGAAGATCGGTTGCTTTGGTCTTGGGGCACCTCAGCAGTCATTTCTGAGGCAGTGAAGACCATTTATTGTACAGTAGAACTATATTTACTGACAGTGGTCCAACTTCACAGACCAGTTGTGCTAAACATTATACTACAACCAGTCACAGCCAACCTTAAACTGCCTCCAATCATCAGCGTGATGAGAATGATTGTACAGGCAGCGAGAGGAGATGTTCACAGTGCATTTGCAGCCATGCAAAAAAAGCTGAAGACATGAAAGATTTCACTGACTGTGCTCGCCGACTTGATGAAATTTTGGAGCCCATTGACAGTTTAATGAATACTTACTCTGCTGGAAATGTGCTATACAGCAGTTTATTTAGTCCTGAAGCATAGTGAAACTGCTGTGCGGCCCCACACAGCCATTGTTCTCCTCCTAAACCAAACATTTTAGGAACACAGTTAGAATTTCTGCCTTAGAAACCCAAGCGTGCATGTTGAGCAGTTTGCTTTTCTCTGAGGCAACACTGTTCTCTCTGGGGACTCTCGCACTGCAGAGACAGAGAAGCTTTCAAAAGCCTCCCCGAAAAATTTGATCTGTCCAAACCAATCACCTACCGCGAAAAAGACTACTTCCACAAAAAGACTTGTGCAGGATGATGAAAGGACTCGTGGCTCTTCAACAGTCTGTCTGTCCCGTCGCTCCGTACAGACATCTGGAAATGTCACGAACTGTGATCCTGCACAACACAACGCAGGAAGCAAGACTGGTGATTGACAGGGGTTTGTTTTGGTGCTATTTTAAGGGTCGATTCACCCAAAATACTAAATGTATTTTCTCATTTACCTCAAATGGTATGAAGCCAAGGAAATACTTTTAGTTTTTAGAGACAGTGTTACATTTGCAGATGCAGTTTTGTTTTCATTTAAACTACTTTCTACTGAAGAAATAGTCACGATGAAAACTGTCTCTCTGTCTGTCTGAGTAATAGGAACGCCGTATTATTATACCCAAGTTAAACTTCAAAACTCATAGACTTATTTATGATAAAGACAGTCGTACGTTCCTTCATTTAATGTAGAAATGTTCTTTTGTCTCAACGCAAGTTGTCAAAAGTATTAGTGAGTGTGTCTTCAACAGCCGTGTTTATTAAAAGACAGATGTCCTCCTGATAATTTGGATTTACGTTGACACACTTTGTTGGCCCATGCAAAGATTATTCTCCATCATTGGAAGGGTCAAGACAAAACCTGATTTTGCTGAATGGTTCAAATGAATGAGCAACATTTCCTCTCTCAATCCCCGATTGCAAGTGTAATCACAGGATTTCTGTTTGATGAAGACCGTATAACGATTAAAAACAAACAACTCAGGAAACTCTTTTTGAAGATCCAAGTGAATCTAACAGTTACAAAGACGATCGGGAAACATTGCATGACACATTTCAGTACGATATATTCCTTAAAGGATAACTGTCATTTTAAAAAAGCAGCACTAACTTGGCTTCTGCACTCTCAGACAGCATTACAAAGGATTTCAGACTCCCTGGTTTGCAGTCCTGACCTCCGACAGCTCCCTCGCCACCTAGGAAGCCTTCCCCAGCATCTGGCCCGCTTGCTCCCCCCCCCCCCCCCCTCCCCCGCAAGAGTGAGCATGTCGGGGGCAGACGAGTGTGCCTCCCTCCGGGCCCGGATGATGAGACAGTGCATTTACATTAGCCTAGTGAAGCAGGAGCAGTGGCACGCTGCCAGCTCTGAAGCACACAGAGAGCTGGCAGCCAGAGCATCTGGTGAGTTTGTGCTAACGTCGGCCCGGTCTGCCTTCAGACAGACTCACCGACGACACACAGGCAGACAAACTGGCACACAGTCAGATCATAAAGTCAGATAAACAGTCATGTTCGGGAAGTTAATTAGCCGTTACTCATACAGCCAATCGGTTTGTCAGCCAAAGAGGGAGGCAGACTTCTGGCCCTCCACCGTAGTCAGTTATAACCAGGGAATGGAGTTAGAGGATGGGAGACGGCTTTATTTACGGGAGTCTGGCCTGCAATTTCTTGGCTTGGATGGTGAGGAGACCAGGTTGTTTTGTTCACAGGGAAATCAAGGTGGAGAGAAAGTCACTCAGTGTTGAAATTACCTTGGATACAAACTAAAATCTGCCTCCCAGCCATCGACCACCAAGAGAAGGATTTTCCTTGGATTTCAGCATGACTTTCAATAAAGATTCAAATGGAAGGGGCTGGTGGGGACATTAGAGCGGCACTTTGCGAGAGGCACTTAGGTACACTTAATGTGAATTTCCATTAGTTGGAATGGTGGATGGACACGTTAATGGCAGAGAGCGCTGCAACATTTCTGGAAGGCTTGCATTATAGCTAGATTTGCAATAACAAGAGAGGGGGAAAAATGCAGTTCTTTACCTGAATTGGGTTAAAAATCGTTGCGCACTATAGCTGAAATAAGCAATAAAAGTAAAGCACCAATTAACATTTATTACGCTGCAAAATGCAGAACAAAGCAAAACAGAAAAGGATTGCGGATAATTTATAGCAGCGACTGGTAAACCCTCATCACAGTTTAGGGCTTCTCTTTAGATTTGTTTGTTAAATGGATACATAACATGTAACAGTGCAGATACTACAGCGTTCATAATCTAATTTGTACTTTGCAACATCCAGCTCAAATATACACAAAGTCAATAGAAAAACATATACAGAACAATCCAAAACACAAGCAATGTTACAGTAAAATATATATATATATATATATATATATATATAGTGTGAGCTTCTTGACAACATGGTGAGATCTTATCAGCTTCCCGTCCAAAAATGTTAACTGCATGATCATTTTAAAGACCACTTCAGTGATTCTGCACGTTTAGTTTAATCATCATGGTTAATTAGCTGTTGTATCATGTCTTATGGGGCTCTGGAGGAGCTTTTCAGAGTTTGTCTGTGTTCCAGACAAATGTCCCTTTAGCATGAAAAATGGGGTCTAACAAATAGAGTTGTTTTGAGTTGCATCATGGGGAATATGTCTGAGGCAGATTTGTTTTTGTTTTTAGAGCTTGACCATTACTAAGAGCAACACGTCAGGATATTCTGGCATTTGCTGTTTCAATTTTGAATTATTTTTATCTTTCTCGTGTGGGTCTCCCATCTTTATGGATACTAAATACTAGAATTAGTGGAAGAGCTATTGCTTTAAGAGGTTTGATTACTGTAGAAACTGCTTCTGACCAAGAAGTTGCAAATTAACATCAATGTTAAAAGTTATATAAAACCGTTCTCTGCAGCAGAGAACGAGAAAACAATCTCGATAGCTTTGTCAGCCTTGCTCACCATTTGAAAATTTGAGATGAATCTAACAATATACATAGATATTTGACTTGTAAAACCATTCAAACATTAACAATTACTCTGATGAAGGCTGACCACCATATTTAAAGTATATTCATATTGACATATTGATTGCAAGCACTGCAACATCTGCATGGAAATTGAGGAAATAATTCCAACAGTTACATGTAAAACAGTATCGCCTGCATACTTACACTTTATTTTAATAATGATAGTTTGGAGCAGGACAAAGCCAATAGCAGATTTATGGGTCGACATTTATCAAGAGGGTCAACTTTTTATGGAGAGAAATGAACTGAAAACAGTTCAGATATGACAAGAATACCACTTTGTTAGCTTGTTGTGAAATCAGCTGTTCCCAGGGCAGCCAACATTTTCTAATCCTATTAACAGATTAAAGCGTTTCATGTTTTTTCATGGAGTTGAGAATTGCTTTCTGAAAAAAAAAAGTCAAACTATTTTAAAATGATCTGCACCTTTTTAAACAGATGAATTAGTCGACCTCTAACCCTTAGTGACCTAAACTTGAAGATATGTGAAAATGTAAAAATGACAGCTCCCTTCTATAGCAGTTGTTACATTGTTTAAGCTGCGATTAGTTTTTATTTGTGGGTTCAACCTACTAACCATCATCTATGAACCTGGCTTAGCTACACAACATCTGTACTGTGACATCACTGGGGAGAGACTAAATGATTCTTCAAAGACGCATGTTATAATGCATACAAAACTATTACTTTAACTACAGACTTACTTACTTTATTTGAATTCATTATTTTAATCAGGTAGAAGCTTACAGCAATAAAAGAGTAAAATCAAGCAAATGTTATAAATGCAATCAATACAGAATTATGTTTTTCTGTGACCACTTAAACATTACTGATAATGATTGTGAGGAATCATTCTCCTCAAACATGACGCCTATTAATGCACATTATGTATTATGTAAAAGTGAACCGAGCCAATTTATTATTCAGAAAGATTGCGTCAAAAAAGTCGCCCTCCATATTACGCCCTAACCCCCCAGTGATGTTTATAAAGTAATGATATATAAACTTGAAGAGAAGGGATTTGTGTGCACAGTAGATAAGTACGGAGTCAAAGAGTCCACGATTCCCTGCATAGAAGTGGCAGCTCTCAAGACAAAGAAGATCAAATGTGCTCCTTTGTACACACCCCTCAGCAAATTCCTTTTTTCATTTGGTCCGCATTAAATGTGTGCACTGTGAAACCTTTCCCTCTATGGACATCCTCAATTAGATCACCAGGAAGCACAAGGCAGACTGGGTGGAGCTACAAACAACTGCTGCGTGTCAAAAACACCATCCGCGTTGGTGTTAGTTCTATGCTTTGGGTCAAAGCTCCAGAAAAACATCGGTCATGAACCATTCTGTTTAGAATAAACCATCTGTTTTAATTCAGATACTTCTCATTTAATCAGCCATCTGTTTCCGCTCGGCGTTCTCTGTACTCTCCACCAGGTCTTCCACTTCCCTATATATGCTCATTGCACACACACACACGTTCATAAGGTCACACAGTGTTTAGACATTACATTTGTTCTTAGTTCACTTTTATAATCATTTCATTTTTAATAATTTCTTTATGAATCATTCATAGTTCAACTTTATCAAACTTTACTTGATTCTACACGTTTCATTTGTTATTCATTCATTCAGTGGCTATGCTAGGCTAGGCAAATAATCAATGATCAGCTCTGCTTCTTCTTCTTCTGGGCATTCAGTGGTAGAATGGGCCTATTGTAGTTCTTTTTCTTTACTGTTCCTGTCCGGTTTCTGTGACATATCAGGACATTTCACTTCCTGAGAAAGACAATTTCTCATTGGTAATGATTTTTTTACAAGAAGTAAATAATGTAATTTTGCAATTTTTCCAGTAGAAAAAAAATTGTTAGCATACAATTAACAAATAATAATCTGTTGGTTTTAGCTGGTGTGTATCTTAGCTGCAAACCAACACTTCAGTTTGGAGAACAAGACAAGAAATGTGTAGAAATATCAAATCCTTTTCTTTTTTTTGCCCTAGGCTGGAAAATACTCATATACCCACAAAAATTAGCATCACCTGTGACTACTGCAGAGTCATTTGTCTGGGGAATGAATGGCAATTGTAACATTTCCTAAGGACAGATGTTAATGGGTGTTAGTGGGTATTTGTCCAGTGGGAAAGGGGCTATATAGGGTAACATATAAACCATGGATATGTTGCTCAAGGTTGGTTTGTTAAGTGGTGGGGGGGAGCAGTGCTGCATCGCCACAGAGTTGCTTTTCCCTTTGGCGAAATGCTTGCCTCACCTCCACCACAACAAACCACCGGGTTTCCCTCTGTGCTTGTGGCCCAGTCACCCCTGTAAGTAGATTCCCTCTTCCATCATGCCTGAGGGAACAATTTAATTAAAAGTCAGCTCAGAGCAAAGGACGCCCGTCACCCTATTCTTGACGTGTCCAGTCAACAAACATGGAGAGCAAATAAATCCTCTCGTGGACAATGTCCCGGCCCTGCTACACTAACTGTAAATACACACCCAGTGAGGAGATTGTGGAGTAATGACTGTAATTCACTTGGTAAAGGGGCAGGATTAAATATTGTTTGGGCTTCGAGTAATTCCGAGAGAATGGTCGTGATGATTGACATTATTTAATTGAATTCCGTCCTGGAAATCCTATCTGTTTTCTAATTTAGTCCAACCTGACTGGGCTTCATTTTTTTGTCCCGTCTGGTAATACAATCCATTAATATCCGCTATAATGACCTGTCAGCTGTTATTATCATGTTAACAATGTGTTTATCACACAAAGAGCCAACCCCACATTCCTGCAGAGATTAAAGTGATCGAACTTTAACTGTGCATTTCAGTTTCAAATACCACAGGGTCCAACTGTGCAAGAATCCTGCAAGTACATCAACCTCTTCAAATATGCTGATCACATGCTTCATTCAGAGACAATAAGATTATTTTATTTTATTTGTGGGCCTAGTTGGAGTTTGAACAGAGGAGCTTTCAGTCTGCGACTAAAGATTTGTAGATTTGTAGCAAACACGTCAAGTGGAAGCCAGGTACGCTTCGCTGTGAGAGAGTAGCAAGCCGATTGATAGAGCAAAATGGACGGGCTGAGGTGTAAGGTTTGACCGTGTCCTGGATGTAGGATGGGCCTGAGCCAATCACAGGTGAGGGGAGTTGTGCTGATGAGAGGGAAGTGCTTGATTAATGATCCGAGGCAGGTGAAGGGAATTTAGACTGAGGGAGTGACTGACAGGTGTACTGAATAAACTGATTCGATGAGTGAGGAGGGTGTGGAGCTAGACAAAGAACACAGAAGGCAAAGCCTAATCGTGACAACTTGAGGCAATGTCCGTTGGAACTACAAGTTTGAAATTGTGAAAATCGGGGTGTGAGAACTGAGTACCAGACTCTGGCTCCTCATCTCTGCTTGGAGTTCGAGGCTACATTAGCCGCTACAGTAGCTACGACTAAACTGTTGGCGCCTGAATGTGTAGGTTGAAGGAGACATTTGTAAAAATACAGCTTCTAAGGCGCTATTTATTACTCCCTACATTATGTCATCATTTTCATTTTCACTGGTTGAAGCCCTAAAATGGTGTGTACTTTACTTTAGTGGTGACCATTTTTTAGGCATTATAAATCGGTTCCCTCTACCTTTCTGGCTGCCATTGTTTCCATTCATTTTGTCACAATATGAAAATCAATTAGCCCGCCAAAAACCTTTTACATCAGCTTGAGTTGTATAATCCATCACAGTGAGTATGTTGCATCCATTCATTTGGTGGGAGTTACATCTTTCTTTGTGTGACTTTAATCATGCATTAATTCATTTTCTTTAGCTATTAAGGTGATGGCAACAAGCTGTAAATGCAACAATGGTAAATGATCACCTAATGAAGTTGTTGTTTTGGCTAAGAGACCAACTCCTAAATGTAATCTGGCTCTTTAGCTACTAGATTTCCATTTTTTTCACCAGCTAGTTGCTAATTTTCTGTAAAAAAATTAAAATAAAACAGTTGCCTGCCACCTTTGGAAATGAGTGCAAATGAGAGTGAATCAGACACGTGAAACCAAAACAAGAGCTGAACGATGCTAAAATGCACCATGAGCTGCACAGTCAGGAGATAATTATCATTATTTAATTTTTTTTTTTATCCAAAAGATGACAAAATGATTTGCAAAATGCTTATCAGTAATGCAAGTGTATGTAAGTTACAGTATCCTAAATGTACTCAGTGACTCTTTAGTTGTCCTTTATATCTCACGTCAGTCCTCTGGTGAAACATGCGGATATTGTCTGAGAGGCAAGTTTGAATAAGAAAAGCAAATTCCTGCTTATATTTAGTATATGATAATTGAACTACCTAGCGATTACGTCTCCTATCTCCCATCTTCTTGTATGCACCGTTGCTCGTTCACCCCGAACGGGACAGCCAGTGAGCCTGCATTAAAACAGGCCTCCACATCATTTGTCACTGGGCCCAGGGGGTAATGAACGGGGTGAATTGGATGTACTCTCTAATTATGGAAAGGACAAAAAGCCAGTCAGATTCCCTTGTCAAGGTCCCCCTCCCGCAGCACCATTGGGAGCAGCTTTCACTCATAAATCATATCTGAAGAGGATTAGAGAGAACATAAAAGGGAGAAATATAGCACCATGCGGACCCTAGACAATCAACCATGTAACGGGCTACGACAGGCAATAACTAGGTGACTGAGCCCTCCTGCGTGTTATAGGTATCATAAACACCTGCTGATCAGCATCCACCAGTGTCCACCAGCTCAGCAGCGGCAGCCATCTTTCACAGTAACCTCGGCATCATCGTCATCGAGTAGGCCCTGACGATCAGACGCTGCTCTGTGAGGGCCATTACCTCGGTGTTACGAGGCCCATTAACATCGATCAACTCGCTGCCGGTGCTGCTGGCATGTTAGGTTGCTTTGCATGGTGATTGCATTTTAAATTTGTATGACTGCTCACGAACTAACTGTCATGGTAAGAGTATAGAGGGCTGAGAATCGCCCACGCAGCAGTGATCTGTACTGGCCCCTCATGAATACTCACAGTGAAACTTGTTTTTAAAATGACGTTCAGTTAAAGTTCACCCAAAACCGTAGTTATTTTGAGATTTTGTGGACGTTTTTTTTCTGAATTCTATCCACCTCAGGTCTTTGTGTGTTTGAAAAGTCGCTGTAAAGAGATATTGCTCCGGCAGAATTACAAGCACAGACTTTTAACAGCCAATAGAACAAAAGATGAAAAGAAACAGGATTACTACTTTAACTCTGACTTCTCTGTCTCTGGCTTTATAACAGTTGCCACAAACTCACACTGGAGGTTTGATCCTTTTATCTTACAACAGAGTCATGTTTATAATGTATAAACACCGGCATGCCATTTGAGCTGTAATCAAAGAATTTCCTTTCATTCAAATCCCTTTTGAAGTATCAAATCCCACAATAAACCACACTAAACATTAGAATATAGAAGCATTCAGTAAAGCTGTTTACAGCCACTTCATATTGTTATTATTTAGAACATTTTAGTTCATTTCCAGTTTCCAATTTTATCCTTTACTCCCGTCAAGGGACTGTAGATAAAAAACAGCAGTTTATTAACTCTGGGGGAATTAAAGTGCAGGTGTTGCCATGAAGTAGTCCTGTTTTCTACCAAGTGCTTGTTGAACTTTTGGTACACTTTCATCCTGTTTCTCAAGAGGACTATGAACATAAAAAAAAAACAGGCTGAATTATCTTTTAAGCGGGTTGTCTGGTCATTGTGTAGCTGGAGCATATTACAGCTTTATCAAAGAGCATCTGGGTTGTAGTGGTGGAAATATACTTTGCCAACTTCATTGAGTCACTTATCCATCTACATACTGTTGATAATGGGCTAATGTTTCTGCTATGATGATAGCACATTTGTATTAATCAAACTGCTCAAAGCCCACTAATCATTTTAGAGTGACAAGACGTGATCGGCTGCTCCTGAACGTGACTTTGAACATCACAGCTTCGTTGGTCATCCTTCTGAGCACAGCCGTGTGGAGATCAACCCGAGGAGCCCAGGTTATACGCTTATCACCACAAACTGACGGTGTCCGGTGTTGTTTTGTGTTAACATCTCAGATAATGTTTACAGATACTGTTAAATTAAATTACAGTTGCTGCACCGTAAAATAACAGTAAAATACTGGCGTCTCTGCTGCCAGTATTTTACCGTTATTTCACAGGGAAATTGTTTAAATCCTGTTATTGCCTATTTGCAAGACTTCCTAAAATATACCCATTAAACCTCAGAGAGATCCAAATGCCCTTTCACTGCCCTTCAGTAAGTGCACACTTCAAAGACGGCCTTTCTTTGAAACCTTTTTCTGATGTGCTGTAGTTGTTGTTGTTGTTGTTGTTGTTGTTGTTGAGCCTTCCAACCTTACACTGTGTTATCGCACATTATTCTCCTGTGACTCTGATGGCGACACACCGATGTGGATTATTGCTTCTGGGATGTCTCTCTTGCATCTCCCTTGAGAACCAGCAGATTATACACAGTCACTTGGCAAATGAGGGTGAAACATGCAGCAGCTCCACTCCAGTTTTAATGCGTTGTAATATGTGGTTTTAACAAACTCAAACTTTCAAACTCATTTCTTCATCTATGAACCAGAAAACTTTTTCCAAAATTCTTTTTTTTTCATTCACTGCTGACCTGGTTAAGGTGAAACATGCATTTATATCATCTATTAAAAAAAAAAAAGAGTCTGTCTGAGTCAGAATTCCCTCTCCTCTCTACATTTAGTACAGACTGCAGCAGAAAGACTTCTCACTAAATCTACAAGACTTTATTCCTTCTGTTTTCAGCTTCGCTGCGCAGGTCGATTTTAGACTCATCATTTTTAACATTTCATTGATCGCCTTTAAAGTCTTGAGCTGGCCGTGGCAAACATCTCGGGTTAAATCCCATCACTCTTTTAAAAACATGCTGTTACCTCATTCTTGTACTTGTACTCTTACTTCTCTCACTGGTTATTTTATGTTTCTGGTTTCACTATTTCTTACCAACTTGGTGCATTTTTCGACACAGTTAATTACGTATATATGTACTGTATATGTGGAGACACAAAGTGACTTGAGATTTGACTTGGACTTGCAAAAAATGACTTGTGAGCATGTCTGGGTGGATGTGTTAAGTTACAGTAGATTATAAACTGTCATTAGTTGGACGGTTGAACTCTAACTGTTATTGAAACAGCAGGTTACGGTTGTTATTGCATGCCTAATGTTTGCAATATTTTCCTGTTACACTGAGTAGCGCACAATACAGTTATTTACTTGACATGAAAGATGTAAAGTCATTACTTGAGACTTGACTTGGACTTAAAAATAATGACTTCAGCATCTCTGGGTTTATGTTTATACAGTTTATGTACATGTTTAGGTCATTTGGCACTAATTATGTTCAAATTTTGCACCTCTAAATGAATTCACCAAGTCTCTTGGTCAGTACGCAGCAAATACTGTATGCAAAATGTATACCTGGAAAAATGTGCATTTGTCTACAGGTAAGCGTACAGTTTAACATAAACTGTTCTTTTAAGTAGCTTCTTCTGGAAATCAACAACTGCTTTTAAACTCATTTTAGTAAATTAACTAAAATACCAGTATTATTACTCTTGCTCAACAATTTGTTGCAAACCGCATAATTACTTCGAAACAGTTTTCTAGAAATGATAAGTAACAGACCAGTGAAGTAAAGTGTTATGAAACTAGTAACTGTATAATAAATATATTAAACTAGATATATTTTCTAAAGTTAGTTTCTACAGGATTATGCTGTCTCAACACAGTTCTGATTTCCCATCAAAAAGTATCTGTGCATGTTCCAGCAGTGTTTCGGCTCGGTAGTTGTATCTCTCTGCAGCTCTGTGAACCCCTTTGAACTTTGTTTTGAAAAGTATGTATGTAGCTTGTATAAAGTGTATTAATATTTATGCAAAGCTGCTGTTGCAACTGCTTGAAACATGAAATGCCACACATTCAGGACTCCACACAGAAAAAAACAAGAGCTAAAATGTAGGTGGTGACTAATTGATGTTTCAGTGCGACTAGAGATAGAAACAAATCATCATTTATTGTGCTACATGTGCACCTATAGAAGACTTTGATACACAGACACAGTAGGCAGCATGCACACACTCAGCATGGATATGTACACACTACCAAGACACCAATAATGAAAAAGGAGCGGCACAGATTCAGCACCAGAGCTGCAATTATCCAAAACTGAAAACTATTTACTTTGCGTCTGTTTTGAAGGTGAAATCCATAATGTTTATTCAGGTAATGTACTGCATACTCTCATTTTAATGTAATGTAGCTGCGGCTACAGAAGCTCAACTTCAAAAGTAAATACATTTTTGATTTTAAGAATGCATTTTACATAAAAAGGAAGAATGATTTAAAAAATAAAAGGTATGAGCACAATCTACCTCAGTGGTGTTTAAACAAACCTTATTTATTCAGCCCTTTTTCATTTATGAAACAATGTAAGAGAAAACTAGAGAATTGAAGGCACATTGAATAAAAGAGAAAGCTGGACAGAATCAAGAAGAACTGGATCAAAAGCTGTTTGATGCATTTGCAGCAGTGAGGGTTGGAAGTTAAACATGTATTTACAAGTGAAAGTAATATATTGAACATGTTACTTCATGTAAGTGATAAAACGCTTGTGCAAAATGTACTTAAAATATCAAACGTAAAAGGACTGAGTGAGTGTTATGTAGATCATTATCATTGGTGAAGTGTAAGCCGCAGTTAATAGTCTATAGTTATTCGAGGGGGTGCTAATGTTAACTGCAATGTATGTATACAGCAACATGTGCATTGTTAATTAAATTGTCGGGTTTAGTCTTTAAAAGATATTTTATAAGCTTATTTTATGTTTTATTTGTAAAATCCTCAGCTGTCAAATAAACGTAGTGGAGTAAAAAGCATAATATTTCTGAAATGTGAAACGTAGTGGTGTAGAATATGAAGTGGCACGAAATGGAAATACTCGAGCGGTCAAATGGAAGTACCCTGAATGTGTACAGAAATGCCGTACTTGAGTAAAAATACCTGGTTACATTCCACCTCTCTGATTAACAGAGGCTCGGTGTTGGCTCTCCAGGAAATAATCGCTGCTGTTTAACTTCTCTCGCATTCATGAACCACCTCGTATTTTACGCAGCGACGTCAGGCGATGACATGGCGTGGGTTCACTGTACTCCTGAGTAATCCCGAGCAGAGATTTCCATCAAATACTGCTCAGCACGAAATAAGCGTTCAACACAACGGCCTTATCACCCTCTTGCAGGTAGTCTCTTTAATTAACTGCGCCGCGTCTCTCCACTCATCAGCCCCCCCTCAAACTCGGGGGGCTTTAAGACCCAGCAGAGGCGCAACATCTGTCCCATCTCCATAGTATGAATTGCGCCTGGGCTCCAGTCTGAAGACACACAGGCGGCAGCAGGCAAGACTGGCTGAGCGCGGACGGAGTGGATCCCGGGATGCGAGCAGATGCCGCCTGGACGATGAGAGAAAGTGGAGTCAGACGCACTGAGCCGCAGCGATAAGACAGCGCGCTGCAAAATGAAGACACCTATGGTAAAGGTTTATGCCGTGCAGCACTATATGCAGTTCTTTGTATTCGCTTTTAACATCCAGCAATGTTCAGTGAAGTGCACTCCAAATTGCCGTAGCGCTGCTGTTGTGCGCTGTGTCGGATCAAAAGATTAGGATCTGAACAATGGATATCCAGCTGGGCGCTCTGTTTGGCTCTAAGCTCCGGCTTTTTCTTATAATAAACACAACAGCATGGAGCACAGCGCGCCCTGTGTTTGCTTTTCCTGCGCTTAATGCAGTTGCATAAATCTAAAAAAAAGTGCATTATGTTTGTTTTGTTTTTTGCTTTAATATTTATTGTATTATTGCATGTTGCGAAATAGAAAAAACGAATTGATGCACACAGTTCAAACAAAACAAATCAAAAGTGTCACTAGCGGCTTATCTTGTCCATCTGTGATTTAATAGTGATTCATAACCTGGAAGCTCAAACTGGTTTTATGCACCTTTTCACTTACGAGGTCAATATATTGATATGAACTTTACTTTATCGTGTATTGTAACCGTGCAGATGTGCTCCTGTACGGACCTGAGCATTACAATGTGTGCATGCAAACTAAGTAAAGATCACCACTAACAACCTGGCATGTTGTCGATGGCACGATTCAGCCTGTGCCCTTACATTAAGTCGATAACAGCGGTTTCTTCTTTTTTTTTCAAGTTTTGGGCGCACGTGACAAGACTTCCAGGAAGTTGACAAAACGACGGTGGTGCAGGCTGCCTGTAGGTGCAGCCCGGACTCAGTCCGCTGCAACAGGAATAATTAGATAGCATCTGTTTGTGTCTTTCTGTCAGCGCCATGGGATATCGGTGCTCCTCGTGCTCCTCCTGTGCGCAAGCTTGTTCCTCGTGTACAACGGCAGCTTCAACGGCGCTTCCAGGGACGTTAACGACACGCACGTCCGACAGCATGAACAGCTGCGGCGGCCCACTGAAGCCCCAGTCAGGGTGGCCAAGCCTCACCCCCCGGTCCTCCAGGGGTACAGTGGCATCATCGACCATAAGGTAAACAGATGTGTTCGTGTGCGTCTCCCATAATGCAGAGGGGGGGGGGGCGGATGAATGGCTGCAAATGCTTGTCTTATTCGCTGCAGAGCTGGCACCAAAGTAAAGCCAGTTTCCCCCCCCCCCCCCTTTAGATACTCATTTGTGCAGCGCATCTTCACTTTCTCTTCCTAAAACACACACACACACACACACACACACACACACACACACACACACACACACACACACACACACACACACACACACACACACACACACACACACACACAAACACGCCTCTCCTCCTGTCTAATGACCAGCAGTCATCTATCCGCACAGCTCTTTAGTGAGAGAGAATCTCACCCCTCTGTCATTTATCACAATTTTCTCCAGCACAGTGTTGCGCCACACTCAATACCCACCTGTCGTTACTAATAACAGCTTAGGCTACAAATGAAATCCCTGGCTGCATTCTTGCGCTCTAATTGGTAAGCCCAGGAGACCTGCAGCGAGGTGAAACCTGACGTCACAGCAGGGGTGTATTGACTGCCATATATTCACTAAGGCAGGAGAAAACATTCAATGTGAGTACTGGAGAGGGAAGGTGCTGCAAGTAAAGGCTCTTTTTTTTTTTTTTTTTTTTTAGGCAACATACAAGATGGCGTGCTTCTCTGCAGGCACTTTGGTTGATGGGCTGTTGGGCGGCTTGTGTAGCGGTCTGCGCCACTGAGCCAAATGATGGATGCAACAGTTCTCCAATCATTGGATTTAAGATGTTTAGGGTTTAAAGAAATGGACAGTTTTGGGCAGATTCATCTGTCTGTAGTAATGTTGTGTCACTTTGTCGTCATTTTGCTTCACTGTCGTCATTTTGGCGTCTCTATTTAGTTGTTTTGTTTTTCTTCATAGTCGTTTTGTATCTTTTGGTTGGAGTCGTTTTGCATCACTCTGTAGTCTTCTGTGTCTCTTTGTAGCTGTTGTCATTTTGTGACTCTGGTAGCAATTTAGTTTTTCTTGGAGTCGTTTTACATCTTTCTGGATCTGTTTTTGATTCTTTAAAGTAGTTTTGCGTCGCTGTATGCATTTTGTGTCTCTTTGCAGCCAATTTACTAATATTTTTACTCGTTTGGCATCTCTTTGTTGTCATTTCATTGAGTTTTTGCCAAGAAATGTTAACAATTACTTCAACCTGAGGCCCAGGAGCCCGAGGTCAGGGGGCCTCTGGGCCTGTGTCCATCTATGGGCAGGACTGATAACACTTTGAATGACGGGGCTAATTGGTGCTGCCATCTATTTTTCAAGAAAAGTATATGTTGGCTGCTGAAAGCATGCTTTAAATCATCAGATTACATCAAAGGTTGATTTGCATACGAGTCATTTGACAGCCTCCTCCCCGCTCAAGAGGCTGTTGCTGTGTGGAAGAGACGAATAAGCAGCATGAATACGTATTTAACCGGAAGTACGGTAAGCGTATTGTTTGTGAGCATCAGAAAAAGTAGCCTGGTTGGGAAATAAACTTTTGCTAAATTAAACACCAGGTGCTTTGGAGAGTCACTTAATCTTGTGACAAAGTAATGCAATTTGGCAACAGAAGGTGGAACTATTATTCATTAGAATGAATCTCGTTGGTGCAGGAACCGGCAAGCGTGGAAACCTCTAATGTTGATGACTGTGAAAAGTTCAGCTGGCAGAGTTTTCTCAGGAGAAATGCTGTTCGTCTGTCCACTTAAGTTTCAATTTTGAGTCTCTCGGCTCTGCTGCTGGTGATGTGCACTGTGGACTCACAGCTCACTTTATGTATGACACCATGTACTTGTAATAACTAACTGGTGTGTGTGTATATATATATATACACACGCACACGTTCTTCATCGTATTCTTTATACGATTTAATCAAGTTGAGCATTAGTTTGGCATTTCCACATCATTTTAAAGCTGCACTCGGGGGATTTGGGCATGCCGCTGAAGGGCATCAACACAAGCCGTTCGAAAATTAGTCACATTGTAGCCAAATCTGCCGTTTTGCATTTATTACATAGATTTTGCAGACATTTTTGATTTAATGTTTCACTTTAATCTGTATCTATCTATCTAAAAGTTGACTTTTAGACCTTGAAAGTGACGAAGCTTTTGGAAATTTAGTTTTCGTTTAATTTTCAAGGTATTTTATATCTTACAGAGACGGCAGATAGATACACTGGAGGGGGGGGGGGAGACGAGCAAGGGAGGGACGCTTTTGTTATTCATGGTCCGTACCTTATCCCCTCGGCAACCAGAGCGCCCTGAAATGGGTTTGGGTTCGACATGTAGCTGTGAAGGTTAGAATAGTTCAAACGATGCTTTCTGTGTCCGCACGACCACGAGGCTCTCTCTTGACATAAATCACTGTGCCAACCATGCTGTGTGGACATTGTGCAGACGTCCTTGTGCGGACATCCAATGCAGTATAAGTCCATTTAACAGTAATGGACTGGTGGGTAGTACGGTTGATATGTCTCGAGATCTCAGTCATTGTGTTGGTATTTGGTTACAACAAATCAGAATTTTCTTTGAAGAATGCAAAGTGTTAATGTTGTGACTCTGTTTATGAGTGGCATGTGGATGATGGACTCGGTGTGAGACAGAACATTGAATCGAGTTCATATTTGTTTGCGGTCAATATGCCACAGGCTGTTTCAGCTCTTGGTCTTAGAATCAGAATTATTGCACAGCTAAGTCTCTCGCACTTCTTTCAGAATTTGATCTGCGCACAAATGGATTTGAAACGAGTCATTTCATATTCCAAGACAGCTGACGGGGCACACGGCAGCATCTGTTTTCTCACTGCCTGAAATGCCAATATTCAGTGACAGTGTACGTTTTGATTTGATGAGGATTTGTCTGTAATGCGTCAGTAAACCCAGCTTCGGATGAGAATTGATTTTCCCCCTCTTGACGGGAGCAGCCGAGCACCATGAGTAAACCACCAATTTATTTTTTTCTCTTGGCAATAAACTTATTGACATTTTAGCGACAAGGGACATCAATTAGGGCCACGGCTCCAGTGAACATCATTTATGCTTCTTCAAACCTGCTATTTTATCACCCTTGACATTCAGCCTCCGCAAGCTGCAATCAATACTTTATGATTCGAATGCACTTTGTGACTATGGCATGTGGAAGTGCATAATGCAGTCCAACCTTCAAATACTTTTGCATTCAGTTTTCTGAGGCGTTGTGTCTGACAACATGGATGAACTTTCTCCGTGCATATGGAGAAGTGAGAAAGTGATCGGCCTCGCCTCGTGTTCGTTCTCCTGCAGTGCTGAATGATTGGTGCTTGGAAAAAAAAAATCCTCTTGACAGGAACATTTGTCTTCTTCATCTTTGCCTGCTGCCCTCTCTGCCATATTGATCTTTCCAAGATATCAGCTGGCTGGCGTGCAGGGTTCAGTGCCAGTCAGCCTTTGACCGCTTTACTTTATCTTCCTCCAGAGCATTAAACTCATCACAACCCAAAAAAACATTTTGACGCCTTTAAGTTTTTTGCTGACTTTTGGCCAAGATGCTGAAGCATCTGCAACATGTTCTTGTTCTCCTCATCGGGCTATGAACTGAAATCGTAAGGTGTTTTTTTTTTGTATGTTACAGACATTATTTATGCCTCTGAAATCCATTTAAATCCTGTGTACCAAGTTTTTTCAATGCAACATGTTTGATTTGGGTCAGAATGAAGGGTCATTTATTTCTAGTTATGCAGCAGCATTTGTTGGCCTGGACATGTACTGTGAAGACTGTAGGAGGAGGGATGAGATAAGCTAGCAAAGAAAGAAACTTGGGGAAGGAGATGAAAAGGGAAAAGAAACTCTTGAAGAGTAAGGCAAAGAGAATGAGAGAAGAGGACAAAACCAGGAAAGGGTAAGGATGGAGAGAATGATAAAAGAGAATGCAGGACCCGGGGAAAGGTTCAGCCTGCGAGAATGAGACAAGAGATTGAAGGAGGCAGAATATGAAAGTGGAAAATAGAGTTAAATCTCATGGGGTTTCCTTTCTTATAGCAGGATCCTTAGTTTTATTTTCTCAGTGAGGAGGAGGAGGAGGAGGAAATCACTCTCATCCGTCTCTCTGTGGAGATAGAAGGAAGAGGTGGTGTAACCATCTCCCTCCGATTGCCTCTCTGACACCGCTATCATGCAGATGCCTAACTGATTTCATGCGAGACAGGTGGAGGCAAACTAATGGAGGAGGGTTTGATCAAACCCAGATGTCACGCTGGAAAGCTATGAACTTGGCTGACTTGACGCGTCTAACAAGACTAAAGCAGCAAACAACTATTTGCTATGTGTAGACATAGTGGAGTAATGTCTACCTGAGCAGAGAATGACGTCGCTCTTCCTCCGTGTGTGTTGTTATTGGAGCTTCTCTGGGCTTTTTTTTTTTTTGCCAGGCTGGCCGTGCATGCTGTTAATACTATTAGTGCATGTGAGGGTTAGCTCACGACCTCCGCTCTGCACTGCTCTCATACGGCGGTTACAGCTGATCACACCAGCCCAACCGACAGCGTTGTAGCAGAAGCGTACTACCCTCCGGTTCCTCCTCGGATAAACACCGTTTGCTCTGTCAGCACGTTCTCTGTTGTTTGTACTGTGCTGTTAGCACCGTTAGCTACGGTATGTATATATATATAAACTGATGAAGCAGAACGAGAGATTTTAACTTTTTATTCCATGCATTCTTTTTCCGCAGTGACAATTTAACATGTCAATCATCACCCAATACACTCCATATCTGTCACACTGCACCTTTACAGGACTTTCGCTGCAGCTGCTGATGTTTTGCACACAAGTCATTTCACAAGTCATTTACCACGATCATCATCTTTGTTTAGCGAGTTGGTCGAAACTGAAATATCATTTGTTTTGAAGATATTTGGTTGTAAAGAAAAGTATTGGAAAGATGGTAACGTTGAACCGATTATGGCACATGGTGAAAAGTCAGCTGATCACTAATGTCTTGAGGATTCATCCTCTGAGGAGTGTTGGAACACAATGTTATGCCAATTAATTTGGTAGATGTGGAGATATTTCACTGAATAAGTGAAAATGTTGACGTGCTTGCAGCTCTTGTTTGAAAAGTTGGATGTTCACCAAAGTTTGTATGATTCATCCTTCAGAAACCATAAATGTTTGTCCCAAATTTCATGGCAATCATGCAATAGTTGAAATGAGACCATTTCAGTCTGGATCAAAGTGGTGAACCGACCACCAACCACTGCCAGAAGCTGTTGTGCAGCTGCAGACAATCCCCCTGAGATGACACAAGGAATTTACAAAAATAGATTGTTCGAGATAGAGAACACTGGACAGAGATGGTTTGAGACATATCTGGGCTCTGACTAGGTACACTCTGCTTGAAGGCATAAGCCAAGGAGAACAAAGCCATCTTTGCCAAGAAGACACGACGAGTCATCCCTCTTCAAACCACAGCTTTAATGACAGCTGGAGAAGTCAGAAGTTTCATGTTTCATCTCAGACAGCCACATCTTCTACGACTTTTCTCTGAGCAACAAAGCCATTTTTCACCGTTCATTAGGATTTTGCTTTGCAATCAGCCAGCTGGATAGCGAGACAAAACAATTCCCCAATTAGGCTGTTATGGCCAAAGACTTCGTAGACAAACCGTTTGTGACAGTGGTGGAAGAAATATTCAGATCTTTTATTGAAGTAATCTTACTAACACAACACTGTGAAATACTCCACAACAAGTAAAAAAAACCTTCCTGAAGGGAAAGTCTAAGTATTATCAGCATAATTTACATGAAAAGTATGAAAAGTGAAAGTACTAATTGTGCATTAAAATGTTCCCTGTCAGTATTTTACTACTATGTATGATGTTTCTGGATTAATATTATTATTGTGTGTGTTGCATTTTACTGCTAGATGTTCAATGTTGTGCTCCTTTATATACTGTTGGGTAGTTTAATCTACAGCAATGCTTCATATTCTATAAGATCATCCTATATTTGTAGCGTTGCTGTCCTGTGAGAACCACGTATCTCTAAAAAAGTCAGTTTTCATAAGCTCAGAAAAACAGCCCTGTTGTTAGATTCATTTTTCCAGCTGATCCAAGATGATTTTTTAAATAGGAGAATTTTCTTAATCAACACATCTGGAGATATGTGGGTTTCAATGGACAGGACATGGATGGAAAACTGTAATCTGAAAAGCTGTCAGATAAATGTAGTGAAGTAAAACATTTGCCTTGTGAGAGTTAATAGGGTAGAAGTAAAAAAAAAAACATAGTAAAAATGATAAACAAATAAAGTACTTTGTATTTGTGCTTAAGTACAGTACTTGTACTAAGTTTAATTCCAGCACTGGTTTGTGAGGTCTGCAGGTCCCTGAATGTGTGTGTGCATAAACCTGTGTGTGTGTGAGAGCTGCCTTTTGTGTTTTTTACCATTTGGAGTTTTAAATTACAAACCAAACTTCACGTAACATTAGCACTAGATAACCACTATTTTTATGCAGAGGCCTTGTTAGAATACTGAAAATGCGCCCGTTTCGACTAAGGGATGAGAATAGTGGTTTCGTTATGCCACAGTGGTCCCAATTGGGGCATAGTCTTGGATTTCAACTTATCTCCAGTGCATTCTGCTCCCGCCAAACATAACACAGCTTCAGGCACTTTCCAATGCAGGCCTGGAAAGCAATTATGGATGAAGAGTGGGATGGGGAGGAGGGCGCTGCCTCTCGATAAGCATTCCCTCGATGGAGCAATCTCACACTCGGTGCCTTTTGGCATTCTTTGGTTAGGGAATCACTGGTGAAGTCATACATTTTCGACATAAAGGAAGTGGAGGGAAATTTCTTGAGACGCGTGTCATGAGCTGAATGGTGATTTCATGCCTCTGCATGTTTTAACCTTTGGTGCTCGGTAGGATGTAGCCTGTCGGGCACTCTTATTGTATGGCCCCCGAGAGACCTGTGAAGGATCTGAAAAGGTTAAACTATGATAAATGGATGATACCTTTTGGCACAACATCCGGAGATAGATGATGAGGCGCCGCCGGCATCCGCATCGTTGATGCAAAGCGACGGCTGGCAGGAGGCATCGCAATAAAACCTCATTTCTTTGCTTCTCCTTCTTCTTGCTCCACATACCTACGAGGCAGTCTACATCACTCCGCTCTTTGGACGTGATTGATGAGCGTGTCTTACAAGGTGGGAGTGAGGAATGATCAAACTGTAACTTACATTTGGGCATAATCTCTTTCTGTATGCCCTGAGCGTCCCCCAACCCCCCCAGATTAGAAACCTATTGGATACCAAGGATACCGATGTGTTTCTAAACTAACATAATGGATACCAAGGTTATTAATTACGGAGGCCTGGGGTTTGCCAAAACAATGAGCTGCTTGGGAAAATATATAAGAGCAAAGGATGAGTTAAAGTTGGCAATGTTTTCTTGTAAACAAGAAATTACTGATTAAAAGATGTAGAAGAAATCTCTAATGTACGTGTTTTGCTGATTGGACATTAAATCGTTGCTTTGCACCAAGATGTCGAAAAAGTCCCAATTACAGAGCGCACTTTTGATTTATATCCCATCACGAGATGACCGTGTCGTGGTTGTTCATCGAAGATTCTCTGGTCTCCCGCTGTCACTGACGGGCCGACTGATTACACCTCCACTGGTGTTGAGGAGTAAGCAGTTTTTCCTAGACATTATAAGGAGCTGCTTCCGCCTCCTCTTCCTTTGTCTCTGCTTGAGGGACTCCACATTAATTCAGGTTATATCTAACGGCAGCGTGTTTCATTGGACCCCAAGTCTCTGTCGTGTAAAACAGGTACTGTAGATACTCCATACTCTCACAGAGCAATTTCATATGATGCGCTGGAAAAGTCAAAATATACATCCAAACGGGGAACAAATGAGAAGAGAAAATCTGAATAAATGAGTGTAGAAGCAAATGCAGATGGATGAGGTGCTCACTGAATGGTTTAATAGGTATGGACATTATGCGAATCGTATCCTGGGGCCTTGTAGTCCTCCAGATCTCAACCCAGTTGGACACCTATGGGAGATAATAGTGTGACATGTTTCACAGCACCATCATTAATACCCCACATGAGGGAATCTGTAGAAGGAATAGTGTTCGTCCCTCCAGTAGACTTCAGAGACTTGTTGATTATTTGCCAAGGAGAAGTTAAGCTGTAGGCTCGCACTTGCTTGACAACATTACTGATACCCCATTTACCCCGTTCCCACTTTGCACGTCTTGGGTAGATCAGATTAGATCTCAATCCAGCGAAGTGTAATAGCAGTTTAAGTAAAACGGACACATTCGGCTCAGAGTCACCAGTTAACACAGTCAATCATTAAACTGGGAGACCTGTTGGTCTGAAACGGTTGTGATCCTGTCAGAATTCTGTAGAACTGGAATATCTATTCTGACAACTGAATATGCAACCACCACACATTTTGATGCGGGTAATCAAATGTATCTACATGTCTCGATACAATGTGGTTACAAGACACATCTTAATGCAATGTGTAAAGGCGGTCTTTGTAGCCAGATGTTGAAAAGGCCTTAATGCATCCATCTCTTCAAGGTGCATACAATGGCTTTAGTCCTCTTCAAGTGCAACAATGTCAGTAAGAAGCTTTAGAAGTAGCCTCTCACAGGGACTCTCCTATGTGATAGCACATACAGTATGCGTAAATGAGTGTGTTAAACTGTACCTGGATGTAATCAGGATAGGGGGTGCTTTAAATGTGCGGTGGAGATAAGAAATATTCCCATGTTAATGTCATCAAGACAGTTTTATAATTACGGTCTGGGTTGTTTCAAAATGTACAATAAAGAAATGACTCAAGAAAAATTTAAAAAAAGATGAAATTGACTGATAGCATTATTATTAGTTTTGTTCAGATTTTCTATAGATGAATTATTTTGGCCCCAATTTTTTCTTCATTATTCTGCTTACTACTCTCATTATATGAATCATTATATCATATGCATTCCATTTGTTGTACCTCTATTCTGTACACAGGACATCTATTGCACTTGCCTCCATCCTGGGAGAGGGACCCCTCCGCTGTCGCTCTCCCTAAGGTTTCTTGCTTTTTTTCGACCCATTAAATGTTTGTTTTTTTAGGAGTTTTTCCTGTACCGATGCGAGAGTCCTGGGACAGATGATGTCGTATCCCTCTGAGGCAAATTTGTGATTTTGGACTATACAAAATACAAGATCAATAAACTGTCTTCAGAATATGATACTTCATTTGCACGTAGCACACATGTAGACAGAGCCATCTCCTTAAGTGTAACGAAGACTAGGTTCATAACTATGAATGTAATTCATAAACATGGAGCTGAGGTGAGTCTGCAGTAATCTGTCCTGGTTGTTCCGTCTCTTCTCTGATAGCCTGCTGTCTCCACTCCTGCCACAGCAGAGTTGTTTGTTCTGCAGCGAACGTAGAGGGGAAGTAGTAATTTGAGGAGTGTGGAGGATAGAATTGGTCCATACAGCTTTCCACACTTGTTCACACCGTGTCAGTCACGGTGGAAAGCGGGTGTGACTGTTGGTTTGTTTGTTTTCAGAAAGTATATTTGCGCCTGCAGAGACGGCAGCACCTCTCTCACCCCCATCTTCCTGGAGAATTGAGGAGGTTTTGTAAACAGATTGGAACATTGAGATCTTGGACAAGCCTCTGTAGCAAGTGGGTCACAGTGACAGTGGAAGTTTCCATGATTGTCGGTACGCCTAGATTGATTTTAGGCGGGGAGGCACAGGGTGTAGTTGATGTGGAGTAACCCTCACCGGAGAATAGAGATGTGAAAATGTGGGAAACGTGTGTCTTCCAACAATACCCTCATTGTAACTCCTGGTTAATCTATCAGCCTTATTTTTATGACCGCAAATTTTACATCTGTGACTTTGGCAGGACAGATGGGTCCAAACGCTACGATAACATGAGCCTCGGCTGCCGTTGCCATGGAGAAGAAGCAAGTTAGAGGCGTGAATCAGAGCGATGGCAATTTCAAAAACGCTCCTAGTTGTTGAATTCATTTAAAATTGACCCAAAAAGTTGATTTGATCTGCAGATTGTTTTGTCAGTTTTTTTCAACATCATGATCCTTAGCTTTCACTGTCTGCTGCACACAGTTTAAAATCCTGTCTTTTAGATGCTTCTTAACAACTTAGGAGTCAAATTTAACGTCTCCCCTGATGTTTATATGCACACAGGCTTGTGCCTTCCACTTTTTAATCAAAGATATTTTGTTATGCAGTTGTTCGTTTTGATCGGACGAGAAGAATTTGATATCGATTCAAGCCGTAGAAGAGCTGTGAATCATATAACATTGTTCATGGGAATAATGAATGGGACTTCAAATCAGCTGAGCCACAAGACATCTAAAACTCCAGAAATCAAGGTTGCATTGACAAAACATAGTCCAATAAGGATAAACTCATTACACATACAGTACCTAAAAGAATACTTCATTACGGTTGTGTTTGTTATTATAGGCTACATCTGAGTCAGTATTTCAGTATTCATAAATATATCGTTGAGTCCTTGTTTTGTTTCTGCAAAGCATAATTAACCTGCACTGAAAAAAATAACTATAAATAAATAAAATAGAGCCCCACCACTTCTTTGTAGAATGAATTCTTTGAGATAATAAGCTCCATATCAAGTGTGATTTGTGTTCATTATGAGCCAGGAGGCAGGTTGCTGGAACTTCTTTGTAATGAAATTAAATAAATTCATTGTTTGCCAAAACAAGCTGATTTCAAACTTTTGGAACCGTACTTGATTATCTTGCATATCTTGCCATCAGGGATTCACTTTTTATTCATAGAGGAACTTCTGCCTCTTCTCAAACTGCAGTTATTTGCAGTCGAGATAAACAAAAGGAACTATGAGTGAAGTTGCTTCAACGCTTGTCATCACTCGGTTGTTTCAATCGAAGCGCTCCGCTTTGGTTAATAGAAGTTTCCTCCACATCACGGTTAATGCTTAGAAACGCTAACTATGTTAGTTAAGCTTCAAAACTTAACACTGAGCTAGGAAGAAAAGTTTTGGAATAAAAGAGAATTTGAAGAACAATGATATAAAGACATCTGTCTGAAGTTAATGATATGAACAGAAATCAACAGATGCAGGAGCTCATTCCAGAAATGCAAAAGAGTATCTCTCTCTATTTATGAGCCGAAGATGACTCCCATTTCCTCGGCTCGTAATCGCAGTGTTAATTCCGTCCTCCATCATCATCTTGTTATTAATGCAATGAAAGCCTTGATGGTAATGATAGCATCAGATGCTCAGCTAATAACCGAGAGCAAAGTTATCGGCTGCAAACGCGTTAATATCAGTTTTTAATGCTTCTAACAAACTTCAGCCGCAGAGCCGACGGGTAACTTGAGTGTGTTCATTTCATGCTACTTTAAACTTCTACTTCCCTACATTTGTCTGACAGGTGTAGCACAGTTGCTTTTGAGATTAAAAATGAGATATGTGTATGTAGATTAAACCAGTATTTCCCAACCTTTTTAGGGTGTGCCTCGTTCCAAAAAAGCTGTGTCTACCTGGGTCCACTAAAGAGTTACTTCCCTCTTCTCACATTGAGTTATTTGTTTGAAGATCAACAAAGAAATAGTATTTAATATTTCACTAAGGGTTAAAGATTTGAGAAAGGTCCTAATGATGAACAGAGATTTGTGAACCTGAACTTTCTTCTTTTCTACTTAATTAATCACACCTTAACATGGCCCAGAACCCATGTTGGGAACCACTAGATTAAACGACTTAATGTTATATCAAGTAATAGTTTCACCTCCGTAGATACGATGCTGTAAAATGCTGCTTAAACATTGATTGGTATCAGCACATCCTTTAATAGCTAACAGGATATATTTACTTTGATACTCAAGTGCATTTTTTTCTTGACTTTTAAATGCAAGACTTTTATATTGTTATTTTTGGTACTTTTACTGAAGAACATTGTCTAAGTATTGTGCATCGCTCACCTTTCCTTCAGTGTGTGCAGTAAAAAGGCCGATCAGCGCTCATTAGGAGATAAAACGTTGTGAGAGCGGCTCCGCGGCAGAAGGCTGTTAGCATGCGTGCGCACATTGTCTGTGTTTTTATGAATTCCTGCTGGGCAGAATACACCCAGGATTAGACTAATGAGCCCGCTGTTTGTGGGGGAGGCTCATCATCTTGGTGAAAAAAAACGAGAAAACAACCTCCAAACAGCCATTTACTGATGCGAGGAATTATTTCTCTCATTGCGAAGATAAACCTGTGTGAATGTAATGATCATTTGAATGTTCCCAATCACCAGTTCGGTTATTATCGCATCTCAGGTGCGCCGCCCATTAAGGAAATGAAAAGGCATTACCTCTGCAATAAACATTAGCGATGTGATTCATTTCATTAGTGTTTTCTTATTAAAAGTCAGAGTCTCTGGGAATGCAGCGGGAAAAAAACATCAGCAATCAAAATTCTGCTTACTGTAAGTAAAAGCACATTGGAATTATGAACAAAATGTACTTAAACTATCAAAAGAAAAACCACTGGTTCTGCAGAAAAAGGCCCAATGTGACTGATGTATTATTATATATATGACATTATGAGATTGTTAATCCAGATGCGTCAATGTGTAAGCAGAATGTTACAGTTATAGCTGGGGGAGGGGAAGTTAGGTTGAATTACTTTAAATACAGTTAAAGGTAGTTCAGTCCAGCGGTTCCCAACCGATGGGTTTATACTATAGACACGAGCACAAAGAGATTAGAAGACTCTCCCACGTGTCCTGTTTGCAAATATGAAATCTGTGGTCTCCCAGGAGATTCTCCTTCTTGAAGATTGTTGTCACTGGCAGCTGGTGTTTTAAACACTCTCTCACACACACACACACACACACACACACACACACACACACACACACGTTTTGGTTACTGACTCTCATCATCCTCGGTTCCAGCACATAATGGACAAGCTCCAACTAGAATATTTAGCATTGAAAATGTTTTCAGAGGGAAGCAGAGCTTTCCTCCACATCGGTGCTGTGGTTTTGGCGATGTGTTATTGATGTCTCCTTTTTGTTTTTCTTTGGCCTGTTGTTAAATTGCATATATTATAGAACACAACAGTAATTGCTCCTTTGGGATTTATCTCGACGGGATTTATTACACTCGCACTCCGAGATTTAACAGCCGGTCTCCAAGTCTGGAAGAAGAAGTTTCTTGTGTTGGTGTGAAAGTTGCCTGTTTGCCCTTGTTCACAAAATAACAAACATGTCATCTCGAGTTTGACAGTTAACAGTTCGCCTGAGTTCCATATTCAAATTTCCTCCCGCTGTCCGTCACCGTGCATATATTCTACTTCACGCTCGGATTATACTGCACCTTTTATCTTTCAGTTTCATTTTCAACTCGCTGTATCTTGTGTCGAAAAAGGAACTTTTGCAGTGCAGGGTTGGACGTGATGTGAACGTGAAATAGTGGCGCACACCTTGTGCTCAGTCCTCCGAGCCATTACCCTTCACCAGACTTCTCTTAACAAGAACATCTTCTCGTCATCGATTCAGTCAACGGTTTATCACTTCCGCCCGTGCGATCACCATGACCCATCATTCCCAACAACTGATCTGAGAGAATAAGGGGAACATCAATAAAACGGTGTGATGATGATGAAGGCCACCACGAGTTCACTTGTGAACAATGTGAAATCTTCCTCAAATGCAGACGTCCGGTGTCTGGAAGCGCTCAGGAGGAGAAACCCTGCAGATGTGTTAATGATGTTTTTCGAGGCCACAGCTTCGCATAATGACCTTATCAGATATCATGACTTCAACGCGTCTGTGAAGCGAGTGTGCATTTGTAACTTCTCCGTCATCAAAAGATGCCCCTGAAATCCCTCTTATGTCTCTCTGAAGGCCCTGCCCTAGTTTTGTTGGTCTCCAAAGTGCTTCTTTCTCTGACAGCCACTCCTTTTTCTCTTGCTCCTCTTTTTCATCTATCAGATTGCCTTTCATTTTCCTCCCTCCCTCAGCCCGCCTCTGTCTGTCACATCCTTCCCCTCTCTCTTTCTCTTTTTGCCTCCCTCTCTCTCTCTTCCTAATGTCCTTCTGTCATTTCCCCCTGGCTTTTTCCCTCCTCCATCTTCTCCACTCGCCACCTCCTGCTAGGTTTCAGAGCCCAGAGAGAGAGAGAGAGAGAGATTCTTTGGCCTGGTAAATTGCACCTCATGTTTTGTATTCATGCCAAAGCAATCATTCCTACACGGATGTGTCTGTGTGTGGTCCTCACAGCGGTAGCTCTCTCCTCCTCTATCTGGGTGGAGGTTATGGGGACAAACAGTGGCTACACCATTGTACAGTCTGCAACCAGTGGCTGCTACCAGGCTGATATGGAGCCAATTAAGGCAAAGGAGAGTGTGGTCTGTATCAAGGCGCAACCCACTGGCTTGACACGTCGGGCTGCCTGGGTCCGGTCTCTCTAGCAGCTCATACTAAAAGAAACTCGCTGCAAGTGTTTCTACTCCTCGGGTCAACCTCACCGGGCGAGGTGAGGAAGAAGAAGAAGAGGAGGAGGTGGAGGTTCAAATTGGTATCTGGTAGAAAAGAGAGAAAAGAAACAAGGTGCAGCATTCTTCTTTTCACCTTCTCAGCGCAGGTGGTGAGGAGAGTTACGGTTTAATGACACAGAGTTCTTGCCTTCGGGGCAGAGTCGGGCTGTCTGTCTATCTCATGATCTGCAGAGCTGTTTGCTGTTTGAGATACAAGGGCATTTTAGATTGGGGGAGTAGAGTGTGAGACAGAAACGAAGATGTGGATTCAGTGTGGGTGGACACACAACACCTGGATAATAAAATGCAGCCCAATATAGTACAAGTTTTTTACACTGTGGTTTCCTTGTCACAGAAATGATGTTCTTGGCTTTTTCTATATTGTAGTTGTGTCAACCGCCTGCATGTAGTATCCTAAAACAGCCGTTCCCTACACGTTTTTTTTGCTTGTGACCGCTTCATCTTCTTGTGTGTAGAAGGTTGTGAGCATGTTCACTTCTTTGATTATTTCACTTGAATCATTTTGAGAGGCCAAGAAGTATAACTGTGATTATTGTTATTTATTTTTGTCAGTGGGTAATCATCTCATGAAGCTTTGAAGGGGTTGTGACCTCCACTTTGGTCAGGGAGCAATTGATATTTACAAATATTTTAGTTTTATGCCCTTATTCTAAAAAATTCAGCCGGCCTTCTTGAAAAAGAAGAAAATTGAATATGTATGCATATCCAAAAACCTGTTGATATCCTAAGTCTTTGATAATGTTTAAAAGAAGGTGTGTTTCTCCTTCCGACCAGAAATGTGTCGTTTTTCTCTAAGGGGTGCACCTCTACCTCAGCCAAGCACACTGTTTGCTCGTGGGTTTGTCTACAACGCACAGTTGACCGTGTCGTAATCTGGGGTAAGAACCCTGATTGAAATACATATTACAGATGCACCTGTAGACATGTCTAAAGAATGCGGGTTGTTGTTTTGAGTATTTTAAAATACAACAAATAGTCTAGTTTTTGTACCCAGACCTGAAGCTCTACTGTCCTTAACACCCGTCAGTCGGGGAGCCTAAGTTGGCATCTTCCCTCTTCCTCTCTGTCTGTTCTTGCTGCCTCTACAGACTTGATGCATGTGAGAAAACTACGTGTGAAACATTTCCAAACCAAAAGTGATATTAATCCTCCTTAGTGTGATTTCACCTCTTTTTAAACTGATAAGACAGCCAACAGTCATCTTTCCTGAGAGCAAATGTTGTCGTTTGTTTTCAAATTCATCTTGGAGAAGCAATCTGTTGCTTTTGTTAAATTGATTTAGGACTCGTCATCAATTAGTCTGTGGGAAGTCTCTCGCCTCTGCTAATTAAATAGTGGCCGTCAATTTTCGAATTGATTCAGTTTAATTGACACCAGGTAACCATTTAGTTTGCGCTGCGGTTATATCGTATCTGTTTTTGTTTACACTGTTTTGAAACTTTATCCTGATTTAAAAAATGTTCTCCCACTCAGGCTACAAAAGTTCTCTATTATCTGCTTTTTTATTTTTTTATAAATGAACAAAAACAGCACGAGGTTCTGGACCGCTGAACTGTCCCTTACATTTGGGAGTCATTACTGAATTTTTCTGGTTGTGGGTTTGATCGCACTTTGTTTTTAAAAGTGTGCAGTCATAGTGCCAGATGTGTATTTTGTGTGTTTTTGTCCTGTGTGTGTGTGTGAGAGAGAGAGACTCTGATGTCCTGTTAAGTGTTGCATCCCTCTCCAACGGCTGTACACTTTTACTTTGATCACAAACGTGTGCACACAGACGCATATTAAATCTCTGCTCTGCAGCGCTGTCTGTGTTGAATTTCTCTCTGTTTCTGTCACACACACACACACACACACACACACACACACACACACACACGCACAGTGAAGAGCCCTCTTTACAGTCCCGCTTGCTTTGAGGATCAGAGCTCGGCCCACAATCTGTCCTCTTCTTCAAATGCTCTGGATGTTATCGGCTCTTGTTTCAGCCACAGTTACCCACCCTAGATCATCAATCAATGTCATTTCTCCAAAAAAAAAAGCCAAACCCTCTACCTTCATCAATGAACTTTCAGTAGTTTCTTTTTAGGCCAGATGCTATTTTTTTATATTTTGAAGTAGATAATTGCCCTCCATCAAAGATGCCTTCTTTTCAAGGTGCTCACAGAAAACTCTGCCCTAATTAAGACCAGAGCGTCAGAGCAGCGGGAGCTGTCAACCTGGAGTACCACCGCTGATCGCTGGAATCCCTAATTGCCCCTGTTTCGATATCCACCCTCCCTTTCTCTTCCCTCCTCCTCTTCCTCCCCCCCCTCCCCATCTTCATTAGACCTCAGCAGCGCTCGCTCCCCACCTCAGCTCTCTCTAATGACCGGTCAAACGCGCATGCCGGACAAACAGCTCCAAATGAGCCCTCCTCCTCCTCCTCCTCCTCCTCCTCCATCGACTCTGCCCCGCAGCACTCAGCCTGTGTGTACTCATCAGCACAGTAGAAGCAGGTCTCCTCTCAATAGAGCGCCTTTAACTGAATACACCTTTTCTTCCTCTCTGCTGTTGCCTCCAGCTGTTGAGATTTGACTCTAATTGGTAACTGTACTCGTACCGCCCCTCACACCCGCTCCTCCCGCGCTGCTATCGCCTCTCAAGGCCATTTTGTTTCTCTATTCGTTAGTTCTCCATTCACCGTTTCCATTACTCCCTCCCTCTATTTAATGTCTTTATCCTTCCAACCTCCCACCCCCCCCACACACACACACTTCTTCCTCTCCCTTTTTATCATCTCCCATCATAAATTGTACATTTTGGCTCTCACAGCAGCAACCAACTTAAGAAATTAACTTGTTTTTTAGGGCATTTTCCTTTATTTTTTTAACAGATTTTTCAGCTTTCTTTTTTGACTAATTAGCATTGTGAATATCCGCTCGATTCACCGCAGTGAGATTTAATTAACCCCTGTTAGAAACAGCTGGCTTTACACAGGAGGGTGTTCATGCCATTCCCCCCCCACCAGTCTGTCCTCCTTCGCTTTGTTGATGTTGATTTTGTTCTAGGATTTTTTTACTGCTATTGGTTGTTTTATTTGTTGCTGCTGGAGTCGTATACTGTTCAGCATTTCTTTTCTTTTTTTTAGTCATCCGATTATATTGAACATTTCAGTCAGTTTAGTCTAAAGATCACTTAATAACTGAAGTGAGTGAGTTAACCCGAGTCCTCCTCGCTGCTCTTTGTGTGCTGCCGGCGTGGTCCTGATTTGACGCAGCACAGGAAATGAAACTGCTGCACTGAAAAGAACAAATCTGTCTATAATATTTAGTCTCTTGTTGCATTTTATAATACGTAGTCAGTTAGTGTTTAATGACGTCGGTCTCGTCATCATCTCGTCTCAGTCGTGGAAAAAAACATATTCATTCATAGTTTTTGTTAGTTTGTGTTTTTGTTAATTGACACTGCTTTAGTCATCTATTTTGGCAGTGTGGTGCTACCATTTTGTTTTGCTATTAGCTGCGTCTTTGGTTATTTTCTGATTTAAAAACTCGCTTTGTTTCTGTGTTCCATGTGACCCATGGGCCATGGAGGGCAAAAGCTGCAATCCTAATCCAGTGAGCAACACATGAACAGGGTGAAGTACAATTAAAAAAGATACTCGCATATATTTTGAGGTCAGAATTTACTCCTCTTTTCTTTTCTTTTTTTAAGAACTTACAAGAGCATTTTTTTTTGCTTCAAGCCATCATTATCTTTGACCATGTGTGGAAGGCTTCTCTTTGAGGAGGCTACAGAAAACAAAGGAGTCTTTGGCGAGTCTAAAGGTCATGCCTGAGGCTCGGAGGAGGCTGAAAATGTTCTGTTCTGTTGTTGCATCTTCATACTAGACAGCCAGACAGCATCCTGCTGGGCTGCATGATTGCCGCCTCTCAGCCCGCACATTTACCGGCCATATCCTCAGTTTCGCATCCTTGAAGACCCGGCATCCTCGCTAAGCCCCTCGCTCGATTCCCCCCCGTCCTACTGCATTCACCCACACAAAATCAATAACAACACTGGAATGGCATTTCTCCGCTCTGAGGGGGTATGGCACACGTCAGGCGTAATGGTTCATTGCAGTGTGAGTATGTCTTTTCCTCAAGGGACCGAGCTAAGTCAGGGAATGGAGAGGGGGGGAGTCGGGTGAGGAATTAAAGCTGATTTCATGCCCCCTTAAGACCCATGTGAGTTTAAACCACCAATTATTGCCCGTGTTACCCATGGGCAGCGAAGGGCTCTGAGCACTGACTACGAAGCCAGTCAGGCCCGGCCGAACCGCACCATCTTCTCCGACTAGAATCAGTGATAATGTGTGATTATATGAGTCGTATTGATTACACACACTTGTTCATGTCCCGCAAATGCCACTCAACAACACCAGGCGTGTCCAGAACAGCCTTAATAACACGGGGAAACACATTTTCAGTGGCGAGCATCATGTTCAGTCAGTGCTTGAATCAACACCAGAACACTGCCTTTGGTCCCCACCCACCCCGCCCCCCCCTCTGCTCTCAAGGATCCCGCCTCCCCAGGTGGTCTGAGACTCGAGCTGCCTCTTACTTTACATCCCCGCCGCCATCTTTCTCAAGGTTTATCCACGCAGCTCTGACAGCCATGTTTTCCTCAGGTCAGGAAGTCTGGCAGGCTGAGCGGTGGTTCATGCATCTGAGGAGGGTTCGGAATGCCGACCAGAATGAGGAAACAGAGGAGGCTGTCTCTGGCTGTCTGGGTTGTCGCTCCGGCAGGCGCAGCAGAGATGTGACTGGCTGTGTCTGAATGTTGGTGTTTTTGTACCTTTTTACTAGGCCACTGTGGATGGATGGGTGGGCCTAATGAAACCAGGACAGGCTCCCGGTGTTTGCCACAAGTGGGACAAGGTCACTCCTTAGGCTGGAAATGTCATTATGAACTGAAAAACTATTTTGTCGTGTTGTGAGCTCATAAGTAAGTTAGTTCTAGCTTCTCAAATGTGCAGATTTACTGCTTTTCTCTATTTGACAATGATAGTAAATTGAATTTTGGACCAAACAAGAGTTTTTATGGGAACCTGCGATGGACATTTTCATTATTTTCTGATATTTAGACCGATTTAAGATTATCTTAATAACTTCTCTGTACCTCTTCAGTCTATTAGATAATAGATGGACCGTCTCTTTATGGGTATTTATACACATAATGTGCCCTACATGCATAGGCACTGAATTAGTTATCTCTTTTTTAAAAGGCCTCAGTTTGAAAGTTAGGTCAGACGGCAGCGGCTCACAAGGCCATGCAAAATGTCTTTAATATCGCTGAGCTACTTATCAAAGTGTTTGTGTGATGATTTCAGGAAGAGGAAAGAAAAATCTGAGTTAGCGACAAAAATCTGTTTTCAGGTTTTGGACTTTTTTTTTCTTACCTTTCCATTTGTTGTGAAATATTGGACAAACATGAAACAATTCATAAGGTTTGGGAACCACTGGTTAAATAATGAACAATATTTTGTATTGCATAACCTGATCATGTGGGGTTTTTAGTGGAAAATCTTTATCTTTAAGTAACTAACGATAGCTGTCTAATACATGAAGTCTGAAAAGAAGTATAAAGTAACATGCATTTTAAATACACAAGTAAAGAACAAGGAGCTCAAAATTGTACTTGAGTACAGTCCTTTATTGCATATATGCACACACATCTACATAGTGTTAGCGAGGCTGTCTTGATAGATGGAGGAATATAATAGATAAAACTACCTTTCACTCTCATATCAGCTTTTTGAGAATAACTCCAAATCAATTGTTGACCGAACTACACTCAGTTTGTAGAAGAAACGGGGACTCGTGTTTCATTGTGAATTGAACAATGAAATAAGATCGTTTTATGTTTTTTATTCTGTTAGATGATCTGAATAATGAAATTGGCTTCTTGGAAAAGTCGGTGCAGATTTACATTTATTTCAGATTTTCTTCTTTCTTAAGTCTATTTTTATGCCTCCAGTAAGTGAAACATTGCCTCATGTTAATCAGGATACATAATTCAGTTTGGATATTCACTTGGGTTACATTACTGATTGCAGCTTTTGATCAGATGATGTAACGGGACGCTGATGGAGTACACTTTTAAAGAACCTCAGCAGCCGGAGTTTAATCGCTGCAAATCTTTTAATTATGATCAAAGGTATTTCGTTGTGTTTGAAATCGCTGGCTTTGTTCTTTCTAATGCACTGATAGATGTGTTAACTATTAATCACATGAATCGTTGAGTGGAGTTTTGTCGAGGATAAATTAAATTTGAATGAAATTTAGAGTTTTTTTTTTTTTTTTTCATTCAGGATTCATGAGTTTCTCTGAGCCAGTTGTTAGGTAAACTACAGTTTGCATCGTCTCAATCGCTTCAACCCAAACCACCATATTGCATGGGTCACGTAATTCCAGCTGAAATGGAGAGCATTGTCCAAACCATCCAGCCCATTTCTTGGTAATAGCCTGGCCGAGCTCCCTGAAGTGGCCAATTCTGGGCAGCAAGGCCCACTTACATTCTCTGTGAGACAGAGGAAGAGAGAATAGCGTCTGTGGAGCCACTTAAAAGCTCCTGGGTGAAAATGGGATTTCTGACCTGCTCCACTGGTGCTGCAGCTCTACTGCCAGATTGGCTGTCAAGGTGCTGCCAGGTGGGAGAGGGGAAAGAGTTGGAGTGTGGAACAGATGGAAGGAATGGATGGATGCTGCTGCTGCTGGTGTTGGTGTAGACCGCTAGGACCTCATTAGCTCAACATTTCATCAAACACCGTGGCACCGAGGTGGCTCTCACTGCCTCTATATCTCTTTCTCTTTTGCCATCTTTTCTTTTTTCTCTCTCTCTTTCCCACCTTCCCTCTTTGTATCGTTCTCCCCCTGCTTCTCATGGTCTCATTAACCAGATGAGGCTGTTCAGCTGGTAGTCTGCCACTAAGTCAAAGTCAGAAGATGAGGATGATAATGACACATTTATACACACACACACACACACATCCAGCTATAATCATTTGTTCTTGTTAATGTCTTGTTAATGTAAATGTGTTATGGCAATAAGAATGTAAATATCCACCATATTTCTGCTGGGGAGATATTTCAGGGGGCATTAGAGGGCTCTGCACAACCTGGTTTGCATATGATTGCTTTTCAGTGCAGGGGGAAAAGCACAGACACACCCACATGCACTCATACGAAGTGCACATGTACCAGCCTCACACACACACACACACACACACACACAAACCGCCAACATGCAGAGCAGCTTAACGTACACAAATAGGTTTATATTAATGATTTATGTGCTTGCACATGGCAGGGCTAAAGAGAAAAAGAGGCCACAGACGTAATGAACTGTACATGTACAAATGCATGACTGGCAATGTAGTAAGGCTTCAATAACGGGGGATGATTTTTTTTATACGACTGTAGAAAAAAAAACAGCAGAATAATCTGGAAGATGTCAAAATACATATACATCATATATTTATTATAATTACAGCTATAATTTATATCAACAAAATACCACAAAATGCTTTGTCGCGTTGGTGGAATGGCCAGGATGCCCTAAAAATGTTTACACGGATATGACCTTGTGGCTGCAACTATTATTTGTATTGCTTATCAATTTTTCAATAATTTTCTCGTTTAATCTCTTTGGTCCATAAAATGTCAGAAAATAGTTCAAATCTGTCCGTCACAATATTCCCTGTTGCCCAAATTGACATATTCAAATTGCTTGTTTTGTCCTACCAACAGTCGAAAACCCAAAGATATTCAGTTTAATAAGCAAATGTTCAAAAATGTGAAGCTGGAATCAGACATTGTTTTATTTTTGATTAGAAACAAATCATTAATTGATCACTATCCCTTCCTGGGTTTGTTTGACAATATGCAACACTGATATTTTATTCATTCTTTTGAGTGGCTCTGGCAGTGTTTGTTTAATTATAAAGGTTTTAAAAATGCAGGATATGAATAATAATAAAAAGGAGACGAGAGAAGACGGCTCTCACCAATCAAGCGTAAAGAAAAGCAAAGAACATGAGGCTAAGTAAGTTCATGCATATATGTACCCACATAGGAACTCGCATGTACTCACTTGTACCTGAAACAAAACAAAGTACCGAGTCAAACAAAGCCTCTGATCAGGTGATCGGGTGTGTTTCATCCTGTTGAAAAGGTAGTAGACAAAGAAACAGTAGTAAACAGGTTTGTGTTGCTATTTAATCCACATATTCCTAATGTGTATTATGTCATCTTTCATAAATCTCCTCAAGAGTTCCTGAGTTTCAAATCTATAAAATGCTGAATTCTTTATAGGTTCATATTTGATAAGAATTCAACATGAATTTTATGTAACCAGGACTGTTTGTTTGGGAGGTAAACACACATTCCTCTGTTGTGTGCGAGTGGGAGAAAGATGTAAGGTGAATTCTTTGTAAGACCCCGGGGTTTCTACCAATCGCAAAGCAATATGACAAGCTGCATATCCCCACGAGGCGCCGTCGCAACCCATTTGTCAACAAAGCATTTCCTGCCTCAAACACATAGCGAAGCTTTTTAACCAAAGTTCCCTTAGGTGTGCATTTCTGTCTGCTTTGCATATTTCTCTGTAAACTGGGGCTAAACACAACTTTCAGAGCAGTTTTGACTTCTGGGGAAAAAGAAATAGTTTGTTGAGTTTATAACAAATATGGTGCAAAACAAAAAATTCTGCCGGCAGTGCTGCGGGGGCTTCCACAGGGAATGAGGAGGCCAAATATTCTGATGCACAGTATATATATTCTTTTGAGAAGGTTATGTTCTGTTTACGTTATATTTTTTTTTTTTTTTTTTTTCGCCATCAACCAGCCTCCCAGGATGCACTGCCAGACCTGCGCCCTGGTGACCAGCTCGGGTCACCTCATCGGAGGCGGTCGGGGTGAAGAGATCGACCAGGCCGAGTGCGTCATCCGCATGAACGACGCCCCCACCGCCAGGGGTTATGCCGGAGACGTCGGCCAGCGTACCTCCCTGCGCGTCATCGCTCACTCCAGCATGCAGAGGGTCCTGCGGAATCGCCACGAGCTGCTTAACGTCAGTCAGGACACGGTGTTCATCTTCTGGGGCCCCAGCAGCTATATGAGGCGCGACGGGAAGGGCCTTGTTTACAATAACCTGAGGCTGATGAACCAGGTGCTACCCAAACTCAAAGTCTACATCATCTCCTGGCAGAAGATGCTGCAGTTTGACGAGCTCTTCAAGAAGGAGACCGGCAAGGACAGGTGAGGAAAAGAATTATCACAATGAGTGTACAAGAATGCAATAAGTAATAAGGATTCTAACTATGCCATGCATTGAGGAAAGCATATTTGGGCGATGTTTAATGAACAGAGTAGTAATAGATCAACAGAAAATAAACCAGCAATTTTCGTGTAAGAGGTTCATATTAATGTTCATCAAGGAAATATTCCAAAAGTTTATTGGCTCAAGATTTGCTTGAATTAACATTATATTAACGTGATGAATATAATGGTTACGTTTTTGTTTCTGGAACACCTTTTTCTCAAGCTGCCCAGTGTTAAAAGACTCAAATTGAATGAGTCCAAGCTGAGTGTCCCTCTCAGTCCCTTGGCCATTAATGCTTAATGAAAATGCTACCTCACACACACACACACACACACACACACACACACACACACACACACACACACACACACACACACACACACACACACACACACACTCTGTTTGTCCGGGGTGTCATTGGAGAAGGAATCAGACTTCAGCTTTAAGACAGATGTCAGGGAGGAAATTGCCAAGTAGAGGATGTGGTGAATAGCTCAGACAGCCATCCTTCAGGATCAGTGCCTACTATCATGGTACATGTTTACAGTGAGCAAGCGGATCCTGATGTACTGTTATCCTTTTTTTATAGCATTAGGCATTAATATCTGTGAGGCTTATTTGAGGTCATCTCTGCTCTGTGGAGCGTGGGAAGAGAGAGAGAGAGAGTAAGCCTTAAAGTATTTGCTTTTATATTTCTAATGTTGGAGAAAGGTTTACTGTCGGTATGAAAGAACAATATCTTCATACCTAATTTGTAAAATGAATCCTACTGTTTTTAAGGATTGGGAGCCTGTGTGAGCCACATTAATAGGAGAGTTTCTGGGTAATAATTTGTGCGATCGGCAAACCCTGCAAGCCTGTGAATGTAATTATGGGTTATGCCGTTTCAGTAAAGGTAATTAAGATGGTGCGGGTTGTTGTCACATCCACCCATTTTAATACAACTGCCAGAGGAGCAATGAAAAACAGGTGTCCCTCTGCAATCTCTGTGTTAAATTGCCAAACCGGAATGAGCCACAACCGGTGATTAAAGGCAAATTAGCTTTTGAAATATATATATTTTTTCATGCAGTATTTAAAGCTTCCGTAATGAAATCGTCTCTCACTGTGTTGCACTGTTAGGTGTCTACTCGATACATTTGATGTAGTTTCCTGTTGTTAAATGTGTTTGGATGGCAGGTTCATTCAGATCAAAGATCCCAGGTTTGATCCCTTTAACAGGAAATCTAAATGCTGTTAAAAAGCTGGAAAAGTGCCAGCTTCAGCATTGGCAGTCCTGAAAAAACGAATCCTCTCTGACTCAACGGGTCAAAAAGAGGATAAGAGAGAATGCCCAATATGCAACAGAGATCTATGATCTAATTCCTCTCAAAGTAAACAGAGCAAATCCTTTTCTTCTTTCCACCAGGCAAATCAACTTGTTTTTGTATCAGTGCCATTCTATTGAAAATCTCCTTTTTATGAAATACGAGCAAAGAATAATCTCACTTTTTTAATATAAATACGATTTTAAGACTCGGGTATCAACTCAAAATGAAACTGCTCGTTAACTGTGTACTTTTGCCCGATTTTCAATACCAAACTGTGTAAACGCGTGCAGCAGCACCGTTCTTCTGTGCAGAGATTAATCTATCTTCACACTCACAGCTTGCTTCCAGTCCTTTTTAAAGACCGCTATTGAAGCTACGAGCTTGACATTTCACACCACATTATTCATCAGCATGTTCATCAACAAGGAAATGAGGAAGACTTCTTAAGTGAGATTAGCTGTGCCGCCTCACTACGACCTCCGTGCATCCACCACAGACCGCTTGATGACAAAATGTTTGCGCTTTGAACTTTTCTGAAGTTTTCTAATTTGCAAAAGGTGTGTGTGTGTGTGTGTGCGTGTGTGTGTGCGTGTGTGTGTGTGTGATAGTAAAGCCCAGTGGCTGTGTTTGCATATCACAACAAATATCAACATGTCCCAGACAACCTGGGTCCTGTTGTAATTAAATGAAAATGAGAAGTCTGTGCTTCAGCTGCGATAGCATCACTTTGGGTCGACACTGTTGTTTGTGCTCTGAACAGACTCTAATAAAGATGAAAGTTGGACAAAGGTGTGTTGTGTTACTATTCATCACACTGGCACTCAGTGCAGATTGATTGAATCAGGAGGTTTGGGGGTTGTTTGGCAACACGGTAAAACGGCAGGAAGCGGCGCATTTGTAGATGTCTAACTGCAAACACAATGCTGTTGAATTAAAGGTCTGATTGGTGGGAAATCATTTCGGATGGAGGAGAGTTGTTGCGATATGCTTAAAGCTTTAGTCGGTAATGTATTTAAGAAACCTTTTTTTTATTTATTTGTTGCAGTTCTCTACATACCAACGGCAATCAATAAATCAAATGCTCTGACAAAACAATACAAAAACCTGGCATCTGTGGCTGTCACAGGGTTGTAAATAAGCCAACCAAATATTTAAATCTAGTTCATCTAGTCTCCTCTTGCTGGTTCCTCCAATGTTGCTAACCCCAGCTTTAATTCCTGAAAGAAAACAAAACCAATCGCTCTCCATTTACTACACATTATATTTACCCTGCACCATTTTATTTGAGCGACCGAATTCCAAGTATGTAATCCATGCACGATAACAGTGACACCACAGTGGAACTAGTAGTATTCATGACACCGCTTGGTCCTGTTTATAACGTCCCCTGAATGTTTCCTCACTTCCCCTACAGCTTCTCAGGCACACGTGTTTATATTCCATCGTCCCCCAAGCAGAGGAATTGTTCAAAATACAAAATGCTTATCAGGCGTTTTATTTAAGGATTCCTGCCTGACGTGTAAAATAAGAGAAACACCTTTTTCAAACGGCAACGTAAACCCTCTACTCCGATTGTGTCACCCTCATCAACCGGAGGCGAGCAGGGTGTCGAGTCTGCCAGGTTGTTCTTGTCAAGTCTTTTCTTATCAGGCCCTCGCTTTGTTTCTGTGTCTTGCCGAGTTGAAACCTCGGCTGCTGTGGATGCTCGTGCGTATAACAAGCTGTCTGCGAGCAGCAGGGTTGACGAGGTGGTCGAGGGAACAGGAGATCCTGTCAAACTGAGTTTGATCCTTTTGCCTCCTTACTCCTATTTACATCAATGACACAAGAAGAGCACGTCTCCTGACCGCGGTTGCCAGAACACAGCCCAGTGTTCCACATATACGGCAGCAAAAGTGAACAGGAACCCCAGATTCACTTTGTCTGCTTGGTGTTTCGCCTCACTGTATTTGCGGGTTTTTTTGGCACTGGGGCCGACATTGAAACCTCCGCTGCTGTAGTTCGTACCTTCCTCTTGGATGCATGCTTGGTCGTGCGTGACAGATAGTCAGCCAACGTCCAAACACTGCCGCCCAGAAATGTCCCGAACACAGCAAAATGAAAAGAAAAGAGAAAATACAGGCTCGCACTTCTAGTGGGTCATCAGTTATGAGTTAGAGGGATTACTTTTGTATGAGTCTATGCATTTTATTTTAGGAGAAATCCTGCTTAGTATACCTTCAACACATTTGAAGTCTTGTTTTAAGTCTTTAAAGTGCAGGTGAAATGAAAACAGGAGGATTCATTGTTACTTTGTTGATCCCCTGACATTTCATCCAGCGCCACAAGTTTCTTTTGTGTGTGTATGTAAATTATTGGCCCTATGGTCACATTGTGTTTTTTATGTTTGTAATTCTGCCCTGTTAAGCACTTTATGACTTATGTCTGTGAAATTTTTACTTACTTATCTAGTGAAATATCTCAGATTTTTTACAGACAATGACGTGTCCTCGTGTCTTCAGTGATTGTCTTGATTTCGGCTCTAGTGCCACCATGAAGTTGACATTTGTAATATTGAGTGAAGTGTCTTAACAACTGTTGGATTGTCATAAAACACCTTCAGAGCCATTAAGTTGTATTGGACAACATTTAATTGGTCCAATACAAACTGTATACATGTGATGCTTTTTATGACCAAATATCTGCAAAATGAATCCACCTCAGCTGTACTTTGTGTTAAAGTGCTAATTAGCAAATGTTTGTGTGCTAAACTGAGATGATTGGTAAACATTATACCACATTAAACTAGTTTGCAAAACTACAGAATTTAGTTTATAATATAATGCCAATAGTATTACTTGCCAGCCCATAATCTTATCCCCCTCTCTAAAATGATTTGTTTCCCCTTCAACCTTCACTTTTATCATCTGACAAAGCACAGAAGTGTGAAAGGTTTCGCTCTGTACCATGACGCAATCTCTCTTTATTCAGAGTATGCTCTTTCTTTGTCCCAGCACATTTTCCCTAAATATTCATATGTGCTTCGTGCAAAATGAGATGCAATATGTTGGTCAATCTTATACTACAGTATTATAATTAACGTGGCAATGATTTACTGATGGTGGCACTACTAGTTCTTTTATTATTAAATGAGGACGTTGAGTAGAATTCATTTGGTTTCCCCTCTTTCACTGTTGATTTATTTTTCTAATAAAGGGCTCTGTTGGAACAATTATGATAAAGGTTTGCAGGGGATATTTGTCTTGTGACATCACCACCATATTTGATATTTCCAAAGAGGCCCTCTTCAAATGCACAACTGATGCATGAACACATCCACTGGTCAGCAGTCACAATCCCAGTCAAGCTTCTGTGCGGCAGGGGAAGCGTGACGAGATTCACAGCTGTGCTTGATTCAGCTGCGGGATTAAAATGTATCTCTGCTGAATTGTGTTACATCGGCTCATAACTAAATATTTTTACACAGCGTGTAAGGGAACAAGAACAGGGTTTATTTATTTTTTTCAAACTAATTTATAAATTGATTTGATGAATACAGATTGTTCCAAAAGTGCTTTGGACCACAACGTTCTAAACCTTCTGCATGACTGTGCTTTGGCAGTGATTACAACCGTGGCTACAGGCCAAACGAGCCAGAGATCAACGTCACAAAGTTTTCTGTCCCTACTGCTTTGTGAAAAGCACAGCTTGCAGCCACGCCGGCAGCTCTGTGAGGCTGCAACGTAGGTAACAGCGGTGCTTTGAGCTCAATGCAAACATGCTCATAGTGACGATGCTAACATGCTGATGTTTAGCAGGTTAAAGTCAGGTTAATGCATCCTGTGTTAAGGAAGCTTCTGATAAACATTTCAGTGTATATTATATTCCAGTACTTTCTCATTGCAGTATATTAAAGTGAACCATCATTAGAGCTTATTCATTACGTTTGCTGTTGAAACCCCCAGAATCAAAGTACCAGAGTTTTAGTTCAATGTATTTCCACTTTAAACTGAATGTTTTCACAGCCCCCTTTTTAGAAGTGGTGTTTGAAGTTGTATGACTTTGGAGCCCATTAAATCTATTCAAAAACAAGGGAATCTTAAAAAATGTATGCTGTCATGTTTTTTTCATCTGACAGCAACCCTATGAGAGAGAGGGAGAGACCACTTTGATGGACATTTAGATTTAGAGGGATTTCGTAATGCAATAAAAATAGTATTTCATATTTCTTTCACAACGACATATCTCAGAAAACTAATCATTGCTCATTTCTTTTTCAGGCATGACTGAAGACTTGCAGCTGACGCTTTGTCATTTCAGCTATCTGCACTAAATTCGCAAAGACTACTTTCTGATTAAGGGTTTGATTATTTGACGGGGTTCATTTGTATCCGTCGATATGTAGGATGGATCTGTATATTAATGACGCTGCGAGGGAACTTGAATGATCTTGCAGTCAGGAAAATCGACCTCTAGATTTAGATAAATCTTTGTTTTGCCATAAAACGCCGATGTGAAATTTTTCCGATTGTTTATCCCAGTTAATCACATTCTGAAAAAAATCAAATATGGTAAATTTTTTCATCTGTGAATCCTTCTAACTCCTCCTCCTCCTCCTCCTCCTCCTCCTCCTCCTCCTCCTCCTCCTCCTTCTTCTCTACAGAAGAATATCAAAGTCCTGGCTCAGCACCGGCTGGTTCACTATGACCATCGCCCTGGAGCTGTGCGATAGGATCAATGTCTACGGCATGGTTGCCCCCGACTTCTGCAGGTGAGACAGTGGAGCTGCATGTAAAAACATCATCATCAGCTCACCAACAAGCACCATCACTAAGAGTAGTTCACGCAGTCGCATCGAGGTTATAGAAATTCTTAGCAGCATATCCACCTGATGAGAAAGATTTCAATTGTAAATATATTCAGGCAACTTTATAACTACAATGCGAGTGTGGCTAGATATGTTTTTGAGATGCTTAAATTGCCTGAATATCAGTTTAAAAAGTCAAAACACAGACGAGCATTACAAGTATTGAAACTGATTTTTTTTTTTTACATTTGTGTGCATTTGAGATACGAGAGGGAGAAAAAAGCTTCGGTCTCGCTCTGCTCCATTTTTCTGGCCACCACAAATATCATTACACAGTATGTCAAGAGTGAGAAATGGCTTTGTCGCCCCATATTTAAGGTTTTCTCTAAGGTCTGTATCTGTAGAAAGGCTTCCTTCTTTTAAAGGAGATTCACTTGGTCTAAGTCCCTGCTACACTACTTAAGCTTGTGGCAATCAAGCAGTCTCCCTTTGTTGACCCTGGCTTTACTTTGGTTATATTTGTTTTGTTTGTCACACCATATAGTATTCCCACAGCCCTGTTTTTTCTGGTCATTCATCCTCCGCAGGCAAAGAGTCGAAAAACAACATCTAACAATTGACCAAAACACAAAGTGGATTGATTATCGGTTGCTGAGGGCTGCAGTTGTATTCCCCCAAAAAATTTCAGGCAAAGGATTTCCTGGATGAATTTGAGATAAGACGAGCCTTGTTGCCTTGTTGTTGTAATGTTAATGAACCATAATATCATAATAACCATAATATCAATGTTGTCTCTCAGTGTATCTCATATGTCAAACTTTACATGAGCTTAAAGAAAACATTTGAACCAGAATCTGATGACAGTTGGTAAAAACTGTTTTGTCACTTTCGATAAAACCAAACCACCGAAAAACCTGACAAAGCAAATTATGAGTTTTTAGGTGTTAAAATCTTTTTAGTAATACCTAAAATGTGTTTTTATCTTCAATGGCTGCTTATATAGTTGCTCAAAAAATAAATGTTACAGAGAAATACTTTAAACCAAGTTTTTACTTCTCAGCCTAAGAAGTAGATTTGTCTTAACCCCTCGAGGAGCATTTAATCCTTCTGTTATTGCAAAATATCTGCTAGCGGCCATGTTGAGTATTTGGCAGAAAGAAATGGGATATTGTTTTTTTTGCGGTGTTCACTGTCCATAAATCTCAGAACAGGTTATTTCCTTCTATGTTCACTGAGCAGTTCTACAACACCATGACCATGTAGCAGATACAAAGCTGGTTCTGAAACCGTCTCTCGTTGGCAGAGTTTAATGGTTTGAAATTACAGCACGCATCTCATTTGTCTCAACCAACGCTTTAATTGGGTGATTATACGGACAAGGAACAAATCTTATTAGATTTCTCAATAAAAAAAAGAACAAACTGTTAAATACTATGTATATTTTTGTTCCTGGTTCTGATTGATTAAATACTTATTTTCTATTTGGGGGTTTAGTCACAAATTCGATCATGATGATAATGAGGGAAATGCGGCTTCATTTCTTTGAACAAATGGTCGACTTAAGTAATAAAAGAATTAAAAGACGTACGTGAAAAAAAGTCTTCATCAGATCTTCAATTTCCTCAAGAAGTCATATTATGTAGTATGTCATTAAAAAAGTCATAGTATATTTTATAATATGGTCAATTATTATTCATAAAAAATGTAAAGGAAAAAAGCCGTCAGTACGTCATTAAAGGTGTCCAAAAAAAGTCTTCGTATAGTATGTTATAAAATGTCAAGCATATGTCATAAATGTCATTGTATATACATCATAAATGTGTCATAAAAATAGTTGTAGTACAGTATGCCATAAAAAGGTTATGTTATAGTATGTCATGATTTAGCGCGTCACAAAACTTGTCATAGCAAGGTATGTCTCAAAAAATAAATAAGCGTAGTATGTCATAAAAATAACATCAAATACAAAATATATACATCATTTATTTACTTTAAAGTATGTCAAAAAAGGTCATATGCCATAAAAAGTATGACAGAGAAACTTGAATGGTAAAGAATGTGTCATAAAAAGGTCATCGTACAATATGCAACAAGAAACTATCGCAGAAATGTCGTATTATATTAAAAGTAATTGGATAGTTTGTCATAAAGAAGTGTGCCAAAAAAATGTCAGAAAAAGCATAATAGAACACAGAAAAAGCCATACATGCCATCATGATGACTAAGACGTACACGATTTGATGATGTATGTTGGATAATTCATACTTAAACTTTTCTCTTTTTCATTCAGTGTTGACCTACAGGTGGCATTTATTTAAATGGGCTGAATTTGGAATGCGTAATCCATGCAAAGACAAACAAATGAATGCAAACACTCCCTCTTTCTTTCTCCCTCCGAAGTGAAAAACACTTTGTGGTGCCACATGAAACTCCAGTGACTCATTAAAGCATTTTTAAATGTCAACTTGTCCCTCTTCTCTCACTAACGCTGCAGGGAGCCTCAGCACCACTCCGTCCCTTACCACTACTACGAGCCCCGTGGTCCAGATGAATGCGTCATGTACATTTCTCACGAGCGTGGGCGGCGGGGCAGCCACCACCGCTTCATCACGGAGAAACGGGTCTTCGCCAACTGGGCGCGGACTTTTGACATCCACTTCTACCAGCCGGACTGGAGTCCCCCGCCTCTCCCAGCTAACCGGACGCTAGAGGGGACGGTCACCGCGACGCCCCCGGTACCCCAGAAGACGTGACCTGCGTTGGGGGGGTGAAGAAGATACTTTAGAGATTCATCTAAGAAAGGACTGAGGATTGGGAATATTTGTATAGAGGGGCTACTGGACCCTTAACAAGAGAGGATACAAAAAAAATAGCTACCACAGAAGAAGAAGACTGAGTCTTGTTCATCCTGCTGGAACATTTGTTATGAACATTTCTCCAGCTCCACCACTGCATCTCCAGCAGTGTGTTCCGTTCACTGCGGTGAGACAGTTCAAAGTTGTACAACTTTGTTAAGTTTATACAAGGAGGCAACATCATAACACTCCACTCTCAATGCATGCAGTGTCTTACTGTGGATCCTCTTTGTGTGTGTGAGTGTGTAGGAGTGTGTGTGTGTGTGTGTGTGTGTGTGTGTGTGTGTGTGTGTGTGTGTGTGTGTGTGCTGTATGTTTACCTGAGGGATCGCAGAGGGTACAAACTTGAGTTTGGGCTCTCCACAAAGCCTCTGTTGGATGAAGGATCGATGCAGGATTCACTGCTTATACAGTTCACTGACAGAAAAATAGCATTACAATGCCTGTAATCTAACGATGTAGTGCTGGAGACAGTGTAAACTGAATACCAATAGTGTAGTTGAATTTGAAATGTGAATCATCGCTGGTGAGATTCATATTCATCTGCGGTTTTCAAAGATTGAGAAGATCAAGTTGGATGAGATTCTTTACTGAGACTCCTGTGTCGTGCAACAAAGGCTCAAACTCCTAAAAAAGCAGGAATAAATCTCAGTCCTGACACATTTTTTACCACCTTTCAGGTGTGTGCATTGTAAACTCACACAAGTCAAACCTTTACAATGCAGCGCCTCTTGACTGAGTGACACGCGTGTCACATTGATTGGATGGTACGTATGTATCATAAGGCTTTGTCGGCTCCCGTCGCCACTTAATTGCGCGATTTATTTAGCTACAAGCCGGATTTCCATGTAAATGCACAGCCTTGTCACACAAGACAAGTGGGAGATTAAAATCGAGAGCAGGGATGCAGCAGCCCCATCCATCCCACTATCCAGTATTTATCTGCTGCCTAGCAGGAGAATTACACCGTTTTTTTGTTAAACTGTGTATGTGATCTGTCAGTCTACACTCTCGCTCTCCTTACTGTGTTTTATGTGCACTCTCCTCTCATTTGATGGAGTATATACTGCTTGTAGACTGCCCCTTCCTCTATTTGTGATCCTCTAATCCCCCCCCCCACCCCACCCTTCTCTCCATGAATAAAAAGCAGGTGTCAGTCTGGAGAAAGACGTGTGGTTATCTTAATGATTGATCCCGGTGCTAACTCCCTATTGATTTTGCCCTCATCGCTGTAATGTGAGTAATGAGAGGAGGGATGCTGTGGGTCAGAGACGTAGGTGTCTCACACCACGAGAACGTGTTTCATATCACGTTTCCCTGGCAGAGACGAGGAAGCGATTGCTACTCGTATACATCACAAACAGCTGCAGGAGTAGTGCCCCGAGAGTCCTGCTGCTGACTTAGTGCTGGAGCCGAGGCCAAGAAATGCGTTTTGTTTTGTTTTCCAGAGACTCGTCTGTGAATGGCTCTGCACAGCGGTCTGTATTAGCACAGAGATGAGCACTTGAATATTTTAGTTGTTTGCCTAATTGACTTGAGTCATAGTATGTCGTTCTGCAGCTACCGGCTATTTTCATTTTAGATTAATTGTTTAGTCTGTAAAATGTGAGAAAATAGTCGAGGTGATATTTTCAGATTGTTTTGATATTCAATAGGCGGTGTTATAAAACTGACTAGTAAAATGACGAATCATTTCGGGCATTGCTGTTAATCTGTTATCTTTTTCGAAATGTATCATTCCAACTCAATAAAATACTTTTTATCAGTACTCCTGCATTCAGCAGTTTCTATGTAACAATAACATGGTAAAAATGTGTGTGTAGTGCCCCCCCCCCCCCCACAGACATGAAGATGAAACATGGTTTTGTGGAGGATGTGAGGCCAGTGACTCACCTTCACCCTCCACTGACAGCAGCCGCCATTTTTACTTTTCAATCTGGTTCTTCCCGTCTGGTTGTGACATCGGGCTGTGTCACACTGAAATAATAATGAAAGACAGGCGGCGGCGTTACAAGGCCCTTCCTCCCCAGAGCTACAATAGATCCCCGACTGTCTTCGTGACTGAGTGTTTTTGAAGATAGTACTGCTACAAGAGCGGAAGGTAAAGTAATTACAGTAGATCAAGGTAATATCAGATCATGAAGGGAAAGCCAAGTATTCCTCAGAGGGTCATGAACACTTTTATTAGGCAGTTGAGCCAGATCAATAAAATGTACTTGATAGGCATTTAGGAGGATTGACAGCTCATAAAGTATAATATCAAAAACTATGAACAGGGCTGAAAAATAACAATGTGTTTCTCTTTATCCTCTTTCAATATACACATAAATACTACCAGTTATCACAACACTGGGTCTGGAACTATTATTTTCATATCAGTTTTTTTATTTGTATTAATTGATAAACAGTTTTGTCTGCAACATGGTTTCTGCAGGATTACCAAGTTAAATAAGACTATGTAATGTAACGCCTGTTTAACAGTCGGCCATGTCCTAGAATTATTTTTTATATTGTCTTTTTCTGTACATGCCAGCAGTATAAAACATAATTTACAATTATATCATTAATTACATCTATGTGACCTGATACCGATGGTGCCGACTGAAGCTGAGGACGATAACCTGATGAAATGCCTCTCCCAAGTGTCCCACAGCCCAATGTGACATCATGTCTGGTTTTGTCCAATCAACAGTGTAAAAAAAAAAAAACGTCCCAATTTAGGAAAAACATGAGTTAATCATCAAAATTGCTAAAATGTTACAACAGAATGATAATTTGTGATGGCACCACATGATACACAACTTTCTATTCCTAGAAACTAATTGTACTAGCTTTTTCAGAAGCTTTCATTTAAATGTTCTCACTTGTCACGCAGATGGCTGCATGTGATGACAGGTGTATGACAGGTGTATGACAGGTGTGTATGACAGGTGTATGACAGGTGTGTATGACGACCATGAGATGTGGCTGAAAGCTCCGGGAAAAAAAACCTGAGTTAAGATGTTTATGCCATGCAACGTTAATACATTAAACTAAATAAATTCACAAAACAATCTGACCTCAAGGTTTTCTAAACACTTTAAAGACTTTAAAAAACAATCGACTGTCTACTGTTTTCAACATACGAAACCATTCATATGCTTAGAACACAGTGTTTGTCTCAGTTGAATCTTCTTTGGTTTATTAGTTTATACTTTGTGTAAAATTGACTTTGTATGAATGAATAAAACATTGAAATTATGCAACCAGGAACAGAGACATGAAGCCGTTTGTATTTAAGGGCTTTCTGTCTTAGCGACCATCATTAAAATGTGACCCTCGCTCATCTTTTTGAAATTATTTTTAGAAAAAGCCACATCTAAATTCAACACTACATTAAACAAGCGCTGCCGAGCATGATTTATGCCAGTTATTGTTGCAGATGAGAATGAAAATCTGTGACTGAAATTACTTACACTATTCCTGGCAATGATTGACATCACAAAGGCTCACCGACATGCAAGCAGGAACTTCAGAGTTTCCATGGAAATTGGACATGTCGGGCGCACACACCGTCTCTAAACAGCATGTGTGTGTGTGTTTGTATCATTAAATTTAGCAGGCTGTCACATGGGACTAATGTCGACGTTGTTCTACTTCAAAGTCAACAAGCGTGTGCGTGCTCACCGGTGAATACCGACGCCGCTCCGTCGTTTGAACAACCTGTGTGACACATTCAGAGCATCCTGCCCGACTCTTCGACAGGAAATCTCTCTCTCTGCCTCTTTGGAGATGGCTGCTCTATTATTGTCCTGTCACTGGGTCTTCTCCCCACCAAGTCAGGTGTGAAGGAAAACAGACACGGATCTCGATTAGCATATAGGGGGAAACCATATTGACAGAGGAGACGGGAGAGTGTATTAAATTCCGTCTGCGTAAGAACGAGGAGGCGCAGAGGAGATGGAGTCAATTTTGAAGTGGGTTTAAAAACAAACAAATCCATCTGAGATAGGTTGGCTCTAATTTTGATTGCATCTGCCGTCAGCCTGCTATTCACGGATTGTATGTTGAGCCTTGGATCCCATGGCTGCTCTGTCTTTTGAAATAAAAGACTGGACACATTTTTAAAAGCCTCTCTGGAGTGTTTGAAATGTTTCCAGTAAGAAAACAAAAGAGCAGGTGTGTAAGTCAGCTCAATCGGTACCGATTTCAAGGATGCGTTTGTGGTATAAAATAAGCTTAGGCTGAGCTCTGCAAGGCATACCTTCAAGGGTTGGCATCAGTAAAAGCAGATCTTGTGTTTTTATACAGTATTAGAATAATTAAGAAAGAAAAAACGACAAATCCATCTTTGAGTCAGTGTTTCAACTTTAATCAGGGTATCAAAATCCTTCGATTGAAGCAATAAAATGATCTCGCTCTCTCTGAAAGGAAATAGGAAGAAGAAATAAGCGTTGCATAAATAATGCGACAGAAAAGGTACTTTGGGCAGCTGAGGCAGCAGCTGCATTCCGATACATATGGTTTCATTTCCAACTCCATCTATTTTCCACTTCAGCCGCGAGGGACAGTGGGCGGGTCCTCACGCCAAGAAGCAATGACAAACTACCTCAGGTTCAATCCATATGCTTGGAGCATCAGTCACCCCCCCCCCCCCCAAACGATGAGTCTAATGCAGAGTGGTTACACATGCAGGGAAAGGTAGAGGGGGAGTAAAAAAAAAAAGGAGGAAAACACGTCCCAGCACAGAGGAGATTCATTTGGGACGGCTGGCGGCTTACTAGGTTATCACTCACTTAACGCTGCTGTAGCGCGAGACGTGGAATGGCCGGGGAAATAGCTGTCCATCACCCAGAATACAATCAGCGGAGTGCACGGCTGGGGAGCTAATGGATGTTTCCACAGGGAGGGCAATTTGGTGAATGGGAAAGTGGATGGGTCCATCATGCGAGATGGGATTATGTGCGATTGTTATCCTTCACAAGCGTGATATGACAGTCAAGGGGTGTAATGTATATGGACAAGGGAGACATTAAATAGTAATCTCTTCACAGCCCACTCACAGTCCCACACTTTCCTTTTTCTGACCGAGCAGACGTTCTGAGTAGCACTTAAACAAAAAGGGCTTCTGCTGCTGATTTATGCAGAGTAGCACGCTCTCAGAAAGAAATTAAATTCTTATCTGCAGACTAAATTCAGTGCATTTTTATTTTTTACCAAATCAAATCAATTATGGAATGGCTTGAAAAAAACAGAACTTTTGACACAAATATAAATAATTATTTGAAGTCCTTGTCAAAAAGACTACACAACACAGTTTAAAGCCAAACTGCTAGTGGTAACAAAAATGTACAATTTCATCAGCATAGAGCAGTCATCCAAAACCAAAATAAAAAAGGCACCAATTGCATCACACAGTTCCTGGCCAAGCAGTTGTGGTGCCATACATCTTCCTTTCCATTTTCAGGAAAAGAAGCCCGTCGGGGAAAGCGCACCTCTAATATGCCTGCAGTAAACGCTCCAGATCTGCAGCCGTCCTCAGATATCCAGCGGCGTAAACGCTGTGGCCTCAGAAGATGTGTTTGAGGTGCTTCATGCCGTACGTCTTGAAAAACACCAGGAGGATTAGAGTCCACAGGCCCAGGATGAAGCCATCAGGAGGATGCCAGTCTCTCTGCTTTGGTTTCTGAGGGGAGAAGGGGGGGGGGGGTGAGGCAAGGTGGGGATGATGCAGGAGAAAAGCGAGGGAAAGCAGGGGGGGGGGGAGGGGGGGAGATTGCAGGTTAGCAGTAGTACATTTCTTCAGTTGAGGCCACTGCTGATTGTTCCGTCAGTCACACAGGCAGGCGCCGAATCAAAAATGCACTCGCTTTATCTCTTCACACACTATCTGCTGTCTCTCACACACACACACACACACACACACACACACACACACACACACACACACACACACACACACACACACACACACAAACACAAAAGATTCACACAAAGAGCTCATCAGTACACCTCCCCTGTTTTGTGTTTGTCCCATTCACTGCCACATCATCACTTTGTGTATGATTATACTTTTAAATCTCCCCCATATTAAACATGCATCTCACAAGCAGCACATTTATATGCTAATGCAGCGACAATATTCTGCAGAGAGAGATGAGATTCAACCTCTAAAAAAAAAAAATCTGCCTAACTCCTCTGGTGGCAACAAAGCTATGGATAGCCTGCGAGGACGCACTTAAGAGATTTCTGCTATGCCTTGCTATACATGCCGCCATCACCCAGTCAGAAAAGGCATCCCCAAAACCCCAAGAGACACAGCATGCCCCCCAACTCTGCCTGAGACGCATACTGTACACACAGCATACAGTACAGTCAAGCTGCCACACAGATCCTCATCCCGTGTCCCTGTAGTTTGGTAACAGTACCTAGTGTACAGTTACTCTTTCTGAAGTACATCCATACTTGACGCTCACACACACAGCAGTAGGAGTTGGAGCCAGGCTGACAGCAGACTGATGGGCCCTGGAAGATTAGACGCTGGTCCAGGGTCATTATTACACTTAGTAAACACTGCAAAGGTGAGTTTATGGACTCAATCGCTAGTTTCATGTCTTCTTCAATGCAGCACAATGTTCATTTAGTAAATGATGGTCCCATTTGGCTTGGCTACCTTGTGAATGACAAGCTGCTGCCGGGGCTTTGTCCGGTCAGGGAGTCGATTGCGTTTTTTGTCTTTGAACTTTTAAGTACATGAAAGTTATTTGTATTTAGGTCACCCTAAAATTCATTATTCAGCATATGGCTGTACTTTCACTTATAGTTGCCAAAACAACAACAACATGTAACAACCAAGAACAAAGATGGCGGCGGCTAAAATGCCGGACTCGAGGCTTCAAAACATGGATGTATGAGAGAACTACATATACGTAGCGTTGTATTAATAAAAGACAAGTAATGCAAGCTCATGGTGTAACGTCTGGTCACATCTATTCACAATTTTGGAGAGACTAGTTAGCCAGTGAAAACTTCTAAACTAGTCTACAGATTCAGACATCCCTGGCTTATGTGGCCAGAAATTAATGAATGCAGCTTAAGATACCACACTCAAGTATCACTCATTGAATTTTAATGCCCAACATCATCCCCTAATTCCTTCATTTCCACCGGGATGAATTTTAAATCTCAGCACAGTTCAGTTGTTTTGCAGAACAACAACTCAGAAGGCACTGTTCTGGTACTACAGCATAGGCACTACAATACAACCAGGGTGTACCTTATTTAAATACGGTGCATCATTCTGATGAATGGTGGGATGTCAGTGTTGAAACTGTCCAATTGTCTTGCAATCGATACGTAAATTGACCTGTAGAACTCAATCGGACATTCATATTTTGCTGAATTTCCCTCTTTATGAGAGGTTGAGGAGTACTGAATTGGCATATGCACAATGGACAGTACTTGTGAATATACAAATAGGAGACACATATTGCAGAGTGTGTTAAATATGCGCAGCATCTGAAATTACCACACCAATTAAGTGCCAAATGTGCTTTTGGCAGCTAACATCTTCACAAAACGTGTTGAGAACATTTGAACACCTCGGTTATATTCAAACTCTCCTTCCTGAACATCAGCCAAACCACGGCTCCGTCTCAAACAGGTATCATTACATGTTTCTTAAAATCATGAATAATTACTACTTGTAATACTACTTGTAATTACTACTGGCTGGTGAAAATGTCCTACTACTTTAACAGCTCTTGGTAAATGAGGCTAAAAGTTAGCTTCAGGAGCCGTGTGTGGCTGGACTCATGCCTCACGGTCCACTCAGGGCTGCCTTTTCAACACAAACTCCAGGTTTACGCAACAACGCTGCCATTTTCTAACTTAGAAAGACTGAAAATAGCAGTCGAATTGGATTACTTCTGACCCCGAATGTATTTAACAGCTCAATCAAGACAAATCAATGGAGCTTCACTGCCAGGCAGAATGCTAAAGCAGAGACAGCTATAGGGCATTTGAGCCGTCAGTGTTGGGTCAGAGCTGGAGGTCCAAGGCAAAGAGCTTCTGACTTAAAGCTGCATTCATAATGCAGATGTTACCCAATATGCTTTGCTTGTATTACATTTGTATTGGCCAACTATGCAATAACCACATATAAAATGATATCGGAGGAAAAAAAGAAGCCTGAAGAAGTTAAATTCAGGCTTAGAGGAGCTGCGGCACATCAATCACATTGTGAAACGGGCCGATCCTCCAGACTGCCACGGGCACTTCTCCTACATACATTATATCTACAGTAGATAGTCTAACAGACACCAAGCTGCAGGTTATGTGGTGGAACGAACTCAGCTGCTCACAGACTGTTGAAGCACCAAGACAATGAAACTCTAAACATAAAGGGACGTCTTTCTTCAGCGCTGGATTCGATGGCGCTTTTGTGACAGAAACTACAGAAAACATGTCCGACGTCAGAAAAGCACACGTGAAAGTCAAAAGGCCCTGAAAACCTCAATGAACTCCTTACTATGAATGATGGGAACCAACCTGACCACAATACTAGAATATACTAGAATATTTCAGGTGAAAATGCCTTTGTCCATCATCTGTATTGTGAAAACAGTGGATTTCCACACAGTCGGAGAAGTAAAAAGGGTAATTCCTGGTCATAGTTCAGTAATAAAATTCAAGCCCACTCCGGGTTTATCTCCGCTGCTGCTGCTGCTGACAGCGCTGTAAGCCAAAGATGTATTCACATAGGATGAGAGAGAAGAGGAGTTTTACCGTCTGGTTCAAAAGTACTGAGGAAACTTTTTTTTGCTTTGAACGAGCGAGAACGATCCGCAAAGCCCTGCGTCACTCGGCCCTCCGTTTCCATCAAAGCTAGTTTTGTAGTTCATTTAGGTCAATTAGAGAGAAGACTCTGTTTGCAGAAGTTTATAGCCCGCCATGTTGGTATCATGCATTGCTATGTGTACAATGATGAAAAGGACAGGGATTCGACTGACAAAATGTGATGTGAATGGTGGGGAATGGTTATTATATTTTAACGGTGTATGAATGAAGTAAATGACAATGCGACAATGTAAAAGAGGTCGCTCGTATTAATGAACCCACCGTGAAATAACACCTGAATCTGCAGCTCGCCTCGGTTTTAAGGAGCTTTATAGAGTTTCAGCTCATAGCTCAGAGCCAGTTCTTTCCCACCACTGTCGCGTAGTCTTTGGTTGTAGCAGGCAGCCGTTTTCTGAGAAAAGCTCTAACAACCCACTGTATACAAACTTCATATAACAATCCCCGATATTAGATTCAAGAGAACTCAAAAAGCACATTTTGCAGGCATGGTGTCAGGTTGGCTTAAAGGCTTTTTTTATTTACACCACAAACCAAATCCTAACATATAGGGATGGGTATCGTTTGAATAATTACGATACCAGTACCAATACCTGTACCCCTATCGTGATAACAAAACTAATGGAGAACATTCGATAACTTTTTTCTACTTCATTCAATACCCATCATGTAGAAATATTCAGTTGCGTTAAATACCACCAAATCTGTTTTTCATCAGACACCAGATAGCCATATTTTTGAACATCTTGTTGGTATCTCGGCACATTGGACTGCCAACTCCTTCAAAAACACCACGCCACAGACGGGTTGTTTGGGTTGTAGCTGCTGCAGTCGTGTGCCAATCGCACGTCGTATCAAGTCAAAGAACGCTTTGACTCATTTTCTTCTAGATCTGGCTACAAAAAGGATCGAATGCAAGGTATCGTTTGACTGGAATTTGAAGTTTCAATACTACTGGGTTACTTTGGTCGATACCTTAAAAAGGTATCTAATACCCATACCCAGCCCTACAGTTTAGAACGGGTCGATTTTGATCCGTCTGTTCTAGTTTAGCTGAAACTCCCCAAATCCCAATTAAACTTGACAGCATGCTTAAGTTGTCGTCCTCAATGTTTTACGGTCAGACGGACACAGAGCTATGACAGCAGTGCTCTGTCCCACTGAGCCACACAAACAGATGAATACTGATCTGACAGTTCCGGCTGCCATCGCACAGCCACCGATTCCAAACAGCACAAATGCGGTCCAAAGCATGTATTCAATGTGGGGTTATTTTTGCTCTCACTACTACACTACATGCATCAGATCTGTGTTGCATAACAAAATTAGGGTTGAGATACATTCGGCTAAAGCATTGGTGACAAAGAGGCCGGCAGGAAGACAAGGAGAGGAGCTGAGGGTTAAACATCTGGAGGACGAGGCAGAACCCCGCAGGGGATATTCAGAAGAGAGGACTGGGAGCGCGTGGCCATTGGGGGCAGTTGACCTCCATGACAATGGTAGGCAGAGGTGTGTGTGTGACTCTGTGTGTGACTGTGTGTGTGTGTGTGTGTGTGTGTGTGACTGTGTGTGTGTGTGACTGTGTAAGAGCAAGCCTCTTGGGTAAGGAAGAGCAAAGGGAGATGGATCGACTGTGACAGGAAGCCACGTCAGCACCGCCGGCAGAGAGGGGAGCATATGTCAAGAGGGAAGACATTAGAAGAGAAGCAACATTTAGTCAGAGGACAGAGGGTAAGAACTACACATTTTTCAACAAGTTAAATGTTTTTCACTTTCATTTTCACTATCAAATGATGTGATCATTTCTTTAGTATGTAAAATGTAGCCCGACTGTTTATGTCTTTAGTGAACAATCTTTTTGGTTATTAAATAATTGTGATCAATATAGACGTATAACGATCAACTTAAGAGTCTTTTGCTATTTTTGACTTGACTTTGACCGCCTTTTGTTCCCGACTTCAATCATATCTTCATTTCTGTACCGACATTTCTTTGAAATTATTAACCTACACATACAACGCTACCCATATATCCGTAAAAAGCTAATATCCTGCCCATTTATTGGTCTAGAGCTGGTATACACTGTGAAAGAATTCTGCATGGCAAGTTTCCAAAGTCCAAGGTGAAGTCCTTGAATTGCTTCTTTTGTCTGAGCAGCAGCCCACACATTCATTTCATAATTCTATAAAACAGAGAAAAGCTGCAGATTGTCACATTTGTGAAGCTGGCTGAAACCAGCTAAATGTTTGGAGCCTTTTCTTGATAAATGACTTCAGCAGATAATCTTTCATCACAATTGCTTATTTTCTGTTGGCCAACTAATTGCTTTAATGACTAATTGATACAGCCCTAAATTTAATAACTACTTTGAATATCAAATTTGTCTAGCCTTGGATAGAAATCAAGACCACGACAAATGGAAACAAGCGTGCTCTCTTGAATGAGAGACTTTCACCGACACAAAAAGAGAATGCAGCTTATTCAGAAAAAAGAAACCGACATGAGGGAGGCAGAGGAAAAGATATTAGCCACAGAAAATGAGAGTGAGGAGCAGAAAAGACGGGAATGTCACATCCCACTACCAAGGACAGCGTCTTAGACTCAGGCAGCCTGCCTCCATTACACACGATTGGTGTTGCGTATTCAATTCACAAGTAAGATCAATTAACGGCTACCCATCTGATTGATCGGTGCTAATTAGCACGGCCGTGCAGGATGCTAATGGTCGTTGAGGGAGGTCGGGAACGCTCTGCCAAACACGAGCACTCCAAGGTCAGAACTGCAGCAAATTCATGTTGATGACAGAACAGCTGCCATTGTGTTCTGCCAGGACACTCCATTGTATTGCCCGGACATTTAAGTGCTAGGACAGCAGCGCGTGTATCATTCTCTCATAAAGCATGTTTTAGCTTATTTGCTTATTATCTTTAATTACTGAGCACAAGCAGCATAGCAAAGCTAAGTCAGAGGGAGAGCTCGTCGGAGTGGGTTTGGCCTGTGATCCACGCGATCCCAACATCCCCTTTTGAAAAATAGACAATGTTGCCGGCTCAGTGAGGAAAGGGAGATTTGGCAACGGTTGGTAGGGAGGAAAAGCATTCGTTTTCAGTGTTTCTATTTTCAATTCTGTGGAGCCATATGGTGTGGCGTCAAGCTGGCAAAGGAAGAAATAACAATTTGACGCAAAAGACCAGGACTTACAGCAGCGAGGCACGGGGAAAAAAAAAAGCTAAATACACAAGGGAGTTGAAGAAAAAGGAGCTCCTTCTAGTTATTTTCAGAGCTGTGATTAGGTGTTGGCAACGTGATGACATGTGCGAGGTTGGGGGAAAAAAAGGTGGCAGGAAGAGGAGACTCACCCTGTCACCACTAGCAAGACAACTGCCAACAGTCACTGACAGGACATTAATCAACTCCTCACATACAAGCTTCCACATACAGAATTAGAAGAAGTTTGTACACAGACCCCGTGTAGCACAGGCTTATATATCCACCGTCAGTAACAAGACTTTTCTATTCACAAGCCGTGGTCTGGTCTAGTGGCAAATGGGTTTCTTAGAAGATGAACACAGTAGGAAAATTAGTTTTTGTTGGAGGCACAACTGAAATCAGACCACTAGAGAATATTCTAGACATCAAACCATATGAGATTCAAACACATCTAGTTCTTCAGATGAGTGCATCTGATCAGCGGCAACAAAAGACGCCACCAGCGTGGCATGAAAACAAAGATATCTCAGAGAGTGCGTCACACAATATGACAGCTAATCAACAAGAGGAGAGCTGTCAATAGGCTTTATGGACATTGGTCATTCTGCTGCAGTGCTGATGGATTATGGTGATAGGGGGGGGGGGGGGGATGACTCAGTCTTCATGACTCCCATCCTCAACACAGCGGGAGCGCTAGCCGATAATCGAAATCTCTGACAGGGGTCGTCGGGTCGATGAATGTGTTTGTGTGTTGTTCATGTGGGCGCATTTAAAAAGCGGAGGGGGGGGGGGGGGGGGGGGGTAGACAGAAAAACATGTACAAAGAGAATGAAGAGAATGAAGAGACAAAAATAAAAGAGCGAGCCGAGATATGAAGCCAAAGCAGCAGACGGCGGAGGGGTGTGTTTGTGTGCGAGCGTAATTGCTTCTGTGCATTGAAAATGACAGACTCTGTATACTCTCACGTGAACAGAAGATCTGAAACCGGCCTGCATTTACCAGGCTTTTGAGGCAGTCCTCAGCGATCAATTTTCAACCCAGTGCCGCTGGGTGTGGAGACCCGTCCTGTTCCCCATCACAATACTCAATAAGCGTCTGACAGGGCTCAGGCCTGTGGTGACCTTCATTTCTCTGGGCCAACTGACTGTGACTCCTTTATATACACCAAAGTCCATGTTGATTCCAGAGGATTGTTTCAGATTTTATTTTTTTAACACTTACTTGGTTCAGCTGGATCTGACCTTTGTTATCAATATTGTAGACCATTGTTCTGGAAACGCCACTAAACAGCTGCTTTGATCCACTGCTTTGGCTCTAAAATCGCACGGCCAGGTTATACACTTTGTCTTTATATATTTATACTTGGCCTTAGTTCAGCAACTGAAATTACTCGGGATGCGTTTAAGCATTTAAAGCAAGACACTATCGCTCAATTCTCACATTTTCCTCAGCAAAAAACGTATTCAAATAATAAGGTGTTGGAACACAGCTAACCAGCTCTGCAGCCAAAATGGTAATTAATATTGGTAAATTCTCCATTATATTCACCAGCTAGTCACTAACTTTGGATGTCTGCTGCTCGGTGCTTAGCGAGTAGTGTACTGTGGGTTTAAAACAACGTTAAGAGTGAATCAAAACATTCAATCCAACACATCTACAGCTGAAACTATTTCCACAGAGTTGAAACAGCCCTTCTCTGACGTATTCTCGTATTGTAAGGATACGGCATTGGATAATACTGTGTTGATGGTCATGTTAATGTATTTAAGAGGCAGCTGAACCCCAAATGTAAGCACCACTAATGTCTGCTCTTGCCTGAGGCAAGATTAATGTGACTTCTTTACTTTTCTGAGGCACAAGTTGAAAGGGAAGCATAAAAAAAAAGTATTAAAAGGCTCTAAATGGAAAATCTTACAATAGTGATACAGAAGACCCGAGACCGTGTATTCTGAATGCAGAGCACACGCTCTAAAGGTGGAAAGAGGAGAAATAGGTGTTCATTTGTGAAGGTCGGCCCAACTGCAAGCCGCAATCTATTTGGGAATGAGGTGAATGCACAATTCCTCGCCACAATCCTGCCTATCCATTCTGCTGGATTTCACGGTGGCCCCTCCACACTGAGACCAGGAGGCACTTGCATTTCACACCTAGAGCTGTCACCATGGAAACGACACAAAGGCATCCGTTAGTGGATGTTTCACATCATTTCTGTTCCGTGTCCAAATTAAGGAAAAACCCGTGGACACCCTTCGAATAACAAAAAACACAGGAGCCAGAATAAACGCTTTCCCACGCAAAAAGCATGAAAGATGACAAACATGAAAAGCAGAAGTTCCATCCCAAATAAAACGTCGGGGTTTCATCAACGTGGAACTCTTCATGTGGTTTTAAGTGTCCTCGAGTGACCCTGGTGTTTGTGTGGGACTCTTACCTGATGGATTATCTCAGACACTGGCAGCTGGTCCACATACGAGTAAGTCTCTTTTTGCAGCTCTCCAGTCGCAAAACTGAAAGACAAAAAAAAAAACACACAACAGCACTCTGTTAGCATTAGAGCTCCAAACTCCCTGGCCTCCTTAACTACCCATGATGCACTTTGGTTATTTTTTTTTTTTTTAAGTTTAAAAAAAATGAGTAAACAGCAAAGAAGCAATCAATCAAATTTGATTTATACTGCGTCTCAGTCGCTAAGATTAGTCCTCTGATGGTGCATCATCTTGGTGGCTCTTTGCCAGTTTAAAGAAATATAAACGAAAATAAATTCTGCTTCTGCTTTGCCTTTTATTGTGGCATGAGCAGTGAGGCAATAAATTACCTGAATCCACAAAGAACAGTGGAAAAGGGTTTCTATAAGAGGGTCACGAAGAACGCAGAATAATGATCAATATGCTACTCTGGATTGCAACGCGTTTCAGAATCTCCAATTTACCTGAATCAGTCTGTACTACCACCATTGGGCGGTTATAATGGACATGTAAACACGGTCATGATATGTAGCCTTGGGTCTGATCGACAACTCAACCCATTTAGAATTGCACTCCTGTTGACGCAGCAGAATCAGAAATATCTTTGTTTTTCCACGCATTCTTCAACCTGGTCAAAACCTAGTGCCTAGATTACCCACAATGCCACTCCACAACCAACAGATGTGTCCGAGATTCAAGCTAGCTGCGCTTGTAGCGGCCTCAAGCGGAGATGAGGAGCGTGCTGCAGAGGTCTGGTAAGCTCACTTCTTTCTAACTCGACACCAACAGATATTTCTCCCTTTCAAACTTGTAGTCCTCCGCACCAACCGAAGCTAATTCAAGTGGCATCACTTGAGGCAATTAATCAGACTTCAGCTCCAACAAAAGGCGCTACACTACGTTTTTTTTTCAGATATTTAGCAGCACTCCCCAATGCCTGCAAACAAACTGATGTGTGAAATCAGTGATTCAAGTTGTCCAATGGAGTATGCATAAGTAATATCAAGGTGAAATGTCATTAAGGAACGCAGTTAGAACAGCGCCTTAGGAGGCACTACACAAACGGTGAAGTTTAATTGCGTATTAAATCTTCTTACATAACTAGAATTTATGAATACAACAGGGAACAGTTATATTTGTAGAGTCCTGACATGGTTTGATATTATTTCAGCTGTCCCTTTGCCTACTTTACGTTGCAGGAGCCAAAAAAACGTCCTAAAAATATGAGTGAGAGAGTGAGTTTCCTCACTCTCAGCTCCTCCAGAAGCCTCCTCTCTTAGCGTATTTAAAAGCATGCCCTGAAAGAATGAAGTCATTTGTGGTTCAGAGTCTTGTTCATGGACACTGAAAAAGGTAAGCACATGCCCGTTAATGGATAGATATTGTTAGCGTGAGACAAGCTGTATTAAACCTGTGACCTTTAAAGACACAGAACTGGCTATGCAGTCACAGAGCCGTCCTGCTTCCATTGTTGTCCAAAAGCAATTAAAAAAAAAAGCCCTAATGAGCCACACTGGGTTACATGTTCCATCATTACAATGAACACAAGGACTGTAATTAACTTTGAGTCAACCCCATAGGCACCATGTTGCTGCTGTAAATACTCACTAGAGCACCAAATCCACATCTGAAAATAGTATGACAAACAAATACACAGATTCACTCCCGTTGTATTTCGCTGCGACACTACAGCGCCCGGCTGTTTCAGGCTTACTTGCTGAGCCTTTTTAGAGATGGAACTTTATATTTGTGAGTGTTTTTAAAGATTCAGTGAGGATGAACGGCTCCCCGTCATTGCTTTTCTGCTCCATACCTATTGGAATGATAACTTTCATCAGACAGATCTTAGAGGAACAGTCTCTGAGGCCACGGTCTACGTTTCATTAACTAGGTGTTCTTGTAGGTTTACCATCATCTGTGTTCAACAACATAAAAGCAAGGAAACAGTTCAACCACATGATGAACCCAATTCATCAATGTGGATTCACCACTATTGTGATGTCCCGTTTTTTAAAATGCTTGAATCCTTCTGAGACTTTGTTTCCAACATCACAGTCGCACACACAGAGTCAGGAAGAAGACTCTCAGCTAAAGGTCACAGTGGAGTGGCGGTTCGACTGAGAGGCTGTCTTTGGCTAATCAAAGAAAGTTCAGGTCAGACAGCTGCTGACAAAGTGGGCCATATCCCAGAGTGAGCCACCACTCGCTGTGTGAAGCAACCTGTTCTTCCTCTTGCTCTTAGTTACTTTTGTTCAAATTCTCTCTCTCTCTCCGGCTTTTGGACCCTTGCCCTTCCTTCTTTATCCCTTTTTTTATTCAACTCCAGTTCTCTTCGAGTCTTTCTTCTCACTTAGGTCTGTGCGGTAGGGCAGAAGTTGCTCTGACAGGCAGGAACAGAGACGGAAGAAAAAGCAGGCAGAGCTCTATGTGCACCGAGCCTCTTACTGCCAGTGGAAATGTGTCACTGAGCACAGACGACTCACCGCCATTTCCCCACTTTTTCACTTAGCATAAGAGATGAACTCTAATTCGATTCAAACCACTTCCTTCTTTATTTTCCATATAAATCTTTCAATCCACTTAGCTGACTCTAATGGATGCATCTGCTCCTCCACACCTCCAGCTCTGGTGTCACTGCTGCCTCCAGCTGCCATCTTTAGGTCAAACTAATTTCTTCTTAACATCTGCTCTTACTAATGACCCAAGTGGAATTCGTAGAGGCTGTCCAGCGCTGCAGGTCACAAATTCCATTAAATGTACTTTATTACTGAAATGTGCTATTAAGTCAGCTTTAATTTGATCATTGATATTATCCTTGGAGCTTTGTGACCCACAAGATGACATGTTTTGGTCAACAAGTACGAATGGCTGGAAGTGAGTAACTACACAATGTCATTACACAGTTAAGCCCGTGTATATAGAGAGGATTGAGGGGGTCCATTAAAACGTCCCCTCCATCAAGAGCAATTCACTTAATGGAAGAGCTGGTTCTGAGGGAAAAAGCAGCCGTTTAGAATGGGTGAGAGAATAAAAAAAGGGAGGAGAGCGAGCAAGAGAATGACTAAGAGACTCGCACACTTGAACACATGTGTAACCAGCTTCTCGAAATATCCTGTGCATCTTGTCCGCGTGGCCGGATGACAAGACAAAAATGGATTAAAAAGCAATATATATATATATATATATATATATATATATATATATATATATATATATATATATATATATATATATATAATACCAGCTTGTTTCAGAGGACATCTGTGATATTTTCGCTCTGGGCGAACAAACTGAGTTTAACACAACCCATTTTCAGGTCTTATGAAATGCTATCATAAAATGTTTACCAGAGCCGTTCAGACAGAGGTCTTATAACGATCATTCTCATTTATTGCTTTTTTTTAGATGATCCAGATGTGTTGACAAAGGCTTTAACCGAGCCCAGTCCTGTTTTTATAGACGAAAGCCCAATTCATCCGACATTTATTTCTTTAAAAGGAGGTGGGATGATCACTGTAAGTAGGGCGGCAACTAACGATTATTTTCCCAATTAACTGATTGTGAAACGGATTAAGTGACAAATGCACATTATAATTAAAGCCTGGGGGGGGACAAAGTGAAATTGCATGTCTGGTCTTACCCATGAATCAAGTCCATAGAGACATTTGCATTTCTGCATTTCTGTTATTAAAGCTGGATTTTCATCAGCTCAGCTGGTTTCAGTTTAACAACTAGAAGAAGTAAAGCTATTTTGTCTAACTTGATAGATGCCAGCTTGTTAACAACAACATGCCATCAACTCATATCATGAGGCTGGCACCTTGAAAACTCCAGTTCTTACATTAGTCTATACATAATACCTTTAATTTACATTATTTGATAAGCATCCTGGTGATGAAAGACAGTTTTCTTCATCCTTGTACACTAAAACTCCCCTCTCAGTTTGCAAAGCCCACCTCCCCGTGTTGCATTAATCTCGTCCAACGCTTAATGATAATGACGCACTTTAATGTGACAAACAAAATGACGGAAAGTGTCGCTAGCCTCCAGAATATCTTTGTGTTTTCCATCATTCCTAAAAGTAGAACGATGCGACTAGTTCTTATCAGTGAACTTGGCTCCATTGCACATCAAATGAATCCGGGGATTGCTGCTTTCTTGCATCAGAATTGGAGATACAACGTCTCTCTCTAGGACTGAATTAGGGCAACAGCTCGATAACGCTGGTGATGTGTTTCTGTGTTGCATGGGAGATCAGCCAACCTCACGTGTTGGCCCTGATCAATAATAAAGTAATAGGGGTAGTTGTGTGAAATGACTAACTAGCCTAAGGCCAGAACAGTTGATGACTAAAATCGGGGGGGCACTTGCCTCTAATTACTCATTAGCAGCCAACCACATTAGATTCCTTCACTATAACACCTCCCAGTGGTTCAATTAAATCCCATCTTCATGAAATGAATAGAAGTGGCGGGAGCATAATCAAGAATAAAGTTTTAATTCCCATCATATCTATTTGTATTGCTCTGCAATCTTTTCCTTACTCGCAACCCAATGTATGGAGGACTGTTTGCAACGTGGTGCATTAGCAGTGCGTTTCCTAAAACATCAGCTGATTGTCTTTATTTAAGGGATTAGTGTGTCTGGGATCGCATATGAGAAAGCAAACAATACGTCACCGGGCACAGAGGAGGCTGAGCAGATGATGTTTGCAGTTACTTTACAGAGTCGCTGGTACATTCCTTGAATCATCCTCAACATTTGCAAAACAGTGAGTGCGTTTCTCAAAACAATCCGTACAAACAGCAACAACACATGAGGGATTAACTGCAAAAGCTTGCCACTTGCTGAAAAATTGTTAGTTTATCTCTCAAAAGTTAATTTCTATGTGAATGAACATGTCAGTGCCATCAGAGGGACGAGGCCTCGCGTCATCGTTTACAAACAAGCCTAAATGCTTAGTCATGACGTACGGTTTTGATGACAATGATAAAATATGTATGGCCAATTTAAACAGCACCAAATTATACATTACTGTAAGTGGGAGATTGATTAGATGAGAATTGGACTTTACTGTTTGTAATGTAATTTGTTGATGCTATGAACTAATGTTTGGGGGGGTAAGACTATTAAAAAGAGAATCAGTATAATACATTTGGATCAACATGACATACGCAATTGATAACGTAATAATCAGATAAACATTTACAGGAACGGGTCAAAGCATTTGCAGTATCTGAGATGATGTGCACACGATGAGATGATGTGGAGGTTGAATACTAAGTTTCATTTCTGATCAGAGAAGTGTACCAAAGCGACTGGGAATAACTGTCAGAGTTTGACAGCTCTCTACAGACATCTAGTGGCCAAATGTATTTATCACAGCATGCATCAAACATGCAAAGAGAGAACTTATTGAATTTGGATGCATTCTGTCCACAGAGTGGCACCACAGATGATCCATCAGTGACACTGCTGCTCACTCAGTGACACTTATGAAGAGTTACTAAATTACAGCCTGAAGCCAAACACAGGAAAAATGTCTAATTATGATCTGCAGTTTGCTGTGAAAGGCTGGTAATAATTATAAATACTATCTAAATCAGCTGTATTATTACCTCAATCATGTCATAGGTCGGCCTAAAAAACTAACCCACCTTTAGGGTAGTCTGGGTCTCCCAGAGATCAACCACTCGACACATCATTAGTAGAGAAATCAATTTCACTAATGAGACGTTCTAAATAGAAATCGAAGTCTAGTAAATTGGAAACCAATCGTAAACGAACTTCACCCGCAGCCCTTCAATTAAAACAAAGAGAGGCTTTTACCTCCAAAATCACTTCACTTTGGAGCTAAAGGTAATTTAACTTTCCCCAGGATTACTGTGATATTTGTAGTGCAATATAATAGCATTATGTTTCTAAAAACAAAGAGTATTGTGCTTTAGAGGAATTAATAAAAGAAACATGTAAAATACAGGGTTTGAGAGTGTCTCATAAACATGTCTCATATAGAAAACTATGCACAGTTTAGCATCCCACCTACTATTTGAACTTTGCTTTAGCAATCCAAGACTAACAGATGCAATGTTTTTTCATTACACTCATGGAAACAAACAAATAAACTCCGCTTACTTCTGCTCCACCTGCTCGATGGGGTCGGTCAAGTTGATGGTTTCCATGGTGATTTCGACTTTGCGCACACTACCAAAGAAATCCGTTATGAGGGCACTTCCTGGGTCCCTCAGGAAAAGGTCAGTACGGTGGCCCGGTGTGGACACACACTGACTCTTGGGACATACTTTGAACTGGGGAAGCAGAGAAAATACAAGCAGTGTGTTAGTGATATATGTAACTTAGTGAAATAATACACAGCGCACAAACTCTACTCCCATTACAGACACCTACTCAAGAAAACCAAATCAATTATAAATACTGTAAATATCTAATCATGCTGCCATGAGGAGCTTTAGCATTAATTACATGGTGTAGGTCACTTTGCCAGGAGACTGTGTTAAAGAATTTGTGTGCCTTCATTTTCATACCACAGATAGTACGCAGCTGCACCTAAAGTGGGAGGTGTTGAACTATACAAGTGTGTGGAGCAGATTAGAGGCAAAGAGCATGACATTTGTGGACGCCTTTGTCAATTAAACATGTTTCAGTGTCACGTGTTTTACCACGTGTGGGGTTTATCCTCTTAATTGTGTGATTCATCAGTGTGTTGTCCATTTGAAAAGAGAAATAAAACCATTAAACCGAGGCGAACGTTATCTCTATCAGCCCAACAGGACTTGGAAAAACACATGATTGCTAATTCATTTTGTTGGGAAGGTGGAGACCATTTTCTGTATCATCAAAGGGCATTTGCAGACTGGATTAAAAAGAAGAAAGAAAAAAAAAAAAACTTGGTGAGCTCATCAGGTGAATCCATAGTATGGATCCTGAATTCCACATAATAGCTCAAGAACAAAGCGAGCATCTCCAGGAACAGAATTGGAAAGAATAATAAGCATTAGTCGGAGCACATCGATCGAGCTCAGACTGAGTGCAGGAGTGAGGATTTGAGGTGTTTTGATTGCATCTCCTGATGAGGCGGGGTTAGGTGTGTGTGTGTGGGGGGGGTCACTGCGGCCAGTAGATCTCTGCAGGAGTTTAAAAGATGAAAAGGGAGGTGCTGCTGAGATTGAGCCATGGCCCGGAGCAGCATGTACCATCACCATCATCATGTGTCAAGAGGCCAACAACCATAACACCGTATCAGACATTCTGCTTCAAGTGCTCCTTTACACCAGACAAACGCTTTAAGAGGAACTGAGTCTCCCTGTTCCCCACAGTCCTTCGGTCCTGCATGACGATCTGCTAAACCAACAAACTATTATTTAATAATGATTAATCTTGCAATTATTTTGGGGGTTCACCAATTAATCCATATCAAGAAAAAGACAATTCCCAATTAATCAGAACCCAAATTGTCTTCAAATTGCTTGTGCTGTCTGACCAAAATCCAATTATAATCAAGTGAGTGTTAAGTAAGTGCATGCAGCGGTATAAAATCTAAAAGAATAAAATCCATACATTGGAGAAGCTGAATCCAGTGAATGTTTGCCAACATAAATAACTGATATGGTTAACTATTGTTTATTAAGGTTATTTTTGTTAGTTTTGCACCTTTTCTATTCTGTATTATCACTCCTTGAAAGTGAATAAAGGTGAACACTGTAGCTTTAAGTAAATATGAAGTTACATTGAGAAAACACAAACTCGTAAAAAAACAATACGTTTCAGTAAAACATCTACGGCTTCAATGAGTTTTATGTACAGAAAGTGTTTCTGCTACATGTACACACTGGTGTATATGGAGCATCAATAAGTGTGCATCGTTCACTAGTGCGGAATCAATAAGTCGATCCAATTATTACTCGTTATCAAGCAAAAATGTTTATATCATTCATATACCTGAAATACTTAGTCTCTAAAATATTACAAAAAGGTTTCTCAGAGCCAAAAGTCTTCAAATCTTTTGTAGACCAACAGTCCAAATCTAAACAATCTATTAATAGAAAACGTATGATTGATAATGAAAAATGTTAGTTGCTGCTAAAAGGCATGCACACACACACACACACACACACACACACACACACATCCTCACCAGGTCATTCATGTTGGCTTTGCTTGAAGGGTGGATGTCTTCCAGGAACTCCAGCAGGTAGAAGGTGTAACGGTCCATCAAATGGACTCCGATGGCCAAATCTGGCTGGTGCTAGAAAAGGAAGAAGAAAATACAAGAACAACAAAAAGTCAATATCCAACAGCACTTCATCAGCACAGGTGCTTTGGGTGCCGTTTTCCTTACCTGTTTTTAAGACACTAACACAATGTGACATCCCCCACAAACAATTCCTAACCCTCAGAATGCTTTACTACACAAAGATGCCACTTTGTTTCAATGCATTATTATTTGTGAGGTTTTAGTTCTATTTTTGATGAGATAAAGTCTGATAATGAGTGACCATCAACTCGCACTACACAGTGGGTTTGTAGACATGGGTTAAAGAACAGTGCTTATTTCATATTCACAGATGGTGTCGGGTGAAATAAATAGCACCAACAGTCATTTCATTTTTTTATATTTTGTATTACTTATTCATGAGTTGATTGAAAGTACTTAGCCGAGTGACTTTTTAATGTTTAAGACGAGGTCATGTTTAAAACAAGGACCCTGTACTGTATGTGCACTTAATGGCCACATACATGCTATAGTGCAAACAGACTTGAGGCTAGAGATGAATGTCCCAGGTACAAAGCTGGCACCAGAAACGATCCACGAAGGAGACATGGAAATAAAGGACTTGTATTGCAGTGTAGTGTCCTCGTAGTCCTGGTATTACAAGTATGACGCGTAGGATCCGCTGTTTGGCTTTAACTAAATACAAGTGTACAGTACGTCGGACACTGCTTCTGTTCGTTAGTTGCATAAGTGTAAACTGCAGGTCAAGAAAAGACTTGTATTCAAATTTATAGAAATGTGACTCTTATCTGGAGGAGGAGAGTCAGTAGGAGAACGAGTCTCCAGTTGCAATGTCCTCCATCAAACCACACTGCTTATTAGAAACCCTGACAAACTGATTGATGATTTTTAATTTAAAAAATGTCCTCGATGTATGCGAGGGCAGCTAACTCACCGACAGGGAATCCTCTCCAACTTGACTGCTGGCCAAGGCCATGAGGTTTGGGGAGTAGAACCTTTCGTACATGGACGCGCCCTGGCAGGTGTCAATGATGAAGAGCAGCTCATTGTACCTGGTGACACACACACACACACACACACACACACACACACACACACACACACACACACACACACACACACACACACACACACACACACACACACACACACACACACACACACACACACACACACACACACACACACACACACACACACACACACACACACACACACACACACACACACACACACACACACACACACACACACACACACACACACACACACACACACACACACACACACACACACACACACACACACAGAGAGGATCGTGTACATTCTCAAACAGTACTGATGAGAGAATACACAGCAGGCATGTCACTCGTCTATTGGCTCCAATAAAACCTGTTATAACACAAACCTTCTTGCCATCGTTCATACTGCAGTTGCCATGGTGACCAAGAAAACCCAACAGCTTCATTCAGTTCCTCTAACACACCAACGCACACGCACTCTCCCTCCCTTCCTCCGTCGCTTGCTCCTTTTCCTCCTTCCTCCCTTCATTATAATAGAAAGTGTCCTTAAACGTCTTCTTCTTGTTTAAGCAAACATGAGACGTTTATATCCGGTTGACTGAGCCGAGGTGGTTTGGGGACGACGGAAGGAAGGTGGCCAAGTCTCTATGGTGACTGTAATTTGGCAGCTCTTGCGTGCAATTACCACATCAGCATCAAAAGCTGGCATCAATAAGCTTTTATCAAGCAGCCTGGAGCCCTGACAGTAACCCAGACACTCTTCATTGATAGGTTGGGAGGACAATAGGGAAGCTGGCAGCACAAAGCTGCGTTTGCTCATTTAGTGTCTCGCGATGCACAGATTAAAACACCGCGGCAACTTAATAAGCAACCGATTCCATTTATAAACAGAGACGGTCTCTCTTTCATACGAGGGTATGTTGATATAGGAATAACAGGAATCCCCTTTGCTGTTACGGTGGTATAGGATGTGTTGCATTAGTTTAACAGGTCAGGAAATAAGGTTTCAACAGAACCAACACTGACAGAATTCTGTTGGTTGATTCTGTTTATATAAAGCTGCTTCAGCTCCACAGTAAAGGTTGCCATTCGCAACCATTTTGAGAAATTGGCAACCAATTCTTGGTCAAATAGGGACAGCGAGCAGCGCAACATGCAAGGTGGCCACGTTAACTGATAACGATCAAGATTCAACCTTTTAAAAGTTAGTGTAGAGTCCTGCGTTATAATCAAACGGTTAAATTCAACCGCTGGAGGTAATCAAAAGCAATATTTTGAGCTGGTGTTACGTCACTCTTCAAAAACACTGCTGCAACTAAGTGTTGTAAATGAGAACACAGAATGAACACCGTGCACCTGTTCACTGGGAAGTGTATGAGCGAAGAGCTATTAGAAGTGCAGAACAAAGACGACTTCATATTTACAGGTTGCTGTGTTTCATGCAATTCACTTTGTTGACTTGCTGCACATTTAATTGGCCGTCAGGGGAGAGAAGGACTCATCTGATGGTTGTTCACGTGGACATTCTCCAGTTTATTTACCTTCTTTTCTGCCACATCTGCTGAAAAGCATCGGCCAGTTCCACATTACTTATCTCCTCAGAGTCCTGGAACTTCAGAAAGCCATTTCCGCCATGGCCTGTTCAACAAACAGAAGTCTTTATTAATTTATCTTTGATTCACGATGCAAAATGATGATATACAGTAGAATAGAAAGCCACACATGAACATGAAAAGGACAGCAGACTGGCAGCAATAAGCACTGTAACTGTAAGGCAGAGAGGATTTTGGCAGATAAATAAGATAAAGAAATGGTGATAAAAACTGACTCTTTCAACTATTTATCTGTGAAATACATCACAAGAGTTTAAAAACACATATGACTTGTGATGTGAAGTACATATTATCAATATGTGGCAGATTACTGTCAGTTTAATCAATGTACAGCTTCCCCATTGTGGTCACTGTTGTTAGCCGTTTGCACTTTGATTGTGTTGAAACAAAAGTTTCCACTAAAACTTTATCAAAACTGTCAATTTCTTTATACTTTCATTGTCTGGGCAAACTTTATTAGTTAGTGGATGTTTATATCTAGAACAAACTGTTGTCACTGCTTTTGGATAAATCCAAAAATGATTAATTTCTTACACTGCACTTTAACTTTCCTCCTTGTATTGTATACCAGTCTAATTAAACTTGTTTCTATACTTCTATTGCGAATTTACCCGTCAGGTATATAAGGATGTTGCTGCGGTCATCAGAGAGGAGGCGTTTGGAGCGTGGAGTGCTGGGCGGCAGCCTGCCGGTCAAAACACGCAGGAAGTTCTCCACTGTCACCTGAAACAGTACAAGGAAACAATTTCCATCACCTAGCATGGATTAGAAGTGATATATTACGTAATGTGCATCTTCTAATCTAATGCAAATAGACAAAAGGTTTAAAAAAAGCAGCGAGCAGGTCGAGACTGTAAAAAAAAGAACAATTTCACTCGTAGAATTCATTATCAATGAAATCACAAACGTGTCCTATAGGGTCAGTGTGTACATTAACTGCTCTACTTATCATTTAATTAAAATGCGAGAATCAATTAATCATTGTATTCTTTTCTTATTTTTTGAGTTTCAGCTCAGCTTTTCTTTCAGCTTTTCTTTCACATGATTACCGTTCTTCAGCAAATATCGATTGGCAGTCCAGTGTGTATTCTTATTTAAGAGACCAGCACAAAGCAGAGTAAATAATAAAAGACAGACTGTGATAAGGAGTGGATACGCCGCTGGGCTTCTGCCTTGTCGTGACAGACAAAACACTTGGGTGCTCCTCTATTTGAGAATACAGATGATATCAAGTCATTTCCTGATGTACACACAGAGCCAACACTGGACAAATAATGTGCACCATGGCACGCTCCAATTCCCTACTGCTCCTGTGACTATCTGCCTACCAGAGATGTTATATAGTACTCAGATTTTATAAAGTAGGTGAAATACTAGATGGGATACATCCACCTAGCAGTTGGCAATATATTACACTTTTCAGATTTTAACTAGAGCATCCATGTCTCTTTTAACAATGCATTTCCATTAAATAGGCACATATTTAATAATCAGTAATACAAGTTTAAAAGGAGATATGCTGGTTCAAACTCTAGCCAATGAAGTAAGAACTTTTTTTGCTTCCAATCTATGAGTTGACATGCAGAAATTAGAGTTTGAAAATCCTGAGTCTGTTGGAAAATATGATTTTAAACAGACTGTAAAGAGAAGAACTTGCTTTCTATGAAACACACTTTACAGTGTGTATAACCGAGTGAAACGTGAGCCGACCTCATATCCTCGGTAGTCCACCTCCACGTCGTCGCCGTACACATTCAGCTCCATGTTCTTGTGGCTGAACACTGTGGCAGGTTTGGGGTTTCGGTGGTTACAAGCCATGTCATCAGCCAGCATGAGAACTATGTGGCTGAAAAAAAGAGAAAAATGACAGCGACCATTCAAAGTGATACATGAGAAACTAAGAGAAAAGGACTGATACTGTAATCAAGTTGTCAAACACATGTTCAGTTTAATGTTATGTCGCTACACATTAGATATATTACACTATATTCATTTTGCACACTTGTTTAAACGTAGCACATTGGAGAAGAACTTTATGAACTATTTCTTAATTTGTTTTATTGGACATGTATTGCTTGTACTCTAACTGCTCTGCACCTCACAGTGTGCAACAACAAACATACAAGTGTAATGGAGGCCATGACCACGAGACCACTTATATCTGCTCCTCACCACCACCACCACCATATGAATATAAATGATTCAGTGCCTGTCTGTGCCTCTAGGTTATTATCACCATTGAATATCTAAAGAAGACACAATAAATGAGACATTGTGTCAGAGTTCACCTACCTGTCAGGAATGCCCAGCCTCTTAACACTTCTGTAGACGGACAGGGTATTGGCCACATGACGGTAGTTGAACCAGAATCTGGACGTACACACCTGTGTATCAAACACAGCCGGTTTATTGAGTCACAAACGTGTTTCTGCTGCTCCCATCATGAATGCAGCAGACCAATTAGCATGTAACGCTCACCAGCTGAAGATGTAACGATAACGTTTTAATCAAAGTATACCCACCAGAACAGCCCAGTTGTTTGTATGACCACTGCTGAAGAACTGTCCTGCGTTATCCTGAGGAGCAAGTGGAGAAAACTAATAAATGGCTGTATTTTTTTAAATCTAATTTGTGCTCGTGCAAGCAAATACCAAAACAGCTAGTGTTAGCATGACTGCTAAGATGGCTAACATGGGAACGATATTTCAGGTCAAATCCAACATCAAACAAACTAATTTGCGGGATTTTTATTGCTGCATGTGATATAATACACACTCACCTCAATGTTGACGATGTCAGCTGATACATATGTGACTAACAAGCTCAGTAAAGTTAGTATTTTCATTGTGCAGCCCTGTTAGCTGTGTGCATCAAGGAAGTGAAAACCGGCGACTCCGCCCTGTAAGTGCTTCCGGTAAGAGACATTTCAAAATAAAGGCAACGATATGGAGAATGTGGGTGGAAAAAAACATCAACATTTAACTTGTAAAAAAAAAAGATCTCAGTAAGCTGCGAGTGACTCCTAGAAGCTATGTGTGGTTCTCAGATGATGCAGCTTGTGTGGCTTATCATTAAAGGAACAGAGTTCTAGGAGGGAACACATTGATTTCAAAGCTAAAATCAAGAGAACCAAGATCAAGATTATAACTAATAAATCCATGTACGGGTTGCTTGAGAGGCACTTGATGGGATATCCTGGGAAAACAATTTTATGGACTGGCAAATTGGATTTCATAATTGATTTCTACTGAAGCAAATATGTTCATATTCCTGCAACGTCTCCATCCAGTTCCCTAAAGACACATGGTTTTTGGCTTACATCTTATTTCTGAACTGTTGCAGAGTTCACAGGGGGAACAAATCTATTAACTTAATTTTGTACCTTGTGACTACCATTTAATGGCCACATGATGGCTTTTTCTGCATGTTTCCTTGTGGTATTATAATACATCTTGTTTGGAGTTGTGGTTTCTTTTAATAGTTTTGCAATATGTGGCAATTCATTTTTTAAGTAAGACACTGGAGGGGTTACAGTACACAGATGACTGCATGTCTAATTCAGCCAATCATTATTTGTCCTAAAAAGCAGATTAACCATTGAGTGATGCTGACAGCTTTATATTCAAATGCCCTCTCCAGTTAATTGGTTCAGGGCCCTCCTAATGAGAAGTGGCATGTACATCACAGGCAGCAGATGTCAAATGTAATGTTACAGCTGAAGGAGCTTATGTGTTTGAGAGCCCTGCAGTACAAGATGAAGCCATGAAAAAACATATCCTTCATGCAATTCTAATGTAACATTACAATGCAACAAGTAGAAGGTCTGTTTGAAAAGCAGCATCAAATTCAGTTTTGACACACTGTGTCTTTCCAGGTCGTCCAACCACTTTAATCCTCCAGACTTCTCTTACTGCTGCTGCTTTTTGACCTGCAGCATCCCTCTCTCTCTCTCTCTACCTGTAGAGCGCTTATAATAATGGCCTTCTCTAAATGCATCACATTAGGAAATGAAAAAGCAAGGATAGCTCTTCAACAAAACAGTTCTGGGTTGCATAATTGTAATCATTATTCTATTTTCAATCCATAAATGAGCATTTTTCTGTCAGGCTGTTTTGTCCTGCAGCAGTTACAGATTCTCTGGCATGGCTGAAATGTTATTTGGATGGATTGATCCTCACATTTTAATCCACAGATGTCACTGACCTAATCTAAAATTGGTCTCTGATATAACCAAACAAAGGAGACTTACAGTAAAGTCAGCTGTCTTGTCAAGAGGATTAGTGGCTATAAGGATCAAATCATATGTGACAAACCGGCCAATCAATGTGCCTATTCTTGTGTTGCCTATCCATGATCAAGTTAAGTGGTGACTTGCAGCCAAGCATACATCCAGCTGTATCTGCACTGAAGGGTTTCATTGTTTCATTGTAAATACAAGTTGTGATAATGTGATTTAAGTCTCATTTGTTTTATTATGTGACTCTTATAATGGTGTTGCGCTTGAAGATTAATTATTGATCTGAGAAACAATAGCTTGACAAACGAAACAATGAGCAAAATATATATAAAGAAGGACGACCATGTGATGTGTCTGAAAGCTCCGGAAACACAAATTCAGTGGACCTTGTGTTTAGATTTTCGTCAAACTGGTTTAGCTTGAACTCTGCCCTTGTTGTTTTCTGATAAAGAAAACCCAAAATATATATTTTGTATTCCCAATCACCCCCTTAAACGCACCCATAGGATCATAACTCCATTCATATTCTATAATTGTCTATCCAATGACTGTCCTGTGCGTTCCTGTATCACTATCACCCACAAGTGTAACCGTGTGAAATACGCCTTGTGGAGGCGGTGCGCGCGTTAATTGGCACAGCGCGCAACCTATGTGCCAACGTCAAGCCACACATGGTGTACGCTGGAAGCAGGGCGCTGTGGGAGGGAGGACGGACGAGCCACGCATCCGCATCACCGAAGAGGAGGGTGGCGCGGTGGCATCGCCTGCAGGAATCCAGTTGTAAAGTCCACTCACGAGGCAAAAATGCGCTGATGGTAAACCGTCTGGAGCCCAGTTGTTAACCAGAGAATACCGTGAGGCACTGAGACATCTGAAGAAGCAAAAACAAAAGCTCCGGACAAGTTGTGATTTCAGAGGAAATCCGACTGGACATGAATACCAACGATGCCAAGGAGTATCTCGCGCGGCGGGAGATACCTCAACTATTTGAGGTGAGAGATGACGTGAGTTTTGTGGGGATGAGACGATACGTGCAGATTTGACGCTGAGATGTCAGCGCAAAGATTCGTGTTACTTATCGATGCCAGAGTCAGAGTGACGGTAAAGATCTCTTTCTGTAAAGCATCGTGTTCTGGCTGATGGAGGTTTAAACGAGGAGAGAAACGCTGCTGACTTTAAAAAAACTGCTTCAGGTGTGTTTTTATAGTAATAATCGTACACAAACTGCAATTAAACCAAAAAGACAGTCCTCTCCTCCTTTGCATAATTTGAAATAAATTATTAGAATTATTATTATGGAGACTGCATTCTTTTATCATGGCAATTCAAGATGAAAAGAACATTAAAAGTAATACATAATACATTTTTGAAGGAAAAATCAGTTATTGCAGCAAAGAATATGATGATATGACATTTGTAAAAAGAAACGAAAATACTACAAAGTATGAGAAGGTGCCTATGGACTATGACTGAAATCTCTACAGGATTATTATACACTAAAAGGTAAAAAAGTGCCATTAAAATATGACGCAGACAGACAGCACATACTCTCAATTAAGCAGCATAGACACAAATATAAGTATCACTTATTTCCCTGAGGGGATAGTAAATCAGCTCATTCACTTAATTCGACTCAATCCTAAGTGTAGTGCGGCTAATGTATGCAAGCAATCATTGCTTGTTTATTTACAGCAGTTAAAATGACACTGAGCAGTGAAGTGACACATTATCATCATCATCATCATCATAACTGCACTGTGATTTTACTGCTTCTCATATGAACATGTCATCATTATCAGCTAAATAAGCACATCCAATTGTTTTCAGTTGGGAGAAGCTTTAATTGTGTTTTCATGCTGCTGCTGCTGCTGCTGCTGGTGGGAGTTGTCAGTGGGGAGGGTGGAGATGAAGTAGGAAGTCCCAGAGGAAGGTATTGTTTAAAAACATTCAGGGTTGAGGGGCAAATGTCACACAAACACACACTTGACTTGTGTTCTGGCGCGGAGTTCGTTCTCACAGTCATCGCAGTGGTTGGCTTTCCTCCTCGACAATATCAGCCTGGCAAATAAACACAGGAGCCTGATGACCTGAATCCAATTTCATGGGCTTCTGACAAAATGAGATGTTTTGTTCCCCCGATGGAGCCGAGCCCAAGCCAAGGCATCCAGATCTGCACTTCAAAACTTCTCCTCATTAAAAGGGCGGGTTAATCACCGCCACCGCGCTGTCAGAGAACAACACATTATAACACAGATGTAGAGATGCCAGAACAAACATCTCATCATTTTCTCCCTCCAATGTTTTTTTCCAGAGCCTGCTGACAGGCTTGATGTATTACCGGCCCGACGACCCCATCGACTATTTGGAGGGCTGTCTGAAGAAAGCCAGGGAACTCGGAGGACCAGACAAGGTGCGGTGGGATACCTTTGTGGGCCAGGAGAAGAAGTCTCTTCCTCCTCTCAACGGCGGGCAGTCACGCAGGTCCCTCTTCAGAAATGGTGAGCAGCGAATGCTGAATGTAAAGTACACTGAAGCACTTTAGAGCTGAGACCATCAGTGAATTCATCGATTAGTCGGTCGATTCATCTGCAACAATTCTGATAACCAAATAATCGTTTAAATTGTGTTTCAAGCAAAAAAGCAGACACTAGCCTCTTAAATGTGAAGATTTCCTGCTTTAGTCTATTTCATATGATAGAAAATGTAATATCTTTGGGAACTGTTCTTACCAACAAAAGGCATTTAAAGGCGTCATATCAGGCTCTAGACATTTATGATGGGTCATTTTTAAAACTATTTTATGTCAATTTTTATGTCAGGGGTGTTTGCGATATACCCATAGTGATGATAACCGTAATATCTAAAAAAAAGGAAATATTGATAACACGTTAATAATACACTTAATAATAATAATATTGTAACACATAATATTAACACATAATATTGTGTAAACAATCCAGCACTTCTTAAATCACGCTTTTATACAGTTATTGTTATAGGCTCTCTCTCCGCCTCCCTACACTCGTAATTAAATTTGCCAAAAAAGACACCAGACGCGCAATGAACAAAGTTAAAGATAATTTGGACTGATGGCAATTTTTTTTTTCAAACTTTCTATAGATATTGCAACAACATTTTTTTCACAAATTCTTTTGGCCGCGATAATCGTGTAGTGAAAATCTGATATGGTGACAGCCCTATGAAAGATTCATCAAAAATGAACACAATCATTAGTTGCAGCCCCAACACACATCTAATTCTACACATTGGAACTCACTCTTGTATTAGAGGCAGAGAAAAAGCTGTTAGAAGCCATATATATATCTTTTGACTTCTTTCCCAGATGCTGGCAGCAGAACATCTTCCTCTCCTGCACAATCACAACTGGCTCCCTGTTTAAACAGGACGGGTGTTGACATTTCATTCGCCCCATTGTTAGAAACATTGTTAAAACTGTTGGAAATAGCAACAACTTTTAGATTGTTACGAGATAGGCAAAGTGCAGCTGTGTGCATCGATACTCTCGGATAGATTTAGTTTCCAAAAAGTGCAGGAAGCATTTGTTGAGACACCAGAGTGCCCACAAACACACCGTAGTAAAAAGTTTAAAAGCAACCACTGCTGCTGCTCCCAAACCTGTCAAACTGACATGTTCAAAAACAGAATCCAGTGTGCAGATCTCTGCCTTGAACATGCCTGTGCTGCCTTCACTGTGGCAGCCTGTTACAGTGCAGTAAAAGACAGTTGAACGTGTTTACCGTAGTTAACCATTTACATGACAGGGTATACCAAACAACAACTCCCTATTCATCACTTATTCAATGCAGGAAAATGCAAAACCTATTTTGAATTTGCAGAGCAAAGTTGACTATGGCTCTCACATGATGATGACATTTTCTGTTCTCAATTTTATTGTTTTGGACGGTATGTTTGTATCAGCTCACCGAACTACCCGTACACACACTGCTGACTGCATTGCCGCTGCTCTGCAGCAAGAGACATAGTTATTCTGTGCCTTTTTATTGGGCATCGACACAGCACAGTAACTACCATGATAGAATAAAGTCACGTTTGTGTGGTTACAAAAAAAACATCTTTAAGCTTACAGGCACGTCACTCACAGCAATAATGCAGACGTGAACAGATGTTTTTTTTTAAACAACTTCACAGAGAAGAAGAGTTGAGGGCGGACTGCTTTGAGAAATTCTGATTTAGCCCAATTAGATGCCTGAAAGATGCCAGCTGCAGTGGTTAGCTGCTGGGAACTGCAACCTAATCAGGGATAGAGATTCCTGTGTCCCACAATTCCCCTCTTAGCTAAAAGCTGAAGCTCAAATCTACCATGTTTCAAAACATTTGCTGGAAGGGGACGCTGCGCTCGCCTCCTAAATTATTCCAATCTCGGCCCGATTGACGTTTTTAGTGTGTAAGAAATGTTAAAAGGAAGCCTTTGGATTCAGGCGGGAGAGCATACATTTCTATTCGCAACATTCTTTGTGTTTTTCTAAAAATGTTCCCGTGAAAGAGCATCTCTGTTCCCTTCAATTCAAAAATAAATCTATTTCCATCCCTGAGACATGTATTGTCATTAGTGAAAATGCACGATCAATACCATTCTCTTCCTTATAGTACAGTGTAAAGAGATGATATTGGTTCTGCATGTAAATAAAAGCAGCTCTGCTCCCTTGTAATAGCGTGCAGTGACGATTTATTTGTTAAATGTGTTGTAATCAATGCCTTCATCACCAGAGACAGCTGTATAATTACCAACCTGAATAGAGCATTGAATTCATCACACTGAGATGGTTTCAGCTCAAATTTACTGTTTGATTGTTAACACAGACGTGACTTGTTTTTGTTTTTTTTGTGCTGAAATGTGATTTGCAGCGTATGAAATACTGTGACAAGTGCAACTTTAAAGTGACTGACGGAACATAATTATGATAATCAAGATATTTTGATAGTAAACTTCAGGCTTTGGAAAAAAAAATCATCAATACTCCAGACAAAAGCAGACAAATTGTTTCTCATCTATACCTCTGTATGTGTGTCTGTTACAGTGATGCCCGACAGTCCCAATTTCCCCTACAGACGGTATGACCGCCTCCCTCCCATCAGCCAGTTTTCCATCGAGAGCGACTCGGACCTGTCGGAGACGGCGGAGCTCATAGACGAATACGAGGTGTTTGATCCGTCCAGACCGCGACCCAAAGTCATCCTCGTCATCGGTAAAGGACCTTGTGCACCCGACCAAAACACAGACATTTAAAGCTAGAAACATCTGTGACCTTACACAGCACAAGCATGAGGAAGTTTTGAGGCAAAAAATGTTTCCTCATCTGATGTTATAGATTTGAAGTTGCTCATGTGGATTCCTGCTGACTCATGTTTTCCATTAGATAAGACAAGTCAGTAAAGATCCTTTCATGTGTAAACAGATGGACACTCTAACCAGTGTCTCTTTAATGCTTCTGGTGAAAGCTTTATCCATTTATATAAAAGGCTCAAAAAATATACAAAGTTTATATTTGCCTCGTTGATGATCTAAAAATAAATGGCCTGGATGGGAATCTAGTCGGGGAGTGCGTGTGAGTGTGTGTGTGTGTGTGTGTGCACTAGCTGTGTGTTTTTCCTGGTATTTTAAAAAGTAGCCCCGCCTCTCTCTGTTGGTATCAGCGGGCTAGATCTCGTTGCATGTCACTGACTGCAGACACTCACGCTCTCCTAATCTGATTTCCTTGATGGATCTGCATTAACCTGTTAAATAGATTCATTATTCTTATGAATTAAGCACAGCAGCTGCACAATGAGAGTAATGACACAGGTTGAGCTGGACCGGAAAAAAAGGCTGCTATTTATAAACCCTCTTTTAAAATAGTTTGTTTAAGGTTTTAAATAAGCAATAAAGAGACTTCGATGTCTGTTAAAAGCTTTTAAAAAACGTCCTGACAGCCCTTCTGGCGCAGTATGTTTTGATTTTTGCCGTGCACCCGGGATGTTCGCTCTCTCTCTGCGGTATGGTTGATGGTTATTTGTCCTTGCAGCACAAAGCCAGCTCCTATCTCGTCTCTGTGAGCACATTGTGCCCCGTTTTTAAAAGGAAAACAGGATGGCAGCAGCTGTCATCTCTGTGGAGGATCATGGCAAATGCTTTGTCAGTCAGGTTTGCAGGGATAGAGAGAGACGGACTGACAAAGACACGTGTGGTCAGGAGGAGGCTGGGTCGAACATTTACGAAATACTCGGATGTAAGATAAAAGTGCATATTTGCTGAATACATATTAGAGTATCTCTCTGATCCTCCCACCCCTTCTCTCTCTCCTGCAAAACGTTCACTTTATCTTTTCTAATACACAACGTGACAAGAATAATTTGTTAAATCTATGGGCCTTTTTCATCAGACAAAATGATCATAGAAGAAAAAATCAGGTACAGTCAATATCATGTGCAACGGCTCACAATGCTTACTTACATCACCCACAAAATTACCGTTTGTATATCAATTACTCACCCCGTGTTACCTTGAATTCCTGAAGGAAACGTGTTTTTTCTCGCATGCCTCCACTGAAAGATAGAGATTGTAAAGAAAACGATTTGGTAGCAAATGTAGGCGGTTCACACATACCTGTTTCTCTCATCCACCCCCACATGCCCCTCTCCACCCCCAAAACACACACAGGCAGCAACACACAGTCACGCAGAGAGACACACGTAGTCACAAATATGCAAACACAAGCAGAGCCATGCACACACACACACACACACACAAAGTCTCACATAGTCTGGGTTTCTCTCACAGAGCGCCCACGCTAACACACCCACACACACAGTGTTTCACACTCACACAGATCCATTTTCACACAGATGACAAACTCTCTCCCAAAACATCAACAGCTCTTCCTCTGTGCCTAGGTGGCCCCGGCAGCGGCAAGGGAACACAGAGCCTGAAGATTGCCGAGCGCTATGGCTTCCAGTACATGTCCGTGGGCGAGCTGCTGAGGAAGAAGATGATCCACAACGCCACCAGCAACAGAAAGTGGAGCCTGATCGCTAAAATCATCACCAACGGAGAGCTGGCACCACAGGTAGCAGAGAAACAGAGAGAGTGTGTGTGTGTGTGTGTGTGTGTGTGTGTGTGTGTGTGTGTGTGTGTGTGTGTGTGTGTGTGTGTGTGTGTGTGTGTGTGTGTGTGTGTGTGTGTGTGTGAGAGGAGTGTCCAGTCACTAGCAGGTCGTTATCACAGCGTGCATGTAAGAAGGGACTAATTAGCAGCATGTGTGCTGCAGAGAGGGATGCTTCTCTGTCTTATTAGCATCCTTGTTTTCAAGATAATTACTCTGCTTGGGGAAGAAAATGAGCACAGACCCCCTGTGGTTATTTGTGCTTTTAATTCATTCAAACACTGTGTACGAAACGTACATGATGCCTTTACACTTTCCCAGATCAATATATGTATGAAATTAAGACTACGAGGTTGATTTTTCATGTTTAAGCCCTACTATTTTACAATTTTCGAAAAAAAAACATACATTTTTTTTAGAGGATTTCCTTTCATCCACACAGCCATTGGTTTTAGGTAACTTCAGTATAAAAAAGGAAACATGCAGGGACACTTGATTGCAAAGACAGTTGCATTGACTTTATAATCAAAGAAAGATTATCAACACATGGTAATGCAGATGGATTTAAGACTCATAATCTGATGTTAACTATTAAAGGGATAGTTTGGATTTTTTGAAGTGGGGTTGTATGAGATACTTAACCATAGTCAGTGTATTATCTACAGGAGACGGTGATTGGCACGCTCCCAGTTTTGAGAAACAGAGAGAAGTACCAGCACGGGAGCAAAGCGATGTACTGCTGTGAACGGAGGTAGCAGTAAAACAATTTTAGCCACCTAAAAGAAAAATCAATAACAGTTTAAGTGTTTTGCTCACATTGCTTTGTTCCCCTCAGGGTGCTCTTACTACATTTTTCCCAGGGTTTTCAACTGTACCAAGGCCTTCCTCAGTGAATGGAGGTGGCCCAAGCGGTTGTAAGAATGGTCTTTGGCATTGGATGACAACAAGTAGATAAGGAATGCAATTCTTTTGTTGGAGGCGCATTAAATTCACCATTAACAATAGTTTTCACGAGACCCTCTACCAATTCATCCTGGTCATAGTCACATTTCACGTAAAGTCTTTGTAAGCCTCTTTTTGCTTCAAGACAGTGTTTAGTGTTATATAATATATAACTATGTCATGGATGGCCCTGTGTAGAGTAATGGGTCAAGTATGTCACTGATGCTACTTTGGTTAGAGGTTTGGTTGTCTTGATAAACACACTTTTAACCAGTGGCGGGCCGTGCATTTCATACCCAGGCCTTCACTGCTGTCATGCAGCTGAAATACCACCTTATAACCACATGATGGCGCCACAGCTATTATTCGTTTCTAAGGCTGTAAATATGTACGTACTCGTATTAAACCGTTCCGTACGAGGCGTTTGAATAATGCTAGAGCATTTGGAAAATGCAGAAGCTTAAATTCAGGAAAATATAATGTTTTCTGTGCTCATGTAGGACAGATGTTCTCAGCTGGTCTGGCTGTGGGACCCACCATCGTCCCTTAACGACAAGCTGCGGCTGATCCGTCTCTTTAGGAGACCGTCTTATGATTTTACTTTCACAACCCAAACGTTAAACATACTGCTCTGCAATCTCTTTCCTCGTCTCAGCCCCCTGTGTCACGGTGTGTGGTACTCTGCTGTTAAGTTTCGTTTCACGATAGTCACGTGCTCGCCCACTGACCAATCACAGCACACCCTGCACTTCGCGGCAGAGCTGCACATGGACATGTAATGATGACGTAGGTGTAGGCCGGCAAGTTTGGGGGTAGCGGCTGCTGACACTCAAATAATACGCCCAACATGTCAAACTAAAGATCTGATTGGTTGAACACTATGACAATCAACAATATCGTCCCCATTCACTTAAACGGCACATGGAAGCACTTTTGAGTCTGAAGGCCTGGGGCCTCTCTTCTACTGAGAGACACAGGTGAAATCTGATTGGATAAAAGCTCTACTTAAAACAAGCTGCACTGGAAACAGAGCAACTGAGGAAGACAGTAGCTGTGCAATGAGAAAATAAGATAATGGGAAAAATATTTTTCTAAATTATAATAAAACATTTTTTTTTTGTGATTCTGTTTAGGCCAGCAGAGAAGACTTTGCAGGCCCTGACGGCCCGCCACTGCCTTTAACCTATGAGCTTAAAAGCATTTCTCAAGAATGTATCTTATATATGAACAGATTTAAGAGAAGTGATTCTGGTTGTCTGGGTACATTTGGATTAACATAATCAAAACCCCTGAGAGGGGGGTCTTCATACATGATGAGTTGGTGATGCAGCGGGGTAAAAAGGCTGTAACACCAACACCAAGCCCCCACCTGCTTAGTGACTGCCAGTTCTTTGCTCGCGTCTCCTTGTGAATTATCTTTAATAACTGTCCACCTCTTCATTTATCATCCTTTTCCTTGCGTGTCTGGCACAACATTGCATCTACCATCTGGCCGTTCACCAGAGGTCAGTCCAGCAACCAGTGAGATAAACAGCAAAGTAAGCCAAGCTAAAGACATATCAGATATGATGAAGTGACTTATGTGTCTGTTGAGCATTTCATTTCCTGCCATTGATAGTTTAGCAAAGCAGAGGAGAATTTGGTTTCATAATGATTCTGTATAATGATGAGAGGAAAAGGCAGAAGCTTTAAGCTGGAGCCCTGATGACAGCGGTGCTGGCGTAAACATTGTTTTATGATGTGTTGAGTTGACATATTACTGATTCACAGCTTGTGGTTTTAGTGTAGGTTACATATATTTTATTCTCCCCCTTTTATACCATATGACCCAAAAGGATTCATCAATCATCAAAGGAATAGTTTGACATTTCCTACTGAGAGTTAGATGGGTCTGTTTAATATGAAACTACAGATGGAAGACGTTCAGCTTGACTTGACATAAAGACCAGAAACGGGGTGAAACAAGCACCCTGGTGAGAAATAATCCTCCCATAAAACCACAACTTGTCTTTTTACACGTCAGTTTTTGTACAGATTTAACAAACAAGATATAGAGTGTTGATTAGTGAGCTTTACAGGTGCAGGTATAGGTGGATATTGTAAGTAAGTAAGACTTTTTGCAGACATAAGTCACAAAGTGCTTAACAGGGGTAGAATTACAAACATAAACAACACAATGTGACCATATAAGGGCCATATATTGTGCCTTTGGACTGAGCCAAGCTAGCTGCTTCTGTTTACTGTCTTTATGCTCAGCTAACCGGCTATTTCCCAACTATTCCTTTAAACACATATTTCTATAATTTAAAATGTTTCTCTCCGTAAGTAGACTGGAAAAAAAAGACATCCAATGCGTTTCTTCTTGTAGCCTGGAGGTTCTGTAACTGTGCTCAGCTGTGCAGTCTCTCAAGTGCTGCAAATCATTCGAAATCCAGCAAACACACAGAAATACATCATGGACACTCTGCCAACTGCCACATCAACTTGAAGTTCCTGCTGTTTGTCTGTAACCCACTGCAAGGTCATATGACTCAGTATTTATCTGCACTTGTTCCCTCAGAAATCCCACAGGTCTCAACATAAGAGGAAAATTAAAGACTATTAATCAGTACATATCCTCAGACTGTGGAAACATATCATGTTGAGATGGTTCAGCAGGATCCACTGCCTTGTAAAAAGTAATCTAAAGACCCAATAATACCCTTTAAAATTACATTTGTGGAATTTTAGCACTTGCTGATGATTTTTTTTGTCTACTCGTTTCTTTTTTCTGTAAAGAATAGCACAGTGTAACAAAACCTGTGTGCTAATTCCATACTAGATACTACATGTATATACTGTAATATGCTAAACCAATTGCTGCAGCAGCAGTTAGTGTACCTGCATGAAGTTAATGTACTTTAACATTTTGCAATTACAGGAAATAATATAGTAAGTGCACCAGTGGACATCAATCAAACTACAATTTTGGAAAAACAATTAAACTTCACATAGAGAAAGTAAAATGGTTTTTTTCAAAGATCTATTAATTATTATTTAGCTTTTGCTGTCTCTCTACCACCAGCAATTCATCTTTGTGCATTGGACTGTTTTTGAGGCTCATTTGCATAGAATGGGGACAATATTGCACCAAATGTACGCATATCATGTAATTCAAATGTGTGCAAATAGCACAGGAGAGCCGAGTCACTATTTGTTTGGCAGCTAAGTTATGGGTGCATTTCATTCATTTCATTGCTTTGAGAATGACTTTATTTTTGTCTTATTTGTGCAGATTTAGCGGCCGCAAAAGCCGGGTAATCCCTCTTCGAATTCATCACAGAGGGATTACCAGTCATAATTCTGTGGAGTAAAAAAAAAAGTAGTGTCAATCGCATGTAACCTCCTTTTTGATAAAATCCCACAATGCATTGTGTTACATTTGTTAGACTGTTCAATATAGAGTTTAGGACCCTTCTAGGGACCGGCATTGGAAATAAGCAGGATAGCTATAAATGCTGTGATACATTGCATTGGAAAATTGTTGTGCGATTCTCCATGTATGTTGTATTCGTCCCTACCAAATAAATAGGAAATGAATGAATTAACTACAGAGTGAATGAAAAATGTTGGATGCAACTTTGGTGATGATTCTGTCCAGCTACTCTCTGTTTGCTGGTATAGTGCTCTAAATAGATCGGCACTTTGGTGGTCAGAGATGATTGTTTGACTAGCATTCCTGTGATAGCTCAGAAATCCAGCCATGCAGTGGATCAGAGGGCTTTTCTCTCAGATAAGCTTTTTTCATTTTACCTTACACTACATTAATCTGTTCGATGGAATCTAGACGAGCTTTAATCTCTGTGTAGTCTGTCGCGCTGCTGCTTCTATTCTGTGTGTGGAGGGAAATTAAACGTCTGTGTTACTCAGCGTTCGCTACGGATGTTATTTTTAGATCTGAGCGTTGCTCACGTATCTCTGCCATATCGTATGATGCATTCAAGCTCGAGGACATACATTAGAACACGTTGACCTCCGGCCACGAGGAAGTAATTGATGCTAAACGATGCTGGCACTCTGTGGCCTCAGGTGCAATCAAGACAGTTTTTCTGCCGCATTCAGATATATTAAAGTACAATTGGATAAACAAATGAATTATATTGTGGAATTCTCCAATGTGTTGTCATAGTTTTCCATTTACCTTCTTTATGACTCTGAATCAGCTACTCATTATTCATTATCAAAGGGTTTTAACTAATCTACAACCTTGATGAATCTGGGAATTGCTACAGTAAACTCACCTCCTCCTTCATACTCCTGTACGAAAAGCAGATTATAATTACAACAATTAACTTCTTTGCTTTATAATTCGTAGCTGAAATGTCCTGTGACAACCAGTTGCTCATTTAGAGAACTGCCCACATTGTTAAGCATTTAAAATGGCATAAAGTAAAGTGAAATGTGAGTTTTCAATCAACAGTTATTTGTATTGTTCGAAAATCCAATTTAATCCCCTGCCGGTGATTGTCTTGTTTATTGCTCTTTTGACATTTACATGTAATTATGAATCCTGTTGCTTTCGCTGTTTTCCAGGAGACAACAATAACTGAGATAAAGCAGAAGATCATGAAGATCCCAGATGCCAATGGTATCGTCATAGATGGGTTCCCTCGAGACGTGGGACAGGCCTTGTCCTTTGAAGACCAGGTGAGTTCAGGTTCATTCAGGATTACCTCTTACGGCCTTTTCATACTTTGCCCGGATGCTTGAGTCCATACTAAGTTATCTTTACGTTACATCAGTGAGTTCTGCGGCTTTTCAGATGCTTGCTGACATCGGTAAATATTTAGATTTAATAATGTTTTTGATTTTGATTTTTGATTTTTTTTTTGGCCAAGAATGTTGAATATCTTCTTCAGTCCTAGACTCTTGACCTCATCTGCAGACCCCTCCTATCCGCAATCATTTCAACTGTACACGATAGCAGCCACCATTAATGAGCCATTTAGAAACATTGTTCAACAGCATATGGAGCAGCTGGCTGTCACATTTAGTGCAGACTATGTGGAACAACATGCTGAGTTTAAGACCGGTTTTCAAGACTTCACCCGAGTTAGATAACAATGTTCACTCTCAACAAGTTTCAGAGTCCAACACACACAATGAGCTATTCAGGTGGACCTCTGCTACGAACCAAATATGCAAATGAGTTGGTCGCACACCACCGCCAGAGTTTGGTGTATTTGATATCAGATGCTGCACAGCACCTCGTGCTGTCAGGGAATTTAAACTCTTTGATAAGTTGTAAATATTGAATCAGTTTTAAAGTTTATCCAAAAAGTTTAGTTTCATATAACTGATGACTGTAAATTTAGATTGTATGGAGCAATGCACCTTTATTGTTTTATTCTCTCACTGATGTATTGACTCTATAGTGTTATTGGCTGGATATTATTTGCATCTGAAATATGAGCTATAAATCAGTCCGTGTGCTTGCAACGTCAGGTGGACTGTTTGATTTTGTCTACTGTGTAATATTTCCTGCAAGTATTGACTTGCATCTCACGGTGTTCATGCTCAGTAGGCCTGAAGCACACGTGTTTCTGCTGCTGCTGCTGCTCACGTATTCAACAGTGAAACATGGTTTTTTTCATTCCGCTGCCCAGTCAATGCTTGGTGATCCTGAAGGTATAGTGGCACACTGAGCAAGGACTCCGCCCTTTGACTGGCAGACTGGTTCACAGTCCGTGTTGTCCAGCCTCTACTGAAGTGTCCTTGAGTAAGCCTTGAAATACCTGATAACAGCTGTCGACTCTCTCTGGATGTTTTTGACCCGTTACCCGAGGATCAATAAAGCATCACCTGCCAGTTTGGCAAAACATGAAAAAAATTGTTAAATGAAGAGTCAGGTCCTGTAAATAAGCAACGCAAGGACGATAAACGACGAATGGCTGTTGTACAAAATGTTAAACAGTGTTTTTGTCTAAGCTGGAGCCCCCTAAGTGAAATGTATCTTTTAAAGTTGAGTGGTCAATTATGTGACACAACGGTCGATTGCTTTTTTACAAAGATTGATTATCTTCAGCACATTTGAACTCACTTAACATTCATCACTTTTTAAATGAGCACTGAATGACTCTTGGAGTGGTTGGGGAATGGTTTGGGGTCTACCGGGTCAGCGTGAATTAAGATTGACGTTATGATCTGGTCCTTTTAGCTGCATTACAAGGGAACGACAGAGAAGGCCATCAGGGTCTCAAGTGCCATTAAGACAGGAATCACAGTCCTGGAGGTGAACATTTTCTCTGATCCAGAGTTAGTCATTCGGCAGAGTGGTGCGTGATTCATGAGAATGTTTTCCAGGGAAAGCAAGTCGCCGTTCTCATATTATTATTTAGTTTGGTTTAAATATCATATTACTGATTAGTGTGAGTGAAACTAGAGATTGAAATAAGTTCATATAAGGTTTTAATTGTCTTGTTGACTTTTTATAAATATTTAAAAAAAACTAATAAGATAAATTAATGAATCAGGATGAGCCATACTTTGAGTTGTGGTTCAAACAATTAAGTCAGATTCAGCCACTGCAGGCATGATGGAGATTAGCATTAACACTCTTTAAATCCTGCAATTAAATGCTGTTTCCTTTGTGCATATTTATTTAGGTAATCAAATAGGTGTGGTGGGTCTATCTTTCTTGACAAACTGCTAAAAATGCATTAGTGTGGGTCAGAAATGAGAGCCTCAGTGCCCCATGATTACCAAAATGCTGTTAAAGAGGATTTAAAAAAACAAAAAAACCTAAGACGGACCTATAATTTGGGGCGTTTAAAACTGTCACCATAAAAGCTTTTGGCAGCCCCAGTACACCAACATCAACAGCAGATTTTAAATTAATTTATTGGTGATTAACATGTACATTATTTAACTAATGTAACTAATTATTCTATTTCTTTACTTTCATTTACTTAACATAACAAGTTAGCATCATTTTCCTCCACATTTGTGTATGTTTGTATTAGAAATAGTCCTCTATTGTGAATCCTCCTGGCCTACCTGATCCATTGCAAAGCAAACTGATACAGGCATTGTGTCTGGTTTCTTTGGCTCATAACACTAACCGCTGTGGACGGCTAACCTTCTCTCGTGTTTTTGTTAAAGTCTCTCGTCTCTCCTGTAATTGTTATATTCTCTCCCTCTTTTTGTAAAGAGTCTAATGAGATCTTGTAATGTGGTTTCTGGTGTCTTCACGGTCCACCACGTCTGACAGCAGATTCCAGTTAGTGCATGTTTTCTGTCTGAAAGCTGCACGAGGAACCCAGGCAAAGAAACAAGATGATACGTGCGGCTGGGCTCATGTACAGAGAGAGAGGGATTTCTAAAACGGACAATACTCACACAATCGCGCACCCCACTTCTCATTGATAGGACTCACAAATTGAGCAATGACTATGGTTATTATCAGACACTCCAGCTGTTTCAAACATGGAGCAGATCAGATGCGATTACCTTCCCCTTCGGCGTCACCACATCAGCTGAGGCTGTAAATAGAAAATAAACAGACAGTTAGTGACTAACTCACTAACAGGCATTTCCACATTCAAGGAGCCTGGAAGTCTCATAATTAAAATGTAGCTTGATCTCTCATCTTATAATTTGGTAAATCACATTTCGTAATAGATAACCGCAGAATTAAATTCAGCTGAAAAGATTTTTCTTTTATTGTCACAATGCTATTTTAATTGTTGCATAAAAGGATTGCTAAAAGGGTTGATGACAGTTTGTAAATGGGCCCCGGGGGTTAGATAAGGACCAGAGGAAGTTCACTGGAGATGAAATCACGTAGATAACACATGTTGTGTTTATTACCGTGTCCCCGGCAACCGCTTAAAGAAAAGGCTCATACTGTCGTTGGTGATTGCACGGGAGATGACGACCGCTCAGCCAATAATGCGCAGATACAGAAGCACTGGGATTTACAATAGAATTAGGTGGCAACTTTATTAAAGGAGCTTTTGTGCAGCTTAGGAGCAAAGAGAGTAAATAACAGTGGTATATGCTTTGACGAATGAGATGCCGAGACCTTGTGTTGGGTGTATTGTGAGACCACAGTGAGTGTCCGCCCTCACTTTTCGAAATCCTGTTTCTGTAACCCTCACTTTAATTGTATCAGGTTGACAGTCCAGATGATCTGAGTTGATAAAAATGTTAATTCATTCATCTGAGTTGCCTTCACTTATTACCATCGGCTCTTGAGTTTTACAAGCAGCAGAAAGTGGTGCACTAAGTGGATGCCAGCCTTTTTGTCCCCTGGAGTTCTCCTCTCATGCCACATACAGGTTGCCCTACCATTCTTGCTTCTATTTGCTATGCTAAGCTAAAGTAAGCTAATTGCCTCCTGGCTATACGCACATAGCACACAGAGTGGTACTGATCTTCTAATTTTGCAAAATAGAAAGTGAATGAGCGTATTTCCAAACAAGAACTGTTCCTTTAAGAGAAAAGGTTTTGTTCGTCATCTCAGTACTGCCTTCATCTTTGATTATAGCATGACCGTGGAAACGTTGTAGCTTTTTATAAAACTTTTCTTACATTGAATGAAACAAAGAAAGACGATTTTGTGTTTGTTTTGACAAATTTGTTTCAGTTGTCTACAAAGAAATACATTTTCAGCATCCAGTATTTGTCTGACAGTTGAATCTCGCTTATTGTTGACAGAACAGGTTATTTTAAGTGAAATATTAAGATTTGACTGTGTTTACTTAAACTATAGACTTAGTTATGGCTGCAGTTAATGATTATTTTAATAACTGATTAAGCTGTCATCAAAATGGCCATCACAAGTTCCCAGAGCCCATGGGATATCTTTGAATAGCTTTTGTCCATTTTAAACCCAAATATATTCAGTAGCCCATTAGGCCCATGTCATAGCAGGATGTCTTCACATTTTAAAGGCTGGAACACGCAATTATGGAATAGATTATATAACTCTACATTGCAGAGCAATTTACTACTAGACAAGGCACTACGTAATGGCACCATATTAAAAATACCGGATCGTCTCTCTTAAGTGTCCCAGTGAGGCTGCTGCAGACACGACTCAAAGACTCTTCAATATTTGCAGCAGAAGAACACTTAAGACTTGGACTCTTAACAGACAGACGTAAAGCAGAAGCAGAAGAAGAAGAAGCTGAGACGATGAAAGAGAAGGCATTGTGAATAAAGATGAAGGGCCGAGACAGATGAAGAGGAATAGAAAGTAACACACTCGGCTACAAAGTCACAGAGAGTCTGGAATCCTGATCTGAAGATGGGTGAAACTAGAGACACTTGGATTCTTGCGAAGCAAATTAGTGCTGGTTCTAATAATCTGACACATTACTAGTTGTGGTACAACATGGGTGTCATTGCCATTGTCATAGTCTCTGCTTTTGTGAATCCACTTTTCTTCGAGCTTGATTATTTTACAATAACTTTGGTGTAGCTATTGTTTAAAGTAACTCATCTTCACAATTGCTTCCAGTAGACTTCATGGGCCCACTTGCAGTCTTCCACCTTTTGCTGAAAGTGTGTTTAGCATTTTTAATGAAAGTGATCAAGCTTGAATACACATCATTGAAGCACAAACCATTTCCCTCTGCAGAGCTTCAGTCAACAGAATATTTGCGGAGACCTTCAAGGGGTTAAATCTGATTGAGTGATTCATTGACTTTCTAAATGAATCTCAAACACACTTGCTGCTACTTGAAGCATCATGTAATTCATAATACATGATTACTAGAAGGTTCAGTGCTTTATTTTGCATACCATATTCCCCAGCACTATGGGAGCTCTGAGTGATCCTCTGGGAACCTGCAGCATCCATTTCCATTAGTCTCCCCTCACCCCATGCAGCTACTTTGCCCTTTGCAACATCACAGCAGCCATTTATGAGGCACTTCTGTGGGACGCCATCCGTCCTCCTCCTCTTCATAGCGGCCCGGTGAGACCGTCCAACCCTCCATTCTTCCCTCCAGCCTTTTTAAATCCACTCCTATCGACTACGAAGGCTGTCTATTCATCTCTGTCAATTTACCCGTGTATGTCTAAATCCACAACACACACACACACACACACACACACACGTCTATTTTAGCAATTAATCAATCCTACTCTTATAGTTGCTTATCATGGAAAATTACCGAACATGCTTTGGTTCCTGCCACTCAAATATGAGGATTTGTTATATATCATTGTAATTTAAATATCTTTGGGTTTTTGACAAAACAATGAAAATAGTTGTAATACAATGCCAATTGGCTTACGTTTGTGACTGATGAGTCAGTTTTGCAGCTTGTAGCTGTCATCTTGTCTTTTAATTATTCATCCATCGTGATGGCTTTAACAAAGAGGACAAAACAGAGCAGCAGCTACTTTGCTTTGGAGGCTCTTGTGGACGCCATAACTCTCTCTGCACAGTCCTCTCAGAGAGAAGTAAACATTTTGCTTTGGGAAGAATTACTTAACTGCATATTGCAAATGCACTTGGCTTAATCTACCCCCTCCTGCGAGACCAACATTTCTGGAGGCTTACAAAGGGAAGTTGCAAAGACAGTGTTACAATGTTACGTAATTCTAATTTTAGCAAGCTAACAAAGCTTGCATGTTTGTAAGAAGAAAAAAAAAAAGTTTTCACTCCTTTTAATGTTCAGGAAAGTTGCACCTAGATAAATATCCAGTAAGAATAAGCATGAAAAGCATAAAGGTGACATTTGCAAAGATCTGTGCAGGTTACAGTTGAAGATCGAGGTCCATCCTTTGTTAACATCACAGACGACAGCCTTTCTGGTTACTTTGGGACAAAATTCACTAAAATAATCTCAATAGAAGTGTGGGTTAAAGGGAGAATCTTTTAATATAAATGCCATGGTTACTGCCCCAGTGACAGTCTAGAAAGTTATGAGGATGTTCTTGTGAAGATACTGAAGTGGGGCTGAAATAATCAGTCGATTATTCAATGAAAATTAGTTGATCGACAGAAAACAAACCTGCAACTATTCTGATAATCGATTAATCGCTTAAGTCCTTTTTGAAGAAAATAATGCTAAAAACATGACCTAGTTCCAAATCCTCACTCGTTAGTATGTCCTGCTTTTATCTTATGTTATAAAAGATTGAACATCTTTGGAGTTTTTGTCTGTTGGTTGGACGTTTGAAGCAATTTGAAGACGTCACCTTGAGCTTCAGGAAATTGTGATGGACAGCTTTCACAATGTCAAACAATTCATTGAGAAAATAATCTGTGGATAAATTGATAATGAAAAAAAACTGTTCACTGGACCCAGCTGCCTGCTTTACACATAATAGATGCCCATAAGGCCTGACAAATAATGTGCTTATGTACTTTAATTCTGTTTGTTTGGACATTGAGATTAATGTCATTCAAAAGGAAAGTCTTTCGAGGGTTTTGGGGAAGTTTTTCCTTATCTGTATCCTCTTTGGACAGAGGGTGTCTAATATTCTGGACAGATTGCAAAGCCCCTTGAGGCAAGGTTGTGATTTGTGATATTGGGCCATGTAAATGAAATTGACTTGACTTGTTGTTCTCCATGAGAAGGAGAGGAAACGACCCCAGAACTCTGGTTCATGGAGACGGATGGAGACGACTGATAGTCAGCAGCGCCACATGCTTAGAAAGGCAGAGCAGAACGAAAGGCAAACAGCAGTCCGTACTGACGCCAGGAATCAGTTTCTTCATCAACAGCAGATTTAACTGGATCAATTTCAGGAAAGAGTCCATCATGATTAACTAAAGTTGGAACAGCTGTTTGTTGTCTTCTTTTATGCAGGTCTTGTTCACCAAACCAAATACAGAACTTGGTACAGACATCTATACATAGAGGTTCCGACCGAACATAATAAACTATATAAGTGAATGTGTAAATTCCTCAAACGCTAAAAGGTATATAACGTCTATATTTTATAAGTGACAGGGTCGGTATCATCAAGTTTACATTTAGCTTCACAGAGGGGACATTTCAGCATTTTAATGCTTGAATCTAATTTAGTTCAACATCCCAGAAGGGTATTAGCTGTTGTGTTTGGCACAAGAGTCCAGTAAACATCAACTTTTTTAGGACTCTAAACACACTGTGTGTGTGTGTGTGTGTGTGTGTGTGTGTGTGTGTGTGTGTGTGTGTGTGTGTGTGTGTGTGTGTGTGTGTGTGTGTGTGTGTGTGTGTGTGTGTGTGTGTGTGTGTGTGTGTGTGTGTGTGTGTGTGTGTGTGTGTGTGTGTGTGCGTGTGTGTGTGTGTGTGTGTCAGCTTATACCACATGCTTCCTGGCCTTTAAGCTAGAGAGATAGCGTCACCGGCAGAACTGCCGGCATTAAAACCGTTTCTGAAAATAGATGCTGTTATGTGATGCGATGATTATACATTTCTTGGAGACGTTTTAATGATGATGAATCTAATAATGCTTTCTTGTTACAAAAACGGCAGCCGGCATCTGATGGCTGCACCGCATTAACAGCACAACTGGAGCAAAATCACAATGGGTATGAGTGTTCGTGTCCTTATGGAACTAGAAACTTTGATTTGCAAGACTCAAAACTAAGTCCTGTTGCCGAGTGGTTTGCGCCTCTATAAACAACCACATCTGAGCCATTCTTGTCTCTGTGGGTGTGTGTACCAGACTCTGGAGTGTTTCATTGAGTGCATTTCATCTAACATAGCAGGAAAACAAACAACAGAGAATGAATCGTATTAAAGAGAAGTTCCCAGTGGTGGTGAGCTGGCTGACTAGTTGTCAGGTTCAAGATGAGGAGAGCATTTAACACTCTTTTCCTCTTCATAAAACGACTGGCCTCAAACTTAAGAGGTCAGAGCCATAGAAACGGAGTTATTTCCCCTTTGATGCTGCTTTGTATTAGATAGATAACATCATCATTCACTGATCTTTAAATAGCCAACGCACAGCTCAGCCTGTTTATTCCGCGAACTCGATGGTTACTAAGGAATGCTTTTGTGTTTTGGACTTTGTAATAACGGAAGCGGCCAAAGCTCATTGTTGTTTCACAAATTAAATCTCTATTTCTCAGTCACTGCTGCTGCTGTCGCCTGACCTTTTCCCTCAAATTAGAATAGCCAGTGTGTATTTTCTTGCCGTCATATCTTGACAACGGGCCTGTCGTAGCTATTACAGTCTCCTGATTGCAGTAATTTGAGCTGAACGAGATAACTTTGCTCAGAGCTTGTTTGTAATATATATCCAATCTCTTTTGACCTTACTGACAAAAGTCTTTTTTTTTTTTGGTGCGAATTGCATTTTTGACATTTTGACCTGAGCGCATTGAATTTAAAAATGAGACTGACCTTGAGCTCAATCTCCGGTTGCTAAATTTGTAGCTCTGAAACGGGTCAGATCATGAACATCACATGTAAAATGAGGGTTTATCCGAGTGCTCGAGGTTTTGGCTGTAATGTTCCACGCGTCTTTCTCTCTCCCGGGCAGATCTGCACTCCTGACCTGGTGGTGTTTCTGGCCTGCACCAACCACCGCTTGAAGGAGAGGCTGCATAAACGAGCCGAGCAGCAGGGACGACCGGACGACAACCCCAAAGCCATCGACCGCCGCCTGACCAACTTCAAACAAAACACCATTCCTCTGGTCAAATACTTCCAGGAGAGGGGCCTTATCGTCACAGTAAGTCGCGTGGGATAGTACGCATGTCTGTGTTTGAATAGAGACAAGTGATGATGTACAATTTCAATTCTGTCAGTGATGATATACAACATCAATTTTATTTATATAGCTTTAAATCATAACAGTTATCTGTTATCTCATGACACTTAGACCTTAATCCATTACATTTTATCTGTAGTTTATGGTCAACTGACACGTTCAGATATCACAAAGTTATCAGCACAGAGCTGTAAATCATTCATCAGTTGACTTATAAACAACAGAAATAACATTTAAAGCTCTTAAAACAAACAAAGATCTCTTGCAGGTATAATGTCCCAGTGCAACGTGGCGTGTTGTTTTTGTTGAAACACCTTGGGTATAACCAATTTCCTCTCCCGTTACCTGTGAATGAAAGAGGTCTGCAGTACTCTTGAGTTATATGAACGTTTTGAGAACTTATCGACGGATTGTCCCTCCTGTAAATTGCTGTTGCTACTCTCTTCGGGGTGCTGCAGCGTCGATACAGACATGCAGCGTCCCTTCCCCTCTACTACTTACTCGTCATTGCAATCACGCAGACATGACACCTCAGAAAACAAAGGTTGGCTCAATCTGAAGTGCGTTAAAAAAACAAAAAAGTATTGATATTTCTATCTATATTTGCAGCAGATGTGTGGATGATGGTATGATGAGAGAGTTTGCTTTGTTTCTACCAATATCTGCAGAAGAAGTGTGTCTTGTCCATAAGCTCTTGAGCTTCTCAACAACAAGACATTGTTTTATGGCACATTTAAGGACTTTAGATTATAAGTGCATTGTGTTTGTGTGTTAATGATTTTGAAAGGATTCTTATATTCCTTTTATCTAAGTATCTCAGTTAACTCTGTCTTACAAAAGTTTAAAACCTTAACAAACAGGCAGAAGAGACAATCAGACTATCCACAGGATATCCTCAGATTTCTTTTCCAATCTGTTAACCACCAGCACAAATTCCAGCATGTGATTCCTAAATCTACATGAATGCCATGGAGACATTGAGTTGCTGATGGTAAATGGTAAATGGACTGTACTTGTCCAGTCTTCCGACCACTCAAAGCGCTTTAACGCTACATGTCCTTCACCCATTCACACCCATTCATACACCGATGGCAGGGGCTACCGTGCAAGGTGCCGCCTGCCCATCAGGACTCTAACTAATCATTCACACCTAATCATACACCGCAGGAACAGCCTGTGGGAGCAATTTAAGGTTAAGTGTCTTGCCCAGGGACACGTCGACATAAACTAGCGGATCCTCTGATTGAAGGACGACCCTAGCAGGGAACCTTCCGCTATCTTTCGGTTGCATTGTTCTGTTTTCTAAACCAGTCATTTCCAAAGTCGCAAGAGATTTTATAGAGTCACCAAATGAATTGACTTAACATTTATATCTGCAATAGACCTTTGAGCCACACAAGGGAGCCTAAATGTTCGTATTGATCTGATGACTGTAGCCTACTTATCACATTGAATCTAATATGAAAGGCTAGCGTACATTCCGTTTGTTTTGCTGATAAGAGTTAGTAAAAATAATGAGATAGCATTTATTTAACACGTGTATATGTTTTCACGAATAACGAAGTTGTGATGAAACGTATATATATATTTTCAAAATGGCTGGTTAACCTATTTAAGATAATATCAGGTGATAATTGGAAATGGCAGTCAGGGAAAAATTCACTCTGCTAACGATACATAAATAAGGTCTATTGTGAATTGGGTCGCGATGGTTGTGGTTGTGATGGTGAAACACTGATCTAAACGGACTGTCCTCTAATGAACTAAAACAAAACACAAATGTTGTGAAGAGTATCTAGTCCGTCTGAGCACAAACACAGGTTTTAAAGATAACATTAACGATTAGATGAGTCCCTCCTGCTTATCATTTATTAAGACTCGGTTGTTCTCTGAGGCTTGAATGCTTTCACTCAGCAAAAGACTTTTGTTTGAGAATACTCCTTTCATTTCCAATGTCACGTCCAATAAAGGAAGGCATAAGTTTCTAAAGGAACAGTCGCAGTGACTCATTACTTGACATCATCGACACATCTACGAGTCTAATAATTCTCAACATTTCACTGAATTAATTTGTCCTATTTCTGTCATTGTGGGAAAGTTTTGGCGACGCTGACATGCAATTACTGTATTTAAATTTTTCAGCCGTAGACAGATTTGGGGATTTGTGATATTTAGATTTTTGTGTTTTTGTCATGTAGGATGACTCAACTCATCAAACACACACACACACACACACCTCTACAATGGAGCCTAATGGGAAATTGCAGCAAAGGAAAGATAATAGTTTGTTGAATTGAAGCCATAATGTCATTCGAGGAAAAAGGAACGATCTAATGAAGTGTTCCCCCGAACGAGTTCAGCTCCAGCTTCCTTCCCAACAGGCTGCTAGATATCACGCAGATATAAACAAACAAAAGACACCTAGCTCCATCCTACGTGGAGCCGTATCTCTCCGGGGGTGGTTACACGGTATCGGTTCATTATTCCTGGAATATAAATAAGGTAGTGGAAATGTAGCTAATCAGTACGAACCGTCTTATTCATTTTTTGAAAAGAAAAGAAATCAAGATATCTCCCGCTTAGAAATTAAAACAGAATGTCAATTTTGGGCATATTATTATTTATTTCATTTTACATTTTGTCTGTCCTCTTCAGAGAGTGTCAACTTTGAGCTTTATGTAACATCAACACAACTTTACATGTATTGTTGTAATGTGCAGGGAGTAGCTCTTTTTCTTGAAGAACATTGCATGAATTCATTTGAACACTGACTGCACCAAACATCATCCTCGAAAGAATTGCAAAGTTTTAGAAGAGCTGTTGCTCAAAGCTTCATTTGCTTTCTTTAATCTATTTCTGCTTCTTTGGGATATTTGAGATGGTGGTTGAGGGTGTTTACCTCGCTTCACTTTATCAGTGGACTTCATAAAAAAAGATTTTTATACTTTATATATGTTTAAGGAAAAGTATTTGACAAAATCTTCTGTCACACGATTGGCCATTGCTGTCAATTTTGAGATGATTGCTGTATTAGTGGGCTGTTTAAAATAACAGTACATGTATGTTTTCTACATTTAAAAGTAATATATATATACACATATAAATATATATTACTATACATGTCCCTAGAACGTCATCTCGCTGGTGCGGGGGGTGGAGCAGTACCAACTAGATATAGTTGTGCTCACCTTCACGCATAGAACTGGTTCTGGAACCAAACTCCTTGAGAGGGCCTGGACTATATCCTTTTCCGGAGTTGCCCAGGGTGAATGGCGCCGGGCGGGTGTGGGGATACTCACAAGCCCCCGGCTGAGCTCCGTTGGAGTTTTTTCCGGGGAACGACAGGGTCCCCTCTATGCAAATGCGAGTCGCTGAGGGGAAGTCTCTGACTGTTTGTGCCTATGCACTGCACAGCAGTTCGGACGACTGTGGGAGCGTGTGATCAGTTCGAAGTGACAGACCTGTCCGGCAGGGTGAACTTGAAACATCTGGCTGAGTCCCTTGTCTTCAACTCCCACCTTCGGGGGGGATTCACGAGTGAGGGTAAAATGTTCACGACCTGATAGTTCTACAGTGGACTCGACATTTTCAGATTCAAGCCGGCTCAGCGTGGATGCAGTATTAGTTTTGATTATTAGCCTAATAAATGAAGCCAGTTGCCCTTTTCTTTCCAATACAAACACTCTGTTCTGCTGCACAGCAAGTTCCCACTCCTCGTCCTCTGCCTGAACAGCCACTGTAATGACATTGAGTCATTCAGCTTTTCTCCAAAAAAGGTAAAACTCCTTATCTGTCCTTGAAAAGTGACACTTCCTCTGAAGAGAACTCAGGTAGCCTCTGTATGGTTAGAAAAAAAACGCTGCAGTGTGACAACAGTCGGTCACTTTTCTCTGCTCATCCTGCCAGACATGTCGAGAAGTCTTATGGGTTTTCGGGGGAAATCCTCACCTCTGCTCCGCTTCTACAGGTGGAGCGGCAGGGCTTCAAGCGCAGCAGTGTCCTTTTTTTTAGGTTGTTCCCATGGAAACCCCAGGAGAAGGCTGATTGTTGGTTGTGGGTTATTCTTATCTTACATTTTCGCCATTTGACCTCCACTCCCACACTCTTTAATTTCTCTGTGTAGTTTGCAGTAACCCTGCTGAGAATCACACACCTGTAGGCAGAGGGGAAACAGAGCAACTCTCTCCAGTCTGTACATTTGTTTCTGTGTATGCACAAGGTCGCCTTGTCATCCTCCCTGACGGGAGCAGATGCAAGGAGGAGGAGAAGTCTGCTTCAATCAGCTTCTAGCTCGCTTACAAACCACATTCTTCAAGGTCAATCATCGAGTACTGTTGGTGCAAAGGAAGACAGTCTGAAAGGGAGGCTAATTAATCGAATGTCATTAAAGCTTCCGGTGGGAGTTGAATACAAAATGACCCCGCGCGTATATAGCTCCCCGGCATTAGAGCTCGTTCCTTTACGTTTGATCTTATAATGAATCTCATGTCACGGCGGCTTAAGGGACTGAGCATGTCCGTTTGTGTTTGTGATGTTCTAGGTCTCAGGTCATGACTTCTGCCTACGTCTTGTATCTGTCGTTTCTGTCAAGCAGAAAGAATTAAAGGTCAAAAAGAAAAAAAAAATGGTGAATGAACGAACAGAGTATAAAAGATGTTTTCTTTTTTTTCTCCTTTCAGTTGGATGCTGACCGAGACGAGGAGGAGGTCTTTTGTGACATCAGCATGACTTTGGACAACAAGCTGTTTCCCTCCAAAGAGCCGGCAGCCGGTGAGATAAAACATAAAACTTATTTCATAAAACAGGAGATTTTTTTATGGTCAGACACCTTTTTAAACTAAACTACTAGATAGTAGCCTCGATATGATTATCTTGGGCAATATTGCAAACTAATAAGGGTTTAAATGATGTCAAAGTTGTTCCTCGTATTGAAGTCGGTGTGTTTTGAATGGGTTTTTGGTTAGATGCCTGAAATAAGCTCTGTGGTAAACACAAGCTCAGGATATATTCACGTTTTGTTCAGTAAATATCCCACTCGTGAATTTCTAAGCTTTTATGTGTCTTAAGAAAAGACAGTTGTGTTTTTAGTCTGTTCAGTAAACTGTGTTCATTGTTGGTAACACTACATACCACATACAAAACTCACTGATGCTTTTATTTTTGTAACACTGTCTCTCTTGTAAGATTTATTATTATTTGCCGTGAGGGTGAAAATCACTTGCTAAAGCGTGGTAATTATACAGTATATTCTGAACTATTTAAAATGATCTGCATCCTATGAAGTGATTGGAGGAACTCACGCTGAATGTGACAGTTCAGGTAGACGGGTTGATAAAAAACCTAAATCATCATTTAGTTGCAAGGCACTGATATTGTAGGGAATTAAAAGTGCGAACTATTTTTAGATATGTTCACTTTTACTGTATGTTTATGTGAATATGTGAATGCCATATAGACACAGTCGTGTTATCTGTAGTGCTGTAAATGTAGTGGTTGGAAGTAACAATGTACATTTAAACAAGAGCTTAGTACAATATTGAGGTACTTGTACTTTGGGTATTCACATTTCCCTAATTTTCTTCTTTTTTTCTACTCCACTACATTTATTTTAAAGCTTCCGTCACCAATGACTTTGCAGATTTAGATTAATAATACAAAATATGATCAACAAATAGATTATGATGTATTAAAATAAGACTTGATGTATCTTTATTACTTTATTTAAAGTAGCCCTAACTTATAGCTGCAACATTCAAGTAAAGGTCTTACAATTATAATAATAATTTAATATAAAATGGGCCATTTTACATAATGAGTACTTTTACTGTTTGTACATTAGGTATATTTTGATGCCAATACTTTTGCACTTTAAGGTTACATTTTGATTGCAATACTTTTATTTATATAACAGAGTATTTGCACACATAATTAAGAGATCTGAGTACTTCCTCCACCACTGTGTAATTGGTAGTAAATGTTACACAGCTATGAGAAGCAGCCAGTATTAGATAGCATTCAAGGTCAACTCATAGTAAAGAAAACATTATGTTGGACTGTGCTCCGTGTGTGTGTGTGTGTGTGTGTGTGTGTGTGTGTATCTGTATGTATAATTTAGTAAAGGGCATTCTACAGCAGCTTCGAGCCAAATGATGATGAAATGTGATGCAACAGATATACTGGTTTTACAGTTTTTTAAGAGCTACATGTGTTCAGTGTACAAATGCTTCCCCAAAATAATCCACACACACAATAAGAAGGAATGAACATCACCCACCAGCTCCCTGGTTACCACAAGAGTTGGCATAGCAACCAGTGAAGCAGGGTCTGCCAGGCTTTGTGAGAAATACAGAATCAAAGGTTAGAGTCAGTCTTTCATCAGTCAGATGGAGACTGTATACGTGTTGTGTAAAACCTGATAATTTACCTTTTTAAAAGAAATGTGCCAGACGGATTCACATCCCCGACTGAGACAACCTCACGTTTAAAAGATGTGATCAGTCGGCACTCTGAAGGTGTTTCTGCAGTGATTTCATGAAGTGATAGAGATCATGAAGGTTTTAGTTAAAGGAGAACTGAGCTGGCAAAATCTGCCTGGTTTTGGTTGCAACGCTGTCATTATTTGTCATCCTATTAAACTGTAGGTGTAACGGTTCCAACGCGGCACTGAAATCCCACATATTTCGCAGAGCAAAGGCTGCTCACTGCCTCAAACTGTTTCACTGTAGCACATGAAATGCTTCTATATTTTCAGGGAGTCCGTTGGAAAAGAAGCGGGCAATGTTTTTACTTTGTCGTTGTGTTGTTTTGTAGCTGTATACAAAGGCCCGGACATAGATTTTTGAGGTATACTTCTACGTTTAAGGAAATCATCTCATTCGCCTTGTGGTGACGAGTTACCGTAGATCAGAAGATCGATTGTACCTTAAATCAAAGGCTACAGTCAGCGGCCAGTTAGCTTAGCTTAGCACAACGACTTGAAACAGGGGGAAACAGCTAGCCTGCTAATCAACAATATGCTGTTTTACAGGCGGTTTTGACTATTTGTTGGTCGGGATCATCGTCCTAATCCAGACATATGAAGCCAAAACATGATCTTTTCCTAAAATTAACCAAGTCAGTTTGTTATCTAAACCTACGGAGATTTCTGGCTGAAGCTCTTAAAAGCAAACTTGTCCCGTGTGCTTCTGCAACATAACCCGGAAGTTCTGGTTTCATTCCGTCTCTCTATCCATCTAAGCCCAGTGTGAGCTTCAATGCAAACCTAGGAAGGATCACTCCTTTGTTGCTTTTTCTAATATTCTTCTTTTGTTTTTGCCTTCCGCTCAGCGTTGAAGCTTTAATGAGAGGTTTTTCGCAAACTGTGCGGATTATAAAGCCCTCTAAGAACAATATGTGCTTTTGAGCTTCATAAATAAACTTGACTTGGCTTGTTTTTGTGTTTGTTTTGTGCCACACAGCTCGGGCACACTGGCAGCAGCAGGGAGCTGCGTAGGAGCGGGAGGAATACATTATGAATTGGTTATTATTATGTGACAACCAATCAAATAACCATTTTTTTTCTTACTCTAAAAAGCCTTCTACACCAAAATAGGAATTTTGTGATGAAGGGATGTTTTTGAGCCACGACAGATTAATTTAGGAGGAAACTGAGGTTCGTGTGAGGAGCAGCAGAAAACATGAGACGACATATGGCACATGAAAATAGTTCAGAAGGAGGAAATCTCTTTTAGATTCAGTGTTTTTCTGATCAGAGGAGAGCAGTGAGCAGCCAAAGAGAGCTGTTAGCAGAGCGTTAGGACAGTTTGGATGTAGCATCACTACTACACAGCTGTTCTGTGGAATTTGTACATTAAGTGATAACGGCCAGACACAGAATGTGACCCAGTCTCACATTCACAGCGATCTTTCACATCAAAACTGCTACGTCCTACTTGACATACTTGACAGCTGTCCGCTTCATGGCAAGGACACCGAAATACAGATGGCGACAGTGAAAAACTGTATACTTAGACCACCCATACCACTTGAGCTGCACAAAGTCTGCAAAATTGATCCTTGGAAAAAACGAGAAACAAGAGAGTTCAAGCTGCCATTAAGCAAAAGAAAGAAATCATCACTCAGTGCCGGTGCTTTCTCTTAATGTTTACTGATTTGTACTAAACGATCATATAGGCACATCTCATTATATTGTTCTTAAGGTAGTACATTAATCCCGTAGGAATGAAAAACCTTATAGAAAACTGATCTTTTCCTCATTTAGGGCATAACTGAACAAGAGATGGAGAGAGCTTCCCCATCACAACTCCACGTAGATACAGCAGTTATGTAGCTGCACTTTGAGATGCATTTAAGAGCAGCGTGACATCGGTACATTTGTCAAGGTGTTCTCCTGCATATGTTTTATTGTAATGGAGCCTCACAATATCAGTTCCATGCAGGCATAAGTGGGGTGCAATTCTAAAGGTCTATTGTTGCACCATGAAGCATGCAAAATGCACATATAAAAAAAAAAAGCTTCAACCGTCTACCCTCTCAGAGATCAGGTGAAATTGCTTCAATCGGCTGATGTTGAAAAGTATGAGGAGCAGGACATTTAAAAATAGATTAGCAGTAGTTGAGGCAAACTCTTAAAGAGAAATTGCCTCCCAGTGCATCTGCTGCTTCTAGCGCCACATTGTTCCCCAGCAGAGAGGAAACGACTGCCACTCTCCTGCTCAGTCTGTAATTATGTGGTCCAGACTGAGGTGTTGCTGACGACTGCAGCCTCGGCCACCTGACACAACAAAGATCTCCACACTTGTCATACCTCAGCCCCTCTGCACTCTGACATGCTGCTGACTCTGAAGTTGTGAACTGCAGAGAGGACGCAGGACTGTTTTTTTTCCCCCTGTAAATCAGGTGCATCCCGACGCTTTTTTAACATAATGAATGTAAGAAATGCACAGCTTTCCGTCTCTCTCCGGGATCTGCCTGAACGTTTGAAGCTGCATTCTTGCAGAATGTAACCCAGTTCTCTGTGCAGAAGGAGCTCTGGTGTGCAGGAAAAAAGAATCTGCCGGGGGGGAAGTGTTATTCACGACCCAGTTCCACCGAGGGAGAGAGACGAAGATGCTGCGTGTTAAGAGTTTATCACAGCATCACCCTCGACTGCTTTCTGACAACTTGAAGTTTAGGTTCAGGTGTTAGTTGGGCCAAAAAGTAACGTTGATTTGAATATTTTATTTTCCTTAAAAATGCAAATGTATGTTGACCTATGGAAGTTTGTTGAGTGGAAAACATGAGACTAAATTAGCTGTAATGTAAAGAGATCATAACTATTGTAATGAGATGTGGTCACAGTGCATACTTTAAAGGCTCTTTACACGACATTCAGAGCATTAATTTAGCAGCAAAGATCTATTATCTATGTAAAGATATAATGGAGTGTCATCAGTGGCGGCTGGTGGAAAATGTTCTTGGTAGGGCTGTGCCACATCCAATCAATTTCAGCAAACATCCCAGAATGATTTAATGCAAACACATTAAGGTATCAAACACGCATTACTACTTTGCAGTTAAATATTTAACATTTATTCCAACACGAAAAAAAGCAGTAAATAACACTTTGACAAACACGTCAGGACATCTTATTTTAGTCACCCTCACAGGGAGTTCAGTATAATATAATATATATATCATATAATAATATTCTGTATAGTATAATAATATATATATCATATAATATTCTGTATAATATAATAATATATATATCATATAATAATATTCACTATAATATAAAACACACACACACACACACACATACATATATATATATATAATTATTTATATATAACTATATATCCATTTCTCAGACAGGTGCTTCATGTCCCTCACTCCCTAACTGTCCATGCTGGTTCTGTCCCCGTTGTTTTAAAAAGCTAAATAAATTATTAGCATGACGTCATCCAGCTAGCCAAACCTGTCTGGTGTACAGCTACTAGAGAAGCTTCATGTACTGCTTCTCTTTCCTGCTAGTCTGCTGTCTGATTGTGAGGTCAGGCTGATCTGGGATCAGCTCTTTCAGCTGTAGTTTCTCCTCTCAGTTCTCCTCTCAAACGGGTCTTGGAGGAGTAGTGCTCACACTGGCGCTCGCCTGTAGAGACTAGTCCTGATGAGAACGCGCAGCTTGGGGCAGAACGAAATCTGCCCCAAGCTGAATCTATTTGAGGACGCTGATTGGCTAAATTGTATGTCACTCATTTATATCTTTAGTCAGCATTAAAGCATCATTGGCTAAACTGCTTTATAGACCCGCCTCTTTGGGGCAGTTTCTCCAGCGCCCCAGCCAGCTGAGCCGTGCACACGAGGAGAGGAGCTGCAGACAGGCAGAGAGGACGAGCAGGAAAAGCATATATTTACCGCAGATATCATATTTTACACATATTACTGGGTGATTCCATGTTTCAAAAACACAAATATTGTCAATTTGTATAATTTATTATTATTATTATTTATTTTATTTTGTATTATTTGTAGCTCAAGGGGGGGCGGCGCCCTAGCGCCCTCTATGGACCAGCCGCCACTGGAGTGATGTCTACCTGAGCATGAATGAAGTCACTCTTCCTCCGCGTGTTGTTTTCCAAGCTTCTCTGTGCCTGGTTTACATAGCCGGGCCGACTGCGTGTGCTTTTAGTGCATGTTAGTGCATGTGAGCGTGTCCCACTGGCTACGGCCGCCGCTATAAGAAGTGGACGTAGTCACCGTGACGTCACCCATTGGTTTGTAGACTGCTGCCGCTTTTAAGCCTCGAATTCAACATTTTGGCCGTCGCTAACTTGCCTTTTTGCAACCAGATGTGACTTGAGAGGGAGGAGCTAAGTGCAACTGAACGCTGAATGACCAAAAATGTTCCAATTAACTTTCATCAACTGACAAACACACTTTGAAAGAGTTAAACGCTGTAACAACGACCAGTCAATCTCAAAGGTAGAGTTTGATGATGGTTCTGTTTGTTCTGTCTTCAGGTCCCAGTGAGCTGGATCTCAGTCTACTGGGTGAAACTAGCAGCCTGGCAGATGTTGCTTGCAAGTACAATGAGGTAAGATCTATTTCTAATATTTGAATATGGAAGTTGATTAATCATTTTCGATACCTATTGTCAATTTTTTTTTAAACGTCAGTTTTGGTACCAATACCTTACTTAGAAGGAAAGACTCTCTTTTTTGTTAGTTTGTTTACAACATGAAAAACGTCTCTAATACAGCTGTGTTTAATGTCGTCTTGAAGTACTGGAAGCAGCTATACAAACACAGGAACTTTTCTAACATACAACCTATTTAAAGAACAGATCTAATCAAATGATTTTGCACACAAGACCTGGCAAACCATTCAATTGTCATTATTCTGTAATTGCTGTAATTCGATGTTCAGATTACTCTAACTTTGTGTTCACATAAGCATGCAGCCACACTCTCCACAAAAAAAACGTATTTTCTCCCGTTTCCACATCCTCTGCTTTCACTCTCTCGCTGCTTTTTATTTGCAAAACCATAAAATAGTAGATATTTTTTTTATCAAAAATGGCAAACGGTGAAACAGTGATTCAGAGAAGTCCAGAGAGGGACAATGTTGTTGTGTAATGCTTGGCGAGGGTGCAGACGAGCATCATTCCTCCACACTGCAGTGAAGTGTAACCCTGACCTCTGTCTCATTTCCCATCCTCCGAGTGTCTGGAAACAAATTGCTCAGCTCTCACTTCCTCTTTATCTTCAGCATCTCTCTGTTTCTCTTCTACTCCATATTCTAACTCAAGGTTTTCGTCTTTCCTTGGGAGTGTTGCTGCCTGAGGGCCTTTAATGTATCTCAGTCTTCTAACCGGGCATCGGGTGACCCGGTGCATATTCTCTCTTTCAGCAGCACACCTCTTCACATTCATACAGTGCATCGAAATTCACACTTGGGAGCTGCTCGTGGTAACCGTTTACGTTCGGCTGCTCAGTAGTGTTTTGCTGGCAGTAATTCAGTGGTGGTTGAGTAAAAAGCCCACCTCTGCAACTTTTGCTATCATTTTCTTCACCTCTCTCTCTAACTACTTCATATTTTATGTATACTTCTTCTGTTCTGGGCCCGTGTGTAGGATTTCGGGGGATCTATTATGGAATATAATATACATAACAATGTTGTCATTAGTGTATAATCACCTGTAAATAAGAATATTTGTTTCCGTTACCTTAGAATGAGGCGTTTATACCTACATGCAGAGCAGGTCCTCTTCACGAAGTCCGCCGTGTTGCACCGCTATGTTTCTACAGGAGCCCAGAAAGGACAAAACCAAACACTGGCTCTAAACAGAGCCTTCCTCGTTACCTGAAGGACACCATAGTTCTCTGAAATGCTTGTAAAACTGCAGTAGCGTGAGCTTCAGAGTACAGAAGCGTGGTTACTTCAGCAGCCATCTGACACTACTCAAGTAGTGTTATGGAAAAGGATCGCCTCTGAGCGAGGCGAACGGCGTTACCATGGTTTGGATGACTGAACTCCATTGAGCTGCTTCGGGTGCGAGGGGCGTTCAGAATGGACAATTTTTAAAAAAAGAGTTAAACACTCAAAGTCTTTACAACTTAGCCACACAAGCGTCTCTGAGAGACTCTCATGCATGTTTGCGCACACGCATGCTCCGGATAGCCTGTTCATTTCAATGTGGAGCTTTCACATCAGGACAATACTCCAGGACACCGCATGTGATAAGATACGATGAGATGAGTTATAAGTGTATTCATCCCAAGGAAAATTGTTGTGTTGCAGTACAACATAAGAAAGAGTGCAAATATGAAATATCAATAAGGTGCAACTACAAAAATATCAATGAATCAATGAGTCAAACTCCAAAATATACACAATGCCAACAATGTAATCAAGGTTAACTGCAAATGTTGATAGGAATTGTATTTCGGTTCAGAAGCGTTGAGATTCAACGTATCCGTGGTTTGCATAAACGTACAATGGCAACTTTTTATAATAAATGACCACTTTGGTCAGATTGTTTTGTTTAATACAGATCTGTTTAAAAAATCTGATTAATTGCACAATTATATGAGCCCAGATTGGTGGAACATTGTTCAGAGCCATCATACTTTAAGATGTTGAGTTAACTAATCAAAGGCTGCAGTGTTTCACCTGCTTCCTCTCAGCCTGTATTTGATATGTGGTGTCTATTGTCCACAGAGCTCGTCACAGTGTTTAATCTTCACCAGTCCTGTTCATGAACAGATTTACTCTCACTGCTGGGTGCTTTGGTGCAACAAAACATCCTGCTGGGTGTGATTTAGCTAATAAAAGGCTCTTAGTCATGCCACAGAACAGTGAGCTTAAAGTGACAATGATTGAATAATGAGTAGGTGAAAGTGGTCAATAATTATCAGACACATTCAGAGCCAGCGTAACGCCCGATCCATCCATACTTTTAAACCTTGTAGAGGACAAGGAGAGGAAAAACAGACCGTCCCTGTGCAGCACTTCCTGTGGCCACGCTCTTTTCTGTGAAGTGGAACGAAGACGCCATGCAGCCTTGTCATCCCGTATTTGTGGCCTCGGATGTGAAGCAGAGATTAATTTGCTACCGTGGCGATGCACAGAAAGGCAGAGCGGCTATTCTGAGTCTCTGGAGTAAAATCTCGTGGACATTTTCCTCCAATTATTTCTTGTTTTTCTCCACCTACAATTCATTCCTGATAAAAGAGCATCTAGTGTGGATGTGTGTTTGTATGTCTGAGTCCATTTCAAAGTGCAATTCAGTGGTGGAATGTAACTTAAGTACATTTTCTCGAGTATTGTAAGTAAGTACAATTTTGAGGTACTTCACTTGAGTATACAGAAGACTTTCCTCAGTGTTGTATTATTATATGATAATTAGTTTTTAACACTAACACATACATGTAGAAGCATTTAATGTAGTTAATGTGGAGACAATTTTAGATACGTTGTATACTATTGGGTAGATTAGTATAGTACTGCATCATATATGTATACTGTATAGTGTAACAGTACCTATAAGTGTCAAATAAATGTAGTACAATAGAAAGTACAATATTTCCCTTTGAATTGTAGTAGAGTAGAGGTATTAAGTAGCATAAAATGGAAATAATCAAGTAAAGTAAACTTCTGATGAAGATGAGGATGACGAGCACTCTTCAGCCCACCAGAGCGTCTCCGGACTCCTTTTGACGGACGCGACAGTTTAATGTTGTGGTCCTGAGGTTTGAAGATAATGAGTTGAGGCTGACAAGCCGCAGCTTGTTTGATCAGCTCAGACAGGTGACTCACCAGGAGAGTCTGACGTGAAGGGATTATGAGCGGAAATGAAGATCGAGAGGCAACTTGTGCTGCCGACAGCATCGTCATCGTCATCGTCGTGCTCCATTAGACGTCGGTGGGCTTTGTAGCCACACAAGAGAACGGCGCTCTAGTCGTGATCATGACAGTCTCAACAACATGTCGGATGGTTTTCTATGTACAGACATTCATAGTTGTCAGAGGATCCATTCATTCCTTTCCTTAAGTACTGTATTTAAGTACAAATTTGAGGTACGAACTTGAGTCTTTTAATTTCTTGGCATTTTATGATTTTACTCCATTAAATTTAAAAAGGAATTATTGTAATTTCTACTTCACAAATTTTTTGACATCTTTAGTTGCTTTACAAATTAGGATTTTGACTTACAAAACATAGGATGAGCTTTGCAACAGCATTTCTTACTATATTCTGAATTCTTTTCAAACCACAAAATCAATGGATTAATGGAGAATACTGGAGCATAATCCATCATGAAAATAATCATTAGTTAATAGTTTAAAATGAGCTTCTACAACAGTAAAATCCTGCTTTTACAGTAATGCATGAGAGATACTAATCTAATTTAACATCTAATAGTATTTCAGTCACAGGGGACATCCTTCTACTTTTAATACTTTAAGTGTATTTTCCTGATTATACCCATACTTCTACTTCTACCTTAAAAAACATTTTCAACGCAGGACTTTTACGTGTAACAGAGTATTTTTTTGTACTTCAAATATATTCTCCACCAACTGTAAAATCCAGTTTGATGTTTACGTCAAACAGAAAATGAATCATGACTATTATGGTCACCATCTGATCTTAATTGATCCCTAAATGTTCATACTATTGATTTTTCACCCCTAATGGCAATCTCAGGGAAAAGTATCAACATTTTACACATTTGACCTCAAATTCCCAAAAAAAAGGGCGGTCATGATATTTGCTTAGAAAATTCCTGCTCCCCTGTGGAGGAACCATTTAACCGTCCCACTACCGACACATCTAGGCCATTATTTTCACTTGTACACAAGAGACTACCACCAGTGGCTAATATAGAAATCTGTAACCCAATACTGGGGATTTGCCAGCCGTTAGAGATTTAACTATCATGTTTAATATCTCTGGTGGTAATGGTTGCCTATCGTGGACAACGCTTCGTGGATTACTGGATTGTTGCATCAGTGTGATCAAGTACATTTATTTTTCCAGGTATTCGCTGGTTTAGTCGACAACTTCTGGTAATTTAATCTACAGTTCATCAAGTCTTTTAGGGATGGAAATGTTGGTCCGTCCAAAATGTTGGTCCAGGCTGAAATATCTCAACAGATAAAAATGATGTCTTGCCAGCATCTGTTCAACAGTTTTTGTTTTCATGGTTTGTAAGGAGCACTACAGCATCACAGAACGGCTAACATATAGAGACTTAAGGTTTTTGGATGTTGGTATAGGAGCTTGTGTTTATGACCGTACCACGTGTCCATCGCTCATTATCAACATACAGCATCAGTTTCCCACGAATCTTCTTTTACAGAGGGTTTATGTGTGTGTTTGTGCGTGTGCGTGTTTACATACATATTTTGTCTCCATTACGTGTTTTGCAAGGCGTGATGTGCATGTGTTTCTCACTCTCTCTGAGTCATCTGACCAGTTGGTGTACCCACATGCCAAGCTGGCTCGTCGTTGGCACCCAGCACTCCCCCACACTGACGGCATTTATTTAACACTCTCTGAGCTCTGCTTCACTTCATCCTGTGTCTCTGCTGTTATCCTCTACTGAATGTAACTGTAGCTCCACTTCACACTGAGCTCCTCTGCAAACAGCCACGTGTCTAAATCCCAAACATCCAATCGGTGGTCGAGAGCTTCCAATACCTGGAAATGTCAAGGAAAGTCTTTCACTCCTCCGTCTGTAGAAGTGGTGTTCTGAGACCAGCTCAACTTTGATTTGTAGCGCTTTGCGCCCCGTCACAGAACGACACATGTAGAGCATCAGTTTTAGCTTCATGTCACCGGCTTTCATTTCAAATTACGCGTAGCTTGTTGCTGTGTCGCTCGACATGTAACGCAGCATTAGTAAGATTCATTCTAACGCTACATTTAGAGGATCTTCCTTCTTGTTATTTAAGTATTTTACTACACACATAGTCCTCCAAAAACAACTTTTTGTGTTTGTGTTTTGGAAACATTACACTGACTACTTGGTTAAGGTTGGGGGAGCTCAGTCGTCATGGTTAACAGCGACATGTTTTTCTCCGGCAGACGCTAATCTCGCGCTATATTTATAGTGCACGTCAGATGTTTTTCACTCAAAGGTTAAGTTGGATGTTCAATTTGCAAATATTCAATTGCTTTTTGGTGGGAAGTGAAAAGATGGTGTGGTGGTTATGAAGCAGAAAACGTCTGGTTTAGACTCTTTAATAGCTGAGAGACCCACCTAGTAGACACAACATGCTCATTTTATCGTTTGTGACTTTTGTAAATGTGTTGCACAATTTGAATAGTTTTCTACTACCAACAAACATCATGAGAATGTAAGCTTGTGTTGGATAATGCAGGTTTGTTCCAGTTTTTTCGAAATTAAAACACAATGACGACATCTGAGTTTTTTTTACATTCCCTCCGTACTCCCACAACTTGGTGCTCGCATGACTGATCCGTTCAGACATCCGTTTGCCTTTTAAAAGATCCATTAACATTTCAATTTTGAAGCCTTTCTGCTGAATAGAAATGAGACAACACTTAACTACAGAGTCCATTAGGGAAATGTTTGATAAATTGTTCCCTCAAATTGTCCCAAATTAAATTATTAAATCATGCATTCAATACAATTATTTTGTTCACTTTATTCGGTCATTTGTGTCCTCAAATTGCTTAATGCATTCAAATGAATAGTGTTCATTTATTGCTTTGTCCCCCTGACACGTCATGTCAAAGAGATCCGGGTGAAAATTCTCCCTACGAGCGACTCCTTTCACATATAACCCATAATCATTTGATCCACTGTTAATATAAATAATGTTTATTTATTTAAGGTGATTATATACTGATTAAAACACAGTTATGAATATTTATATTATAGCGATTTGAATTATTAGAGGGATCAGATTACTTAATAACTTAATTCAGGGCATGATTTTCCTCCCTTTATTAACGGATTCCTGCTTTATCTCCGTCACGGCTGTGGATGTTATCCTCCTCTGTACTTCACAAAGATCAGCAGCGTAATCATTCATTATCAGCATTATTAATATCACCTATGCAGGCTGTTTGTATGTTTGTCTTTTTCTGGTGTCACCAGACCGTGGCATTGTCTTTAATGGGTTATTCGCCGGTCATTTGAGCACCGAAAGAAGCAAGACGGCCAAAGCTGAGAGAGGATAACCATGGAAACCCTGCAGCAATGAGGCTTCAGGGAGAGATTTATTTTTGATAACGGTCTCAAATATCTGAAACCAGTTGATGTGCGCCTGAATCGAATTAATCATTTCATTCTCTCGAAACAGATTAAAGAAAGTGGAAAAAATATCTTTCAGCCAATTATTTCTGCCCGGCTTTGACTCGGTTAAGTGTTTGTAATCGTGATGCAGTGAATGAGGCTGCTGGCGGTTTCGGTCCTCCTCCAGGCCTCCGACCTCCTGTTTCCTCCGGGGAGACTGAGGGTTCACTCTGCACTTACTCTCTCAAATGCTCTTTCATCTTTTTTTGTCTTTTCTCTCTTTCCTGTGTTTTTTTTCCATCAAATAAGTGTATATTTTTTAAACAGTTTCCTTGTCTTTTGATCCGTTGACTCTTGTCTCTTTTCAACAACGTTATATGGCCACAAGTATGTGGACACCCAGTGTTGGTCTTGATGCTACAACAGTTTCAGTGCACAAAGATAGTATTTTAGACTGGTCTGTGGTGTTAGTCTTAAGTTTTATTCTTAGATTATTCTCATGCGTGTTAGACAGATTATTTTAAACCCTAAAAGGCAAACTAAGAGCCAGGTTTCTTTGGTAACACTCGGTGACATCTGCTGATCAGTGGCACCAATTGGCAACCAAAAAGAGGAAAACATGGCTCATGAATTGTTGTTTGTCAGTGATGTTTTGCAGTAAAGAGAAGGAAAAGAGTTTTTTAGGGACTAAAGCTATCTGATGGAAATATATGTAGCAGTGAGACAACAACATGTACTATTTGTGTGTCCAAGAGAGCTGCACTCCATTTAATTATTGATTAACCTGCCATTATTGGTGTTGTGTATATAATATCAGACAAGAGTAGAACATTCCCATCACTTCCTTAAGGTCACATCTTAAAATGTCTTCTTCTGTCAGACCAACAATCCAAAACCCAAGAAGTAAATCCTCACAATTTAGAGGCTGGAACAAACATGAAAAATGACTTTCATCAGTTAATTGGGTATTAAAATATTTGGTGATTCATGTATTTTTCTTTCAGTTGACTAAACCGATTACATGACTAATAGCGTCCACAAACTTTTCTCTTCTTTTAGCTCAAGTTTTAATCAAATACGCATTGAATGGTCGGCAACATATTGAAAAAGAAGAAATAAAGATGCATTTGAAAAGTATAATATAGATTACAATACAAATGTTGTCTCCATCTTCACAGGTGGAAGAGGAGGAAGATATTGGGTATGCTGAAGGAACCACAGACAGTGAGTTGATGAAATGATTCAAACTATTGTCTTTTCTCTGTGACCTGCAAGTGACATCGCAACTTATCACCAAAGCTTTAATCAGCAGCTACATATTTGTCCTCCTCTGCCTTCTTTCATAAACCAGAAGCTGACTCCATTCAGCATTTTATCACACACACACACACACACAAACACACAGTTTCATCTCAGTAAATGCTAAGCGTGTCATGTCACTGTTATGCACCAGAAGCCTGAATTAACTTCTCCTCCCTGCAGCCTGTGTTTTTATCAGCGTCGCTCTGCATCAGCAGTATAGATTGTATAATGGAGGGGGAGGAGGGCTTGTCTGTTGATTCTGTTGCCTGTTGGACCTGATGTTTATCTCGTCAGCTAGCTGTCGCTACGCTAACATCACCCTGCAGCAGGCAGAGAGGAGAGGAGGATATTTGCAGTGTTTATAACATGAAATACATTCAATATTCAATATAAATTTCATTGGAAACCGTTACTTTACAAATGACAAATACGAAGTACAGATCTGTTTTCCATAATTGTGAAATACATGTTTAATATACAGCGACAAACTCGTCGCTCTCCTACACACTTGTCTCCAAATGAAGCTCTGATGTTGGTCACTGGTGATGTATCTTTAACACCTTCCAATCCACATCTTGCATAATATTACTTTTTGTTAATAAAGACAAATGCAATTGCCAAAATGATATAGTGTAAGAACTGTAACAACAGAGAAGTTATTCAGAGGAAATGCACCTTTTGTAAAACTTCCCATTCAAAGCGTCTGATCACGTTCCTCGTATTCAGTACACAGTGCATACTGTGTTTATTTTGTATATGTAATTAAGACACAACTTCTGTTTCTTCTAAACAAACTACTGCTGCTCATCACTTTCAAAGATGAACAGAACCTGAAAAACAGACTGTAATTTAAGACTTAGTGGCATCTAGTGGTGAGTTGCAGATTGCAAACAACTAAATGCCCCTCTGCTCACCCCTCCTTTACAGGTAGGAAAAGGTATATTTAGGATTTTAATACAGCTAGAAGCAACTCTTATCAATACTCTGCTCTTCTACATGACTAGATAGAACAGCAACAGTTATGTTTACAACGACAAAGTCACTGCATAAAGTCATTAATATCTCACTGGAAACAAATGTAAAATGTTAATAAAATGAACATTAACAAAACATTTCTGTATGAAGTTTATAAAAAATGAAGAACACAGACATCCGTCAGTATCAGTCATTCAACCTGTCTTCTGTCCTCCTGGCTGCTTTGTCTCGGCCAGCAGAGAAGTAAAAATGATGTGTGTGTGTGTGTGTGTGTGTGTGTGTGTGTGTGTGTGTGTGTGTGTGTGTGTGTGTGTGTGTGTGTGTGTGTGTGTGTGTGTGTGTGTGTGTGTGTGTGTGTGTGTGTGTGTGTGTGTGTGTGTGTGTGTGTGTGTGTGTGTGTGTGTGTGTGTGTGTGTGTGTGTGTGTGTGTATGCTGCACCGCATGTTAAACTCTGATTTTCATTCTTCTGACAGGTTATTGTACAGGACAGAAGAAACCAAAGGTCATCTTCATGATGGGTACGTACATGTAGACACACCTCTACCTCTCTCTCTCTCTCTCTCTCTCTCACTCTCTCTCTCTCTCTCTCTCTCTCTCTCTCTCTCTCTCTCTCTCTCTCACTCACTCACTCACTCACTCACTCACTCAATAATACCCATCAGCTGCTCTGACATTTTTCTGCATCTTTCAAGTGAACTAAACTGACTGTTGTAGCTCTGATGAAAAGCTGCGTTCAGGAGCGCCGCTGGAGGGGAAACGACATGTTCTGTTCGTTTCAGACGATTGAAGGAAAGTTAATTAAGTAATTTTAAAAGTTTCAGTATTCTCCTGTGGAATTTCACGGCTCGTTTCAACACTGCTCATCAGTAGAAAACAAGACACTGATTATTACATGGAGAGAATAGAAGCACTCATTAAGAACTTCACTCACAAAAGACATTAAAATAAGTGTTGAAAAGAGTGAGTCTTTATAGGTGTCGGCGTATATGTTTTGTAGATTTACAGGTTTTTTTATCACATAATACTAATGGGTGTATTTATTATGGACTTATTCATCTGTTATTTTAAAGATGATATGGTTTGAGATAGTTTTTTACCTTTGGCAGGTTTGATGGTCCGGTTTATTATTGTATCATTATGGTAAATAACATATACACGCATACACACACCGAAACAATTAAGACAAGTCATTTCGTTTTAGAGTGGGGGATTTTTTGTAATCAATTATTATGCAGCGGCATTGAAGCGTTATGAAATTGAAATACACAAACACTACAGCTTCAAAGTTCTGTTCCGGTGCAGCAGATGAGAACATATACTTATTTATTTCCACCCTCTGGAGGCAGAGTGGGTGTTTTTTGTGATCAATTATTATTCCGTGACGTTTGAAGCCGTTTGGCTCAATCTGCTAATCGAAGACAGGACTAGAGGTAAAGGTTAATAAGACATCTGGGACACACAGAGTCTCCATTACCCAACGATCACTTTGCTACCACAAAAAAATACTGTCATCCAAATTTCATCAGTTCTCTCTTCCACACGGCTACATGTGTATTTGTGTTTAAGCCCCTTTCCATGAGAACCAACATGACAAATCCCCAGTGATCTGTACTAACACCAGTTTGTCTGCATGTTTGAGAAACAGAGGTTGAGTTAGAGCCGGAGCGTTCCCTCAGCAGGAGCAGATAATTAGAGGAAAATGCCAACTGCATATATAACAACCGTCACCTTCACTTGTGTCTCCTGAGCAATTTTATACCATATAATAAAAGGTTGGCGAACGTTGGCTAACATAATCATTTTTTATTCCGCTTGCAGCAAATTGTTATCACACCTTCAGTGTGTTTAAACAGAAAGAGAGACGAGAGACTCGCCAGAAAGAAGGAAAGAAATGGTCTTCTGGTTTTCTGGTTTTCTGGCAGTGGGTCATTTTTGAGATTTTGGGCTATTTAGTTTCTATAAAATGTCTTCTTTCAAACTAGTGGAAAGAAAACATTCAAAATACACGATTAGTTGTTTTTTTACCCTATTCACCAGTTGTGTTTTCAAAATGTACGGAATTGTACAATACATTTCTTTATATGGGTTTTTACTCATAACCTGAGCCACAAATCTCCACTTCAGTAGCACTTAGATACACCAAACTTTCCAGTTTCATTCCCGTCTATATTCTGAAGGTTTTTTGCTGAGGGGTATGTTCATCTATCTGTCACAGCTCTGCCACCATTATCCTGTTTTTGTCCATCTCTCACTCAACTAATCAGTTTATTCAGTGCACCTGCCAGTCACAACCGCCTCGTCAGCTCATTACTCTCACCTGCTCACTCTGCTGCATCCACTATTTAAACCCCAGTCACACATGCACTCACTGCCAGATCATTGTCATGTCTACCTGCCCGTTTGGCTCGTCCTGTTCCCCCCGGTTTTCCCCCGTCGGCCTGCCCTGCCTCATTCTGCTGGATGTTCCCCCCTCGTCTCTTGTCTCGTCTGTGAATTCCCTCTTGTGTTCCTGTAAGTTCCTGTTCTGATTTCATTATCTATTAAATACCTGCTTCACTCAACTTCTGGTCTTGTCTGCATTTGAGTCCTCCACCACACCCCGTGACACTATCATTCATAGCCTGATGTATGTCATATTTCATTCCTTCAAGCAAGGGAAGAAATCCTAGAATTGCCCAAATTCAATTCTAGGGTAAAATGATCAGAAAGAGCCTTTTATTTTATTTCCAGTGGACCACTCTCATTAAAAGAGTAATCAGCAAGCCTATTCTTTTTAAAACAGCCCTGCTACTCCACTATTTGGGGAAAACTGGACACAATAATGTATGAACATCATTAAATGGTGTCCGTTTTGCCGATGTTTGCGCTAAATGCATCTTCCCTATCTGAATATTTAGTCAAGCATATGAACCCTTGATACTGCTTTATTTATAGCATTTTACATTTTTCAAGAGCACTTGCAAAGGCCAAGTTACAAATGTGTCGCAACAAGGACTAAATTATGTAGTGCAAGTAAAAACCGACTAAGTTATTCACCTATGATGACTCATTATCTGGTGGAGCAAGTAGTTTGTGTATTACATAAACTGAATCCTGCCTGGGGGGGGGGGATCAGTTTTGTGTCCCCTCATAGGACAGGTTGTCTTTCCAGCCGGGTCACACGTGATGCTGACTTTGAAAACCCTGTCCCAAGAGGACTCACTCATGAGGACTCATCTCTTATAAATGTGAAGTTAATGTCCCCTCGTCTCTGGCTGTCGCTCTTTTTCCAAACCTGCTCTATACTGCTGCTGACGCTGCAGCTTCGGGGGGGGTTTATCTGACAGACTCTTTTTATCTGGTGAAGACGAAGTGCTCAGAGATACACACCCATCTACCTGCCCTGTGAAATGCTGTGGAGAGAGAGAGTATCAGACCGTCTTTGTAATATGTTGGGGAAAACAGGAAATAGCTGAATTGTACAAGAGTTCTGATGCCAGGTCACAGGCTGTAAATCGGACAAATACTCAAAATGGAGTTGAAGGAAAATAAACAAAGAATTGGTTGAACAGATGTTACACCAATACTGAAAATCTACAAAAGAAATGAAGACGCTGTTAACTTTGTGGTTGCTGCCAGTTGTTGACAATAAGAGTCTGATTGCAGCTGCACATTGCTTTAAATGGCTCGTGGGATACAAGATCACCCACTTTTTTACTTCTACTCTTCTTTCTCCATGCACAGCTGGTTCTGGCTGTTTGCTATTACCGGACTGTTCACTCCCCCACCAGTGGTCTCATTTGTGATCTGATAATCAGTACATCTACGTACATAGAATTATATCCGGGGATTCAATTAAAAAGATGTCTAAATTATGACATTTCTTATTCAAATTAATAAAACATATTCTCTTTTCTTTTCAAAAATACGAGGAAATCTATGTTGTCAAAACTGCTTTAATTAAAAGTTGGGAGAGAGAGGAGTTTATGTGGGTTTCTCCATCAAAACCCTCCCCGACTATAAGAACTGATGGAAAAGTTGAAGCAGTGTTCTGCAGCGGTGCTTCAGAAAGAAAGTGGAGATGGCGCCTTAGGGAAATGCTAATGTGCGGTTTCACTGGTGTCTAAGCTTTCAGACTTTTTTTCATCTTCTCTCCTTCATGACCCGCTGCTCTCCCTCACTTCCATCTTCCTCATTTCGGTTTCCTTCCTTTCTGCTTCTATTAATCAGACTTGCATTTTAATATTGAAAACCCTGCTGTTGGTGTGAGAGGTAATATTGCTTTTAATCTTCAGTGTTTTGTATTGATACAATGACAATTTTGCACTTTGGTGGCTCTTGATGAAAACCAAAGCTGTCATTAACAAGCAGCCACCACCACGGCCTGGTGTTAAAGGATAAAAGGCTGGTGTTTCCTACTGTTTACAAATCAAATAGAAAGAACAATGAATTTGTCCTTCTCTTAGTGCTTTGTGATGGTCTGTGTCTCTCAGCTCCAAGCACATTGGTTCCCACTGGTGGTAAAAAAATCTCTTCTGCTTAGTGGATGGTGACAATGGAAAAGAATAATATCTTCACAGCAGACTCAATCATCTGCTGGGAATACAGCTAAGAACATTTTTTATTTTTCTTGATGTTAACAGCTGAAGCATCTCAATTAGTGGAGGAGAGAAGCTTGTGTCCTCTGCAGACCTATTTAAATAAATGTACGAGTTTGGAAAGTCCCACAAGGAGCATTTCAGTTTCATCCGTGTTTAACATTAAAACGTTTGAAGATATTCAGAAAGGTGAGTGTGAAGATTTGTTGCTGGATTTACTGGTTAGAATTGGGATGTATAAATGTGAGTCATCAGCATAGCAATAAAAATGGAACCCATAATTCTGGATTATTTCACATAATGAAAGAGAAGAAGATCCAAGATGGAGTCCAGATAAAACTGGAGGAGTCAGGCAGTTTTTTATTATGAATTAAACACTTGAGAATGACACAGTTTCTTTCATATGTGATGCTTATCAGATACTGGGGGTGATGTTTTAACTAGTGATGCGCCATTTCAACTTCTTCAGTCCAGATAACTGAGCTTTGAGTATCAGCGGATACCGAGTACCGATCCGATACCATGAGCTGTATGCCTCACTGTGTGGACATGACTGGGATCATTCATTTATGTGTAAGGCAACATCAGGCTTGACTTTAACATTGCTTAACCATCTTTGTAAAACTAAATGTAAGAAATAAATACATAGTTTCAAATTCACTGAATTGTTCTGTATTCAAATAATGGTCTCCCATACCAGATCGGCCCCATTTTCACAGATACCCGATTCAAGAACAAGAATAAGAACAAGCCATGGTCAACAGTATCAAATACTGCCCTGAGATCAACCAGTAGCAATGAAGACGTGATAAAACTACAGAGAATTATCACCCAAAATCTGCAGCTCTCATCAGATTTACCAAGCTTTATAGTGAGTTTCGGCTAATTGTTTAGCTGTCCAGCCCACAACTTTACTGTTTTGGTTCACTCACTGCTCTCATAATGTTATTTTCGGCTGTTGCCATTTTCAGAGAAAAAGCTGTAAAAACACCACCTGCTCAGCACCAAACAGCAGGTACAGTTTGGTGAACATTTAGCAGCTAAAGAGTTTGAGGTTTTCATCAGGAGTTAGATGAAAAACAGAGTTAAAAAGGAGAGTGAATATTGTTTTTATATTCAACAGGTGGCGGAATACACAACTCTAAATTAGTGATAATGTTGCTCCGTGACTGCTGG